>CM068994.1:7005829-7605829 GCA_035357415.1 Ophraella communa | reverse complement strand
GAAAATCTCTTCGGCCCCGTCTAAGGGGGTAAAATCAAAAATTAAAAAACTAAAAAATCAATATCAATACGAAGGCGACGAAAAGCCAACTTGAAATATTTACAGATTGTTTAAGTTAAATGGTTAAACATACCATATCAAGGAAAATCTCTTCGGCCCCGTCTAAGGGGGTAAAATCAAAAATTAAAAAACTAAAAAATCAATATCAATATGAAGGCGACGAAAAGCCAACTTGAAATTAATACAGATTGTTTTAGTTAAATGGTTAAACATACCATATCAAGAAAAATCTCTTCGGCCCCGTCTAAGGGGGTAAAATCAAAAATTAAAATACTAAAAAATCAATATCAATACGAAGGCGACGAAAAGCCAACTTGAAATTTATACAGATTGTTTAAGTTAAATGGTTAAACATACCATATCAAGAAAAATCTCTTCGGCCCCGTCTAAGGGGGTAAAATCAAAAATTAAAAAACTAAAAAATCAATATCAATATGAAGGCGACGAAAAGCCAACTTGAAATTAATACAGATTGTTTTAGTTAAATGGTTAAACATACCATATCAAGGAAAATCTCTTCGGCTCCGTCTAAGGGGGTAAAATCAAAAATTAAAAAACTAAAAAATCAATATCAATATGAAGGCGACGAAAAGCCAACTTGAAATTAATACAGATTGTTTTAGTTAAATGGTTAAACATACCATATCAAGGAAAATCTCTTCGGCCCCGTCTAAGGGGGTAAAATCAAAAATTAAAAAACTAAAAATTCAATATCAATATGAAGGCGACGAAAAGCCAACTTGAAATTAATACAGATTGTTTGAGTTAAATGGTTAAACATACCATATCAAGGAAAATCTCTTCGGCCCCGTCTAAGGGGGTAAAATCAAAAATTAGAAAACTAAAAAATCAATATCAATATGAAGGCGACGAAAAGCCATCTTGAAATTTATACAGATTGTTTAAGTTAAATGGTTAAACATACCATATCAAGAAAAATCTCTTCGGCCGCGTCTAAGGGGGTAAAATCAAAAATTAAATAACTAAAAAATCAATATCAATACGAAGGCGACGAAAAGCCAACTTGAAATTTATACAGATTGTTTAAGTTAAATGGATAAACATACCATATCAAGGAAAATCTCTTCGGCCCCGTCTAAGGGGGTAAAATCAAAAATTAAAAAACTAAAAAATCAATATCAATATGAAGGCGACGAAAAGCCAACTTGAAATTGATACAGATTGTTTAAGTTAAATGGTTAAATATATATTATCAAAAAATAAAAAAAATAAAAAATCAATAAAACTCATAAACCATCTCGAGCCCTGATATAATTAATTTCTATTAGGTAGCTGAATATTAAAATATCTTTTTGGTTCCGTTTATGATGGAAAAACCAAAAATCTATTCTGAATTAAAATAAATGGAGAGTTAGTTATATTGTAATTGATATATGTTATTGCCTCTTATATGTGAGCATTTCATATTTATTTAACAGTATTGAATTTAAAAGATACGAAATATTATCTATGAAATTTTGTAATATATTTGGCCATTGCAATAATTAATTTTGGCGACATAAGTCACATAAACTGTTTTGCATTTTCTCTCTCAAGGTTAGTCCTTGTTTAATTTCAGATAATAAAAGTAGACATTTATGGTGAATTAGTCTATGACATGCGTGACATTTGAATATATTTATCTCAGTATCACTTTCATTGTCAATATTTTTGCAGCAATATAGACATTTTTGTTGCATGTTACAACTATTTCTTAATAGTAACCATTTCAAGTCTTGTCTATAATGATTTATATCGCATTTGTTTAATAATGATTGTTTTTTTACGATCATTGAAAAAAATAAATAATATATACACCACAGTTGTAGCTATCTTTCTGCATGATGTGATCAATAATTTCGAAACTCCAATTTTTCGTATTTTGATTTTTAAAACTAAAAATTGCTTGAATTTCGACATGTATAATTTACGGATATTACTTTCGTTGCCGAGTGGATCGATTACCGTTAGTGTTTTTTCATCGAAATTCACTTTGACTAATACAAAGTGCTGGTGTCTCACAACAGGCATTATAACATTTTTTTTTACAATATTAATATTGTTGATGAAACTTTTGGTCACTTGATCATCACCAAAAATAATCGATGATTTTGCAACAGAAATAATCTGAAACTGATTTTTAGTGTTTAGAATCGATAAACAGTGATCAATTACAAAACTAGCCACCCACTTTCCATTATTTAGTGTTAAAAAATCACATATGAGAAGTTCCTTAATAGAAAAATCCACATTTGGATCGACTGTAACAATGTATCCCCTTTTGTTCTCCAGCTCTTTATAATAATCCACATCTGCTACAAGCCCGTTTTCAAAAAACTGAAGTTGTTTGAGAGTTGTCCATTTTCGAAGTTTAAAAGTCATATTTTCCTGCGGCATAACAATAGCGGGCAACATATGGAAATAATAAAAGTTTCTCAGTTTTATATACATCTTATTCCAAAAACTTTTCGAGCGAAAAATTCTTATGATCTTAATCCCCATGAGAGTGAAAATCACCAAATCGCACCAGCTTCTCTTAGTTATTTCAAGAATACCCTGTATCTGATAATGATACAGATCCTGATCTGATATATTAGATTGATCTTCATTCAAAAACTTGAAGTAGTAACTAGAAGGATCTTCATTTCTAGCAGTAAATGGGCATTTTATTTCGATCACCCCCTCATCTCCGATTAAACCATCTGGAGACGCAGCTAAAAATGGATAGTCATCATGAATAATCAGACCAGAGGATTGGCAAACCGACTTTGTACTAGCAACATATTGTTCAATTGCCAGTTGTTCATATTTTATACCGTAAAGTATAGCCGGACATTCATAAGATTTCTGGTTTAAAATAGTTTCAACAATATTTTTGAATGAACTATCTCTTTTGACTTTGCATATCCTCCCAAAATATGAAGAAGTCACTCGTATTTTTCGTTCTTCGTACCACCTTGAACAATTTCTTTGTTCACGGGTAAGTTTTTCTATATTCTGTCTATCTGCAACAGTTAATTTAAGGTTATTCAAGAAATGTTCACATTTGTCCTTGATATTCTCGGATTCGAAATTCAAAGGCACTTCGATATCCAACGGTTTCAATACGCAAATTTTGCAAATGAATTCTCCTTCATAAGTTTTCTCTGTATCATTTTCACCTTTGTCGCATTTTTGGTGAATTCATTTTTCACATTTATCGCATTTGACCCAGTCAGTTCTTTCATCAACTATTCCATGGCCGCAATAAGCACATTGAGGTAGTTCATCGTCATCTTCTGGAAAAATAATACTATCTGTCAACATTATCCGATTATTTTTTTTCAAAAATGAGCCTTCAAAATGTGTACCTGTAATTTTTTGGTTTTCTTTTCCCAACGTTCCTCACTCAGTTTTTCATCAGTGTAATCACCCTTCGTCAGGCGTGACTTACCTATTCCCAGGCTACATTCTATCTTCAAAGATAAAACATCTTCTCTTAATTTTCTCACAAAATGAGAACATTTAAGATTCCTTACTCCATTTAGTTTAATATTTTTCAGTTGTCCAAAATAGTTTTCGACAACGGAATTACTTAGCGAATTCTTTTCGCCCAGCATCAGTGCACTCCAAATGGGACACAAAGGTAAATATTTATGTAGCAAGAGTTCAAAAAATGCCTCATTAAAAAATACGTTTTCAGTATCACCTTCATCATTTATTTCTATATGGTGAATTATATTAACGAATCTTTTATAATAAGGAGAAGACTTTAAGAGTCCGTCTGGTTTCGGCTGTCTATAGTCAGGTTCAAAATTATCATCAGTTTCTCTATTGACGTCATATAGTTGAGTGTATATTGAATATGGAGTTCTGAGTGAAAATTCCGCTTTCTCTGTTCTTTCACTGACATACTTTGTTTTCAACAAAATATAAACATTCTCAACAAAGGCGTCAAAATGTTCTAAATCTTTAATCAATATAGCCGATGCTACCAGATCCTTAAAATAACCTTTCTGGTGAACATTTTTTCGCCTCAGTATCTACATCCTTTGATACCATCTTCATATAATGAGCACAACATAAATGGACTGAAATTAGTTTCATTTCTGGATTTTTATCTTTCTTATTTATGCTGTAACACATCTGAAGATATTCCAGCAAAGAACATCTATTGAAAGCTTTACATATGGCATGCAAATTCGCAAAAGAGAAATCCGACACAACTCCTGAAAATGGCGGCCAAATATTATTAACTTCGCAAAAATATCTGAAGTCATGGAATAACTTAAAAATCGCGTTCGAGTCGTGTACTGATGATATCATGGAGAAAATGGGGTATATCCTTTTGGGTTTCTCAACTGTTATTACGGCTGTATAAAAGTATATTCTTTTAGTATGAAGCATTGGACTCCTTACTACTCCACCTGTAGCATCAAAATATATGAGAGGTAATTGATCGCCTGTTCTTTGTGCTTTCAACACATCAAGTTGTTCTTTACTATAAAGTTTAACATTGAATGGAATGCTCACTTCTCTAATGAATTCGGGATGATCTCTCTGCATTAAAATAATGTCAATCAAATCATCTTTGCTGCGATCTAGATGAGCTGACGCCTCTGATTTTATCTTTCTGATTACCGAGTCAGATTTGATTTTCTGCAATGTTTTTCCCTTCTGCAATATATCTCTATTCGCATAGAGTAGGGATTTTTTTTTATAGTTCGATGGTTTCTCATTAAATAATTTTTTCTTTACCATCAACCTTTCTAGCCCCTTCACGGTACCAGTCAAAAATTTTGGGTGATTGTAATTCAGAGATGAACTGAAAACATCAACTTTCCTGTCTATTATGGTAATCTTAAACTTTTTACACATGTATTTATTATGTTTGCACACTCCAAATATATTGATCATTTTGTTTTTTTTGTAATATTTCACGAATTTGAAAACTATTATGCAAACATTATTGACATATTTCTTTATCCTATTGCGGATGTAATAGGGATAATACTTTTTGTTAAGTTTACCGTCCATATATATCAAATCCCAAATATTTTTTTCCATTATGAAGGTTCCTTCTAAAAACGTGCATTCTTTGAAAGATACAATATTATCTTCTTTTTTATCAATATTTTTGGTATGTTTTGGTAAAATAACCTCCATTGATGTTGGGCTAGATAAATTTAATAACTCCTTCGGAATAACAAAGTCCTCTGGTGTTATTTCTGTTTGTTTTTGGGATAAAGGCTTTTCAGTCTTAGATACATCGTCAGTCTTAGAACTGCTCGATACATCAATTACTTCGTTTGGAAAATTTAAATATCCTTCAATATTAGGTGAGGTTGACACGAATTGTTCAACGTTGAGATCTGGTTTGCAAACATCCATAATTTCATCACAGCTATTACCAGTAGCAGATATGTAATCATTCAGATTTAATTTTGGTGTTGACATGTAAATAATTTCGTCTGAAATAGTTTTTTCCAAATTATCATCAGATCTTTCCCTATAGTTTTTGAGATTGAAATGAGTTTTGCAATTTTCTATTTCATTTTCTGGCATCAAATCATTTGTTTTGATATCAGATTCATCCAGTAGGGACTCATTTTTATTGATATCTGACTCATTGTATATATCCGAAGACATGCACAAAATATCTTGTTCATTCTCGATATCATTGATTTCAATAGAAGCTTTCAAATTGATTATTCTCCAAGTATTATATATATTTTTTCTATTTTTGAGAGAATTTTTCATGCCCAGATATGCACAAATTCTTTCATAAATGGTTTCCTTTTTTCTCCAATTCTTACAAATATTTTTACTATCGACTCCACTCTTCAGGAAACATGTTTTCAACTGATGAAAGAGAATGTCTCCTTGGCTCTTCTTTCCAAAATATTTTTGTTGAAAGTATTTCTTAAAACTCTCAGTTTCATTTACAATACGCGATATAACACTGGGGAAGCCGTACTTGGTATTTTTAATTGATAATGCAATTTTTTTAATAATCAATTCACTAAAATGATGTTTGAAGTCGTAGGAACTACAATATTGTTTGAGTTCTTTCGCAATGGTTTCATAAACCTTCAGCTTCGATATATATTTTCGACCCATTATTTCTCTTATTATTTTATTGTACGTAAATATATAAAATATATTAGAAAGAAAATTTATTAGAAAGAAAATAGACAACTTATGTCAAAAGGAAAGTAAGAAAATGTTTTAGCAAAACAGTCCGAAGTATGGAAAAAATTAAAAACAAACTTTAATAAAACTCAACTAAAATTAAATATAAAATCTAACATCGAATAAAACTATAAATCTGTATTTATCAATAGTGCAAAGCACGCGAAAGTTCAAGTCAATTGCTATGAGAAACGTAAAGTATAACGCAGCAGATATAACTGGGGTAGATATACCCAAAGCAACTTTCAGCGGCTTATATAATTGTTACTTAGGTGCGTTAGATAATTCGTCTGCGGCACAAAAATGATTGTAATTCCTTTTGTTATCATGGAATCACTTTCATATTTTATATTATTGAGGATTATTTGTACATTTAATAACTGTCTTAAAATCTAGTTGATAACTCTTTCCTAAGATATACTTTGCTCTTAGTTAGTCCTATAAACATGAGTTATTGACAACTGACATCATAATATCTACTCATAAAGTGATTTGAATCATCATTCAGGTGTACACTGGAACTTCCTTAAACTTTTTTTTTAAATTTTATGGTTAATATTGCAGATTCCTTAGAAACAGAAAATTTGGCCTAAAAATGTGGATACTGGAGATAAAAATATTCACTAAAGAGGTTAAATCTCATTTTAATTAAAAAAAGTTATAGTTTGTTGAATATACGCTATGCTTTCGTCCCCTTCATATTGATATCGATTTTTCATTTCTATAATTTTTGATTTTACCCCTTAGACGGGACCGAAGAGATTTTCCTTGATATGGTATGTTTAACCATTTAACTTAAACAATCTGTATAAATTTCAAGTTGGCTTTTCGTCGCCTTCTTATTGATATTGATTTTTTAGTATTTTAATTTTTGATTTTACCTTAGACGGGGCCGAAGAGATTTTCCTTGATATGGTATGTTTAACCATTTAACTTAAACAATCTGTATAAATTTCAAGTTGGCTTTTCGTCGCCTTCATATTGATATTGATTTTTTAGTTTTTAATTTTTGATTTTACTTAGACGGGGCCGAAGAGATTTTCCTTGATATGGTATTTTTATCCATTTAACTTAAATAATCTGTATAAATTTCAAGTTGGCTTTTCGTCGCCTTCATATTGATATTGATTTTTTAGTTTTTTAATTTTTGATTTTACCCTTAGACGGGGCCGAAGAGATTTTCCTTGATATGGTATGTTTAACCATTTAACTTAAATAATCTGTACAAATTTCAAGTTGGCTTTTCGTCGCCTTCATATTGATATTGATTTTTTAGTTTTTTAATTTTTGATTTTACCCTTAGACGGGGCCGAAGAGATTTTCCTTGATATGGTATGTTTAACCATTTAACTTAAATAATCTGTATAAATTTCAAGTTGGCTTTTCGTCGCCTTCATATTGATATTGATTTTTTATTTTTTAATTTTTGATTTTACCCCTTAGACGGGGCCGAAGAGATTTTCCTTGATATGGTATGTTTATCCATTTAACTTAAATAATCTGTATAAATTTTAAGTTGGCTTTTCGTCGCCTTCATATTGATATTGATTTTTATTTTTAATTTTTGATTTTACCCCTTAGACGGGGCCGAAGAGATTTTCCTTGATATGGTATGTTTATCCATTTAAATTAAATAATCTGTATAAATTTCAAGTTGGCTTTTCGTCGCCTTCATATTGATATTGATTTTTAGTTTTTTAATTTTTGATTTTACCCCTTAGACGGGGCCGAAGAGATTTTCCTTGATATGGTATGTTTATCCATTTAACTTAAATAATCTGTATAAATTTCAAGTTGGCTTTTCGTCGCCTTCATATTGATATTGATTTTTTAGTTTTTTAATTTTTGATTTTACCCCCTTAGACGGGGCCGAAGAGATTTTCCTTGATATGGTATGTTTATCCATTTAACTTTAATAATCTGAATAAATTTCAAGTTGGCTTTTCGTCGCCTTCATATTGATTTTGATTTTTTAGTTTTTTAATTTTTGATTTTACCCCCTTAGACGGGGCCGAAGAGATTTTCCTTGATATGGTATGTTTATCCATTTAACTTTAATAATCTGTATAAATTTCAAGTTGGCTTTTCGTCGCCTTCATATTGATATTGATTTTTTAGTTTTTTAATTTTTGATTTTACCCCCTTAGACGAAGCCGAAGAGATTTTCCTTGATATGGTATGTTTATCCATTTAACTTTAATAATCTGTATAAATTTCAAGTTGGCTTTTCGTCGCCTTCATATTGATATTGATTTTTTAGTTTTTTAATTTTTGATTTTACCCCCTTAGACGGGACCGAAGAGATTTTCCTTGATATGGTATGTTAAACCATTTAACTTAAATAATCTGTATAAATTTCAAGTTGGCTTTTCGTCGCCTTCATATTGATATTAATTTTTTAATTTTTGATTTTACCCCCTTAGACGGGGCCGAAGAGATTTTCCTTGATATGGTATGTTAAACCATTTAACTTAAACAATCTGTATAAATTTCAAGTTGGCTTTTCGTCGCCTTCATATTGATATTGATTTTTTAGTTTTTTAATTTTTGATTTTACCCCCTTAGACGGGGCCGAAGAGATTTTCCTTGATATGGTATGTTTAACCATTTAACTTAAATAATCTGTATAAATTTCAAGTTGGCTTTTCGTCGCCTTCATATTGATATTGATTTTTTAGTTTTTTAATTTTTGATTTTACCCCCTAAGACGGGACCGAAGAGATTTTCCTTGATATGGTATGTTTAACGATTTAACTTAAACAATCTGTATAAATTTCAAGTTGGCTTTTCGTCGCCTTCATATTGATATTGATTTTTTATTTTTTTAATTTTTGATTTTACCCCCTTAGACGGGGCCGAAGAGATTTTCCTTGATATGGCATGTTTAACCATTTAACTTAAATAATCTGTATAAATTTCAAGTTGGCTTTTCGTCGCCTTCATATTGATATTGATTTTTTATTTTTTTAATTTTTGATTTTACCCCCTTAGACGGGGCCGAAGAGATTTTCCTTGATATGGTATGTTTAACCAATTAACTTAAATAATCTGTATAAATTTCAAGTTGGCTTTTCGTCGCCTTCATATTGATATTGATTTTTAATTTTTTTAATTTTTGATTTTACCCCCTTAGACGGGGCCGAAGAGATTTTCCTTGATATGGTATGTTTAACCATTTAACTTAAATAATCTGTACAAATTTCAAGTTGGCTTTTCGTCGCCTTCATATTGATATTGATTTTTTAGTTTTTTAATTTTTGATTTTACCCCCTTAGACGGGGCCGAAGAGATTTTCCTTGATATGGTATGTTTAACCATTTAACTTAAATAATCTGTATAAATTTCAAGTTGGCTTTTCGTCGCCTTCATATTGATATTGATTTTTTATTTTTTTAATTTTTGATTTTACCCCCTTAGACGGGGCCGAAGAGATTTTCCTTGATATGGTATGTTTATCCATTTAACTTAAATAATCTGTATAAATTTTAAGTTGGCTTTTCGTCGCCTTCATATTGATATTGATTTTTTAGTTTTTTAATTTTTGATTTTACCCCCTTAGACTGGGCCGAAGAGATTTTCCTTGATATGGTATGTTTATCCATTTAACTTAAATAATCTGTATAAATTTTAAGTTGGCTTTTCGTCGCCTTCATATTGATATTGATTTTTTAGTTTTTTAATTTTTGATGTTACCCCCTTAGACGGGGCCGAAGAGATTTTCCTTGATATGGCATGTTTAACCATTTAACTTAAATAATCTGTATAAATTTCAAGTTGGCTTTTTGTCGCCTTCATATTGATATTGATTTTTTATTTTTTTAATTTTTGATTTTACCCCCTTAGACGGGACCGAAGAGATTTTCCTTGATATGGTATGTTTAACCAATTAACTTAAATAATCTGTATAAATTTCAAGTTGGCCTTTCGTCGCCTTCATATTGATTTTTTATTTTTTTAATTTTTGATTTTACCCCCTTAGACGGGGCCGAAGAGATTTTCCTTGATATGGTATGTTTATCCATTTAACTTAAATAATCTGTATAAATTTCAAGTTGGCTTTTTGTCGCCTTCATATTGATATTGATTTTTTAGTTTTTTAATTTTTGATTTTACCCCCTTAGACGGGGCCGAAGAGATTTTTCTTGATATGGTATGCTTAACCATTTAACTTAAATAATCTGTATAAATTTCAAGTTGGCTTTTCGTCGCCTTCATATTGATATTGATTTCTTAGTTTTTTAATTTTTGAATTTACCCCCTTAGACGGGGCCGAAGAGATTTTTCTTGATATGGTATGTTTAACCATTTAACTTAAATAATCTGTATAAATTTCAAGTTGGCTTTTCGTCGCCTTCATATTGATATTGATTTCTTAGTTTTTTAATTTTTGATTTTACCCCCTTAGACGGGGCCGAAGAGATTTTCCTTGATATGGTATGTTTAACCATTTAACTTAAATAATCTGTATAAATTTCAAGTTGGCTTTTCGTCGCCTTCATATTGATATTGATTTTTTAGTTTTTTAATTTTTGATTTTACCTTAGACGGGGCCGAAGAGATTTTCCTTGATATGGTATGTTTAACCATTTAACTTAAATAATCTGTATAAATTTCAAGTTGGCTTTTCGTCGCCTTCATATTGATATTGTTTTGTTAGTTTTTAATTTTTGATTTTACCCCTTAGACGGGGCCGAAGAGATTTTCCTTGATATGGTATGTTTAACCATTTAACTTAAATAATCTGTATAAATTTCAAGTTGGCTTTTCGTCGCCTTCATATTGATATTGATTTTTAGTTTTTTAATTTTTGATTTTACCCCTTAGACGGGGCCGAAGAGATTTTCCTTGATATGGTATGTTTAACCATTTAACTTAAATAATCTGTATAAATTTCAAGTTGGCTTTTCGTCGCCTTCATATTGATATTGATTTTTTAGTTTTTTAATTTTTGATTTTACCCCCTTAGACGGGGCCGAAGAGATTTTCCCTGATATGGTATGTTTAACCATTTAACTTAAATAATCTGTACAAATTTCAAGTTGGCTTTTCGTCGCCTTCATATTGATATTGATTTTTTAGTTTTTTAATTTTTGATTTTCTCCCTTAGACGGGGCCGAAGAGATTTTCCTTGATATGGTATGTTTAACCATTTAACTTAAATAATCTGTAAAAATTTCAAGTTGGCTTTTCGTCGCCTTCATATTGATATTGATTTCTTAGTTTTTTAATTTTTGATTTTACCTTAGACGGGGCCGAAGAGATTTTCCTTGATATGGTATGTTTAACCATTTAACTTAAATAATCTGTATAAATTTCAAGTTGGCTTTTCGTCGCCTTCATATTGATATTGATTTCTTAGTTTTTTAATTTTTGATTTTACCCCTTAGACGGGGCCGAAGAGATTTTCCTTGATATGGTATGTTTAACCATTTAACTTAAATAATCTGTATAAATTTCAAGTTGGCTTTTCGTCGCCTTCATATTGATATTGATTTTTTATTTTTTAATTTTTGATTTTACCCCCTTAGACGGGGCCGAAGAGATTTTCCCTGATATGGTATGTTTAACCATTTAACTTAAATAATCTGTACAAATTTCAAGTTGGCTTTTCGTCGCCTTCATATTGATATTGATTTCTTAGTTTTTTAATTTTTGATTTTACCCCCTTAGACGGGGCCGAAGAGATTTTCCTTGATATGGTATGTTTAACCATTTAACTTAAATAATCTGTATAAATTTCAAGTTGGCTTTTCGTCGCCTTCATATTGATATTGATTTCTTAGTTTTTTAATTTTTGATTTTACCCCCTTAGACGGGGCCGAAGAGATTTTCCTTGATATGGTATGTTTAACCATTTAACTTAAATAATCTGTATAAATTTCAAGTTGGCTTTTCGTCGCCTTCATATTGATATTGATTTTTTAGTTTTTTAATTTTTGATTTTACCCCCTTAGACGGGGCCGAAGAGATTTTCCCTGATATGGTATGTTTAACCATTTAACTTAAATAATCTGTACAAATTTCAAGTTGGCTTTTCGTCGCCTTCATATTGATATTGATTTTTTAGTTTTTTAATTTTTGATTTTACCCCCTTAGACGGGGCCGAAGAGATTTTCCCTGATATGGTATGTTTAACCATTTAACTTAAATAATCTGTACAAATTTCAAGTTGGCTTTTCGTCGCCTTCATATTGATATTGATTTCTTAGTTTTTTAATTTTTGATTTTACCCCCTTAGACGGGGCCGAAGAGATTTTCCTTGATATGGTATGTTTAACCATTTAACTTAAATAATCTGTATAAATTTCAAGTTGGCTTTTCGTCGCCTTCATATTGATATTGATTTCTTAGTTTTTTAATTTTTGATTTTACCCCCTTAGACGGGGCCGAAGAGATTTTCCTTGATATGGTATGTTTAACCATTTAACTTAAATAATCTGTATAAATTTCAAGTTGGCTTTTCGTCGCCTTCATATTGATATTGATTTTTTATTTTTTTAATTTTTGATTTTACCCCCTTAGACGGGGCCGAAGAGATTTTCCCTGATATGGTATGTTTAACCATTTAACTTAAATAATCTGTACAAATTTCAAGTTGGCTTTTCGTCGCCTTCATATTGATATTGATTTCTTAGTTTTTTAATTTTTGATTTTACCCCCTTAGACGGGGCCGAAGAGATTTTCCTTGATATGGTATGTTTAACCATTTAACTTAAATAATCTGTATAAATTTCAAGTTGGCTTTTCGTCGCCTTCATATTGATATTGATTTCTTAGTTTTTTAATTTTTGATTTTAACCCCTTAGAGGTGGCCGAAGAGATTTTCCTTGATATGGTATGTTTAACCATTTAACTTAAATAATCTGTATAAATTTCAAGTTGGCTTTTCGTCGCCTTCATATTGATATTGATTTTTAGTTTTTTAATTTTTGATTTTACCCCTTAGACGGGGCCGAAGAGATTTTCCGTGATATGGTATGTTAAACAGTTTAACTTAAATAATCTGTAAAAAAATCAAGTTGGATTTTCGTCGCCTTCAGCTGGATTTTCATTTCTTAGTTTTTTAATTTTTGATTTTACCTTAGACGGGGCCGAAGAGATTTTCCTTGATATGGTATGTTTAACCATTTAACTTAAATAATCTGTATAAATTTCAAGTTGGCTTTTCGTCGCCTTCATATTGATATTGATTTCTTAGTTTTTTAATTTTTGATTTTACCCCCTTAGACGGGGCCGAAGAGATTTTCCTTGATATGGTATGTTTAACCATTTAACTTAAATAATCTGTATAAATTTCAAGTTGGCTTTTCGTCGCCTTCATATTGATATTGATTTTTTATTTTTTTAATTTTTGATTTTACCCCCTTAGACGGGGCCGAAGAGATTTTCCTTGATATGGTATGTTTATCCATTTAACTTAAATAATCTGTATAAATTTTAAGTTGGCTTTTCGTCGCCTTCATATTGATATTGATTTTTTAGTTTTTTAATTTTTGATTTTACCCCCTTAGACGGGGCCGAAGAGATTTTCCTTGATATGGTATGTTAAACCATTTAACTTAAACAATCTGTATAAATTTCAAGTTGGCTTTTCGTCGCCTTCATATTGATATTGATTTTTAATTTTTTTTATTTTTTGATTTTACCCCCTTAGACGGGGCCGAAGAAATTTTCCTTGATATGGTATGTTAAACCATTTAACTTAAACAATCTGTATAAATTTCAAGTTGGCTTTTCGTCGCCTTCATATTGATATTGATTTTTTATTTTTTTAATTTTTGATTTTACCCCCTTAGACGGGGCCGAAGAGATTTTCCTTGATATGGCATGTTTAACCAATTAACTTAAATAATCTGTATAAATTTTAAGTTGGCTTTTCGTCGCCTTCATATTGATATTGATTTTTTAGTTTTTTAATTTTTGATTTTACCCCCTTAGACGGGGCCGAAGAGATTTTCCTTGATATGGTATGTTTATCCATTTAACTTAAACAATCTGTATAAATTTCATGTTGGCTTTTCGTCGCCTTCATATTGATATTGATTTTTTAGTTTTTTAATTTTTGATTTTACCCCCTTAAACGGGGCCGAAGAATCTCTTCCTTCCTTGATATGGTGTGTTTATCTTTTTAACTTGAACAATCTGTGTTAATTTCTAGTTGGCTTTTTGTCGCCTGCATTTCAAGTCTTTTTCAAACTTTTTAATTTTTGATTTGACCCCTTTATTGGTTTTATCGCTTGTTCAAGTTGAGTTACAATTATTTCTGGTTCATTTTAGCGGTGTATCCCTGTAAATGATTTTAATCCTCTTACCCATACAATCATTTCAGACCTGTCCTATATTAAATGCCGATTTTGATTAAATGAAACCGCTGCCACTGGCATTCGGGTACTTTCGGAATTTCGGCAGCTGGAAAATGAGCTGCTAACTACACACCGGTGTGTCATACCATGTCTCGTCGAGGTAGATAATTGAAAGGTCTTCACTTCTATATTTTTGAATAGCTTGTAAGTAATGACAACTCCACATTCGTAAACGATATGACTCCATTATCACTTGTCTTTTATTAATGGTACAATATTTAAATCCCATTTGAGAAATAATTCTCCACAAACTTGTACGGCTACAAATAATTCCCGTGTCGTCTTTAAGTAACCGTTTTTTATACAATCTAGGGTTGTTATCATTTGTTCTTGGTATAGGACATATATCGTTCGTCGGATTATATATTTTTGTATTTCATCAACACATTTGGTATTATTAACGTCACTTCGTTTTTTTCGTTTACTTATGGCTTATTGATAATATCTTTTACTGTGGATATTGGGGTTTTGGGTAACTTACATGTTTCTTCTGCTGCATCGGTTACACTATAACCTCGATTATTCAATGTTTCAAACACATTTTTCACAATTTGTTTCGTATCCGGCGATAAATGCACTTTTTTTGCCCAAGGACGCCACATACTTAGTTACAAACACAAGATTACTTTCAGAGTATAATGTTTAGTACAAACTAAAATTCTAGTAGAGAATTTTAAAAACAAATTACCCCGAAACTCCCACTTTCTCTTCCAAGATGATTAAGAAAATCAAAAATCATTTACTAATGATTTACTATTGATGGTCAGTAATAATAATTTAAAATTTTACCTGAAAAATAAAAAATCCAAAATATATCTTCCTGGACAAAAATAAATAATACCTTTCTGTAAATGTTCGAAGAAATATTAACCACCTTTTATTAGTAATCCCTTAAGAGCAGTTAAGAGCAGGTACCAAGTCAACGAATTATTGTGAAATGTACTTTACATATAAATGGCAGATAACATTTATTAGATATAAGATTGCATTTAATATATATATTTAGAGTTATGTGAAAATATATATTTGATTCGTTTCCATTAACCCTACTTTCTGTCTGTATAAATGGATCATAATATAAATGTACTTAATTACATTTCCCAGATTAATTTACGTTATTTTTATGTAATTAAGTTAATTATTTTAAGATTTATAAAATTATTATTACCGAGATACTTTTTAAAAATACTTACAAAGTTGTTTCAACTTGTGGATACAATCGTAGTAAAATGCTATTTACCACATACGTTACGTAATATACTATTATTTAAAAATAAAACTTTTTAGTAGCAATAAAACTCAAAGTCAACCCACAGTATGTAATTTAATGAAAATATTACAACAGCGACATGTTTCGGTCACAAGACCATCTTCAGGCTTTAAGAGAAGAACACAATATGTCAGAGAGAAGAAATACAAAGTCAAATATATAAAAGACAAAATATAACATGTACAAAAGTCAAATCATATAAGATAAAATCTAACATGTAATAGAAAATGATAGTATAACAGTCAATAAAGTAATAAAGAACAATACAAAACTTTTTGACAAAAAATTGTTTTTTTAACTCAATGACAGCTGTCAACATTATTTTGTATATTATTTTTTAAATTGTATTGGAAATATTTCCACAATATGTAAAAGTTTTATAACCTTTGTTTTGTGGGTATATTGGAAAATTTATTGAAAAGAATATACTTAATTCTGACTAGTTTTTTAAAGCTCCTCAAAAAATCTGGATTTTTTACAAGCCCGTTAAAATGTTTTAAAAGTTTTTAGTAGCAACAAATTTACACGTATTTAAATGGAAATATGCCATCAGTCCGACTCAAGTGGAAAAATAGTTTTAAAATTAAAGGATGTATAGATTCTTTGTGTATTCCTTTTGCACTACCTGAAAAAGTATATTCCACCGGGAAGAACATGTTCCCAACCCAACTTTTTCTGCACCACATCGTTTTACTTACATTAACTTTTCTGTTTTATTCAGTCCTTCAAAAATAAGATAGGTCTATTATTTAGTTCATGTTCTAATCTAATATTTTATATTACCTATAATAGAAGTCTTGTACTTGTACTCTTTTCTTTTAGGGATCAAAAAGATCTGCGAAATGTTATGCAAACCTCACGAAAATCCTTTACTACATTTAGATTTGGCAAGTAACGCATTAAGCGATGAAGGTGTTTTTCATGTAGGAAAACTATTAAGAATGAACAGAACTTTACTTTCAGTGAATTTAGCAGATAATAAAATAACTAATTTAGGAGTAAAAACGGTATTAGAAGCGTTACAAAAATTTGAACTAGACGAAGATGAAGTAATCGAAAGAAGAAGGATTAAATTTTACCATCAGAAGAAAATAGTAAATATTAATTATTCATTGGGAGCGGCAATAAAAAAAAAACATTTTTTACCGAATTCAGCCGTTGGTATTGTTCAACAATAACTGCTTTTTCTATATTTTTAGAATGATTTTACCAACAAATCCAGAGAAACGATGTCAAGTATAACAAAAAAAACAAAATTTACAAAAAGCAAACTTAAAAGTAAGTATATGTCAATATATTAAAACTATTAACAGAATTGGTATAATAGGGTATTTGACTAAAATGAAAATATAAATTATTTTTTATTAACAAATAGCTTCTTTTTGCGTCATTTCGTTGATCAGCTCTAGACATTCATTTATACTAAGTGACATAAAAATCCGAACACCCAGTTTAAATGATTTTATTTTTATAAAATTTTGTATAATTACTTACTGAAGCATAATAAGTAAATGATAAAAATTTCAAAATTATTGCATTGCTTTAAAGCCCTTTTACCTTTAATAATGTGTGGATGCACCCTGATGTGTTACGCATTCCCTTCGTCCTCAGTCTACCAATCACAATAGATTTTTTATAAGATATTATAACGGAAAATGTTCTGTACCGGGTGTCCGAATAAGAACGGCTCTCAGCCATATATCAGTAACCATTGATAGTACAGCTTCGGGAAAAAAAATTTTATGATAAAAATGGCCTCGAGAAACACCTGGAAATTATTTACAGACTCGTAGGTCTACCGCTAGAGGGCGTAATTTAATACTAAGAATTAAGAAATCAAAATTTTACAAAAATTGCCTTATTAAAGGGCATTTTTAATGCGATAATCAAATTCTACGAACGATTCTGCGTATTTTTGGTTTCAAAAGTTTTAGTCTATCTTTTCAAATATAAGGTGGGGGAGAGGGGGAACATTATTTTAGAAAAAGGTCTGTAAGTCCGGTCCTGTTTAACCGATCTTTGCAAACTTGGTCTTGTTGATAACAGCTTTCTTCCACCAATATTATAGTTATCATTTCCAAACAACCTAATAAGTGACGTGCCCGCTAGAGGGCGAAACTTTTTTCTTTTTTTAAATCAAGTTCTCTTTGAAAAATATTAAATAGAAGCATGCAATTTTAACCATGAATTATAAAATTAGACCAAATTAGCAACAAAATGGTGAAAACCGCATGTCAATATCTTTTTCCTATCCCGAGATATCTTGAGAAACGTGTAAACTTTAAGTATTTTCCTTTGAATATTAGAGTACTCTGGTTATACTGAACGGCATTTAATAATTTTGGACTT
Source organism: Ophraella communa (assembly GCA_035357415.1). Classification (NCBI taxonomy): domain Eukaryota; kingdom Metazoa; phylum Arthropoda; class Insecta; order Coleoptera; family Chrysomelidae; genus Ophraella; species Ophraella communa. The sequence continues at coordinate 7,587,616 of CM068994.1, read as the reverse complement.
TCTAAAATTGAATGTTCTTGTCCTCTTTATGACGTTTTTAAATATTTCAATATCACTGTTACTGTCACCGGTAAACGCCTGTAAGGTAGTTGAAATGGAAAAAATATAAAAATAGTAGTGGGCCATGGAAAACAAAGCACGCAGACATGTGTCAAATTATTAAACAAAGTAAAGTAAAATTATTAAATGCCGTTCAGTATAACCAGAGTATTCTAATATTCAAAGGAAAATACTTAAAATTTACACGTTTCTGATATCTCGGGATAGGAAAAAGATATTGACATGCCGTTTTCACCATTTTGTTGCTAATTTGGTCTAATTTTATAATTCATGGTTAGAATTGCATGCTTCTATTTAATATTTTTCAAAGAGAACTAGATTAAAAAAAGAAAAAAAGTTTCGCGGACACGTCACTTATTAGGTTGTTTGGAAATGATAACTATAATATTGGCGAAAGAAAGCTGTTATCAACAAGACCAAGTTTGCAAAGATCGGTTAAACAGGACCGGACTTACAGACCTTTTTCTAAAATAATGTTCCCACTCTCCCCCACCTTATATTTGAAAAGATAGACTAAAACTTTTGAAACCAAAAATACGCAGAATAGTTCGTAGAATTTGATTATCGCATTAAAAATGCCCTTTAATAAGGCAATTTTTGTAAAATTTTGATTTCTTTATTCTTAGTATTAAATTACGCCCTCTAGCGGTAGACCTACGAGTCTGTAAATAATTTCCAGGTGTTTCTCGAGGCCATTTTTATCATAAAATTTTTTTTCCCGAAGCTGTACTATCAATGGTTACTTATATATGGCCGAGAGCCGTTCTTATTTGGACACCCGGTACAACCTGTTGGTATAAATACTTTTTATAAAATTCCAAGTGATATTGCAGACTATTTAAATCTGGAAAACCCAATACAATAGGTTCGCAGATCTTCTGCAACTTTACTTGTAGAATCGGGGGCAGACATACTAACATTAAAACGCCATGGAGGATGGAAATCTTCAACAGTGGCCGAAGGCTACATTAAGGAATCTATTTCTAAAAAAATTGAAATAGCGAGTCAAATTCTAGAAGGTGAAACAAGTATCAATACGACAAACATGACTATTCGAAAAAGAGTAGGTAGAGAGAAGAAGACCAAACCGGATATGAAAATAAAATTCAAAAAATAACTGGAAACGAAGATTGTCCATCAATTACTATAGCAAACTGCTCAAACTGTGGTATCAAAATTGAAATTACCTCAAAAAAGTAGATAACTAGTGTTATTTATAATATTAGTTGGTTTTACATGTTCACTGTTATCGTTTATAATAAAATAATTTGTTTATTGTAACATAAATTACCAAATAATCTTTAATCAAATTTTAAACCAAAAAATTATTCGATCGTAGAAAAAATGTTGTGTGCAACATGTGCAAAAAGCATCTTCGTTGCACTAGTTACACAAATAACTATTGAAAATGCATGGATAAGTCAATTGATTTTCATTTTTGAATAAGTAGGTGGACTATTAAACGAGTAATGAAAAATATTTTTTCCTTTTATCTTTGCATCAATAGTCCCTGTATTTTTTTCTACGACTACTATACAATATAGCTCTATTCTCACATTTTTCGATGCTACAATGTTAGTCTTTTCCAAAGCCGTAGGATAAATGAATCTATCCCACTACTTATCATTTATCCCACGATATGTACAGTTCGTTCGCTGGATCTTTTCCCATGGCTGAAATTATTAACATACTACTTTTTGTAGTACGTCTCTTTTCCACTAAGGGAAGTAAAACTAACTCTTGGCAAGACAACAGTACTAAAAGTGTACGTAAACCAGATGGTTATGATGGTAAACGTTTTATAATTGTCCATGCTGGTTCTGTCAAAGGATTTGTTTCCGAAGCAAGTTTTCTATTCTGTTCAAAATCTAAAGTAGCTGATTACCATGGAGAAATGAACAATGAAATATTTATGAAATGGATAAGTACCTACTCAGTTAATTCCCAATTTAGTGAGCCATCTCTTATTGTTATGGATAATGCTCCATACCATAGTACTCTGTTAGAAAAGCAACCTTCTACGATTTCTACAAAAAATGACATTGTTGCATGGTTGATGAAAAACAACATTAAGTTTGATGCAAAATTTACAAAACCAGAATTGCTACAAATTGCAAAAATGAATAAAAAAGAAAATGTTTATATAATTGATGAGTTACTACGAGAACATGGACATGAAGTGCTAAGACTACCGCCATATCATTGTGAATTCAATGCTATTGAATTAATTTGGGCAAATTGCAAGTCATATTATAATAAATATATTGGTAAAGATGGGTATTCAGATAGTTCAGTTATAAATATGTGGAAAGAGGCACTGGAACAATGTAATCCACAAATTTGGGAAAAGTGTGTTAGGCATACCCATGAAATCATACAAAAGTGGTATGCCCGAGAGCAGAATGTTGATGATATTGGCATTCAACCAATTTTAATAAATGCTGGTGAAATTTCTGATTCTGAATATGAGGTAAATTAAATAAAATTTATTGTATATATATTTAAGCCTTAAATAAACATATTTAAAATATGAATTATTTATTTTTACAACCCATTTATTTTTCAAAGTTAAACTGTGTGGGTGGAACTGTCCAATAGTAATGGTTGCAGGCATAACCCTAACAAAGCAATTCTGATTTGCATAGTTTCTAGTGAGAAAGTTATTATTGATATTAAATATTATACAAGTAAATTTGTTTAATAGCAAGTTTGAAGAATAGCTCCATTAAACTCTGGTATACTAACAGTTTTTTTAAACTAAACATTTAGGTAGCATATTGCTAAAAGGCTTTAAAATATTTACAATAATACAATAATAAATAACGTCCACCGTCACTTTAGCCATATCCTTTTTAAACTATCAATCTACGACCTACGTGTTATTTAATGTATTGATGTATTGCGTTTGTATATGGTTCAAGGTCATGGGAAAAGATCCACCAAACGAACTTTACATTTAAATGGAGAATTTACATTTTTTTAGTCATAACATAGGTGGCTTGCAGTCTAGGTTCTTGAGATTTCTATTTACTGTCATAAACGTACAAGGTTTTATAAATTGTAATTTGCTTTTGATTAAGCTGCAGAAAATAGATTATAAATTTCATAAAATTTGTTATTATGGATATAGATGAAAACATTACAATTAATTATCAATTTAATTAATTTTTAAGATTTTTTACATTCACTATTTATAATTTAGAATTACCACATTATTTTAATTTTTAGTTGCAGTCGTAGAAAAAGTATAGTGTGTAACACGTGGGAAAAGCACTTTTCCCACCTGTTTCACAATATACTATTCTACCTTGGTTAATAAGGAACAATTTTACTACCTCAACAAAAGTCAAGTTAGGTGAAAAAGTGGTGAAAAAATAAATTTGATGCAATTTGTTCTAAATATTGTGTTAAATTAGTTTTAGAAAGACGTTCACTTCCGCCAGTAATAACTATTCCGCCAGTAATAAATATTGAACTGCCATATCATCCAACTCTACAAGACAGCGTTGAACAGGATGGACATTTTTTTTGTAATGGAAATGCCGTTTTGTCCTACATAAATTTATCTTGTAATTATAATAGCTGTTTCTACTATAAGTGGGATATGCACCTCATTATAGCATAAGTTTGTAATTTGTAGAACGAACCGAAGGCGAGTTCTGTAAATTTACGATTGCTACAATGGGCATATCCCAACAGTCATAATAACCAAATTATATGCAAATTATAATACAGGGTGTCCCGAAAAGAATGGTCATAAATTATACCACAGATTCAGGGGTCAAAAATATGTTGATTGAACCCCACTTACCTATAGAGAATAGTGCACACAAAATAAGTTACAAGGTTAAGTTGAAAATTTAAATAATTTTTTTCTACGACTGCTATGGAAAATAGTCCTTTTCCCACAATTTACGGAACTACAAAGTGTCACTTTTCTTAAGCCGTGGGAAAAGTTGCCCAAGCCGTGGGAAAAGTTGCCCAAGCCGTGGGAAAAAATCTTTCCCACGGCTTGGGCCACGGTACCATAGAGAAATAATCAACACAATTTTCGATTATAGAATGCTTTGGACTACTGTCATAAAACGTCAAACGTTAAAAAGTACAGAGTACCCAAATTTTAGTGTTATGAAAGTAGAGAGAAGGTGTTTAATTTTAGTTTAATTCAACTAAATTTTGTATTAAAATATAAAAAAATAAGTAGGTACCTAATTATGGACATCAGCGACAGTGAGTTTGAAAACACACCCCCAGAAATAACAGCAAAAGCTGAAAATGTCACCTTAGAGCTAAATTAGTTTATAAGTACCTACTTGAAATATATTACTATGAAATTGTTAAATTATTTATTAATTTGCAGTCGTAGAAAAAGTATAGTGTGCAACACAATATACTATTTTAACATTACTCTAAAACGGTTTAACGTTAGTGTATGAAAATTTATAGGAAATACTAGTAGAGAATACCCAATAAATTGGAAACAGTTGCATTCAATTATTTTAATTTGTTATGGATTTTCAGAGATCAACACTCCTTTCACCCCCCCACTTTTTTTGGGCTATAATTTAACAAAATATGGACCGCCACTGGAATTAAACGTCTATTCTTAAACTTTTGTATCTCTTTGTATTTCTTTGTTAATATTTTATTATGGAAGATACAGCCACCCTTTAAAATGCCAATTTCAATATTGAATATTTATAGGGTTATTCGTAACAGCTGTAAATTTAACATCGATGTTAGTAACACGCGATGTTAAATCAAATTTAAAAGCGCGGTTAAAAATCGTATTCTGAACAATATTACCTACATGGCAGCTAACTTAACTTTTATTGTGTTGGTTAATATAAATTGCCGACTTTTTAGGTTATCGTTATATTTATTGAAAGATATTTATTATTATTAGTTTTATATATTTATTTTTATTATTATTATTATGGATTGATATTGTTCATTTTGATTCACTTCTTGAAAATTAACAATTCTATCACAAACACAGTTTGACAGTTTCAACACTAGTCCAGGCGAGCTGTACTTTTAGACGGAAATTCTGAGACCTGGAATGTAACAGTTGGAGGTGGTAAAGGGGCTTATAACACATGAAAAAAAAATACATTAACTATTTTAATTATGATCATAAACTTTTTAGGGGTGAAAACGGGTGAAAAAGGGATAAAAAACTGAAGTATTGCTGTTTGCGGCTAAAATTGACGTCAAAATGAAAAGTGCCCAATAGAAAAGTTGTAGATCATGTAAAAATCTAAAACTTTTTTCTTGGTAATTTTCTCACATAACCTCAATTTTGCGAGGAAAATGGAAAAAAAAAACGATTTTTCGTTTTTAATTTTCCAAAGGATCCGTCAATCTTGATGAAACTTGGTGAAAACTTACCTTTTTATGTCCAAAATAACCTCGATCAATTCGATTTCCATATCTTTCAATTTCCTCATTTTCGCTTTCGTGCTCGGTATAATTATCTTCATTTTCGACGACCTGCCCATTATTAACAAAAAAATATTGTTTTTCTAATATATTTTTTAATTCAAATTACGAATTACTTAAAACCGAACGATTATAATTAAAAATAAACAAATTATTCCAAAAAGTCTAAGAAAATTGAAATTTTGATGAAAATTGGGCTCTAGGGCCCTGATGGAAGGGTAATATCAAAAAATCGATTTATCGCATGAAAAATCTTATAATATAAACGAATCAGCATACAACAATAGTAAAAACCATAAAATCCCCGCTAGGATTATTAACTTCATTGATAGACTTGAGTGTTTAGAATAATATTGCAAATGAACTAAAAATCCGAATAAATAATGAAATACATTTTCTTCTGTAATTTTTCCCGTATAATGTAATGCAAGAGTCGGCTTCTGCATTTTTTAATATTCTATAACAAAAATTTAACAATTATTGCAAATTTAGCTGTTGCAAAATTCATTTTTTGCGTTATTTTCATTTTTGAGCACATTTTTAAATGAGAGGTGTGTTTTTTTATTTCATGTGAAAGTAGACGTAAAAACAAAAAAAATGAGCCCCAGGAAAATCTTTTCCAATAATATTTTCCGAGCAAACTTTACAGTTGAAAAAAAAACAGATTTTTCCAGAAAAATCGAATTTCTCGGAAAATTATTATGTTACAAGGTTGAGAAAATTCGAGGTTATTTTGGACATAAAAAGGTAAGTTTTCACCAAGTTTCATCAAGATTGACGGATCCGTTGGAAAATTAAAAACAAAAAATCGTTTTTTTTTCATTTTCCTTGAAAAATTGAAGTTATGTGAGAAAATTACCAAGAAAAAAGTTTTAGATTTTTACATGATCTACAACTTTTCTATTGAGCACTTTTCATTTTGACGTCAATTTTAGCCGCAAACAGCAATATTTCAGTATTTTACCCCTTTTTCACCCCTAAAAAGTTTATGATCATAATTGAAATAGTTAATGTATTTTTTTTTCATGTGTTATAAGCCCCTTTATCACCTCCAACTGTTAGATTCCAGGTCTCAGAAGTTCCGTATTTTTTATTTTTTTGGTACAGCATGCCTGGACTAACTCCTAACGTCGAATGTTTTGGTCGGCCTTTAACAGCGAAAATGTTAAAATACATCGATGTAAATTACAGAATAGCATTTTCATAACATCTCTCGACCTTGAAAGTTTACAGCGCTGTTACCGCTAACATTTTTGTACAGAATAAGCCCATTAAACTACATTTTCACAAATATTAAAAACATCTTTATTATTAAATTTCAATTTATAAAATAATAAAAATCTAATGTAATACATAATTTTTTCTACTCCCATATTATTTACGGTTTTTCTTTAAATAATAGTAGTAGTTATATTAACCTGTTGGCTTATGAACCATAATAACCATGAACCATAAAACATAACAGTATTTTGACCAATCACAGGCCACGAATTTCATAAGCCATTTCATTTTCATTTAAATTCATTTCATTTCATTTCATTTGAATTTAGCCCTTTCTTCCTTATTTTCATTAATTTCTTCTTATTTTTCCCCAGTTCCGCAATTGCACCTGATTGTTTTAAAATTTCTTTTGATTTGTTCCTTAATTTCCTTCTTTTGTGATTTTCCTTTGGAACTAATTTCGGCTGTGTCCCAATTATCTTGATTCTTTTTTCGAGTTTTTCCAGCTTTTCCTGGATTTTCTAGGTATTTCCAAATATTATTTTTCTAAGTATTTCCAAATATTATTTTTCTATGTTCCTAATAGTGGTAAATTTGCTCTGTAATGAATTAATTTGTATTTGGCACTCCATCCAATTTGTGCTACAGTTTCTTTTCCTATTTTTCTGGTTAATGGATTTCTTTTTACTGTTTTCTTATAAAAGTGTTCTGTTTTATTTTTAATAATTTCTGCCAACGGCGTGTACTCATAAATTTCTCTAATTTCTACATTAGTTGTATATCTATCTGCACCTTCTATTAGTCTGTAAATTTTTGTTTCTTTTCTTCCTAAGGATTTTATATTTTCATCAGATGTAGAATTCTAAAGTGGTGCTCCATATAACATTACTGATCTTATTAGGCGAGGAGCCACCAATCCTGAAAGCTCCGTGATCACGGATTCTAATATTTTAAAAAAAAAATAAAAGTTAACGTTTAGTCGAACAAGATTTGCTTGGTCGGCGTGGATTTGATTGGCCGGAAATATTTAAATTGAATTTTTTTATTATTAAATTTCCATAATTTTTTTGTTTCCGTCATCACGGATTTTGATTAATCTTATATGGAATTGTGTGAAATTATGTTTAACAAGAAAAAATCCGGCCGACCAATGATTTTTAGCCGGAAAGGTCACGCATACCTATTTGAATGGTGTGATAAGGGGTTAAATTTATCCATTATCACGGAAACCTTTTTTTTTTAATTCACGCGTTTTAATGTCACATTTATGACATTTATGACAATTCTTGTAAAACTTTTATATTACCTATATTAGTGTTTTTTGTAATGAAAAGGTCTATTGTTGAGTCATTATGCAGTGGTATTGGGCTTATTCTTGTAGGCTCATCTGGGGCATATATTTCATATCCATTTTACTCGCAGATTTTTTGCAGTGTATTTCCTGCTGCATCATCATCATGGCATCCCCATGCTGTACTATGGGCGTTGAAGTCTCCTGCCAGTATAACTTATTCATTCGCTCTCATTAGGTCCAGTATGTCATTCTCTTCAATCTGCAGTCTTCCTCTGTATATTAAACTTATGCTTAATTTTCCCATTTTGATTGTTACATTTTCTATAGATTTAGTTTTAATTTTTTGTATGCTGTAGTCCAAATATTTTCATAAGCCAACAGATATTCTAAGGTTTTATTAGTTGTCCATGGCAACGGAAAAGGTTCTACAATGATGTACAATAACAATTGTACTAAATCTAGTACTTTTAAACATTTGGATAAAATTTGGATGAAATAAAATTTGCTGTCAAAATACATTTTTTGTATGCGAAAGAATCGAAAGATACTTTCATTTAATCTGATGATTTTTAATTATTCTATGTGTAGAAAAAGTATAGTATTATACTCGTGATTATGGCCATTATTCACTCGGGTGATTGAGCCACTCGCCTTCGACTCGTGGGCTCAATCTTCATCCTCGTGTGAATAATGGCTTACATAATCCGTCGAGTAATAATAAACTATTAATTAATTTTATTTACAAGATTGTTACAGATAGGATAATAAAACTCGTTTTTATTTCACGAATATTCAATCTTTTAATAAACGAAATATACCTACAACTTAAAATAGACTGACTAACTTAAACATTTCTATTTGCTTATTAGTGGCCCATCGGTGAATCATTTACACAAAAACCTTAACAAATAACAGTATATGTGAATCACCTCTTTTATCAGTGTTGAATTACTTGTATTTTAAATACCAAAGGATTTGAATAGTACAGTGTATAATAATAACTATGAAAACAGTAACAATTGCAAAAAATATAAAAATTGATAAAGTCCAATTATAAAATGATATACCGTAACATGGTATTTCAAATCTGCTACGTATGTACTATTAATTATTACATGTAATAATTGAGTCTTTGATTACTGTCAGGGTATTTGTTGTTGCTTTTTTGACATAAGTAGAAAAGTTTTTTAGTTCATAATTCAAAATGAATAATTACAGTTTTTCAGAAATGGCACTTAGGTAAAGATTTCATTATGAAAATAGCGGTTGTATGTATTACTTTCATTTTCTAATTAGGTGCATGTGAAGGAAATGGTGCGGCGGCTGCAAGGCGCTATGCTGATAAGTTCCCCAATAGAAATGTACCAGATAGACTATTTACCTAAATTTAAGAGAAACAGACACTTTAAAAAACAAGTTCTTGGTAATAGTAGTCGCCCAAAAGACCTTGCGAATGGAGATGATATAATAGAAATTGTTGATGAACACCCAGACAGGAGCATGAGAAAGATAGCGGCTAAATTAAGAGTACCTAGTATGAAGGCATGGAGAACAGTTAAGGACCAGTTACTTCACCCCTTCCATAATACAGAAGTTCAAGAATTACTTCCCGAAGAGTATTCTAAAGGAATGGTATTTTGTGATTGGCTTTTAGAGGAATCTACGAATCTACTTTCACAAGAAATGGAGTTACTAATCACCATAACACTCATATCTGGGCTGATGTAAATCCCAAAGTTAAAAAAGTGCGTCATCATCAGCTTAATTTTAGAGTAAACGTTTGGGCTGGAATAAAGGATAATTATTTGATAGGGCCAGTGTTTCCAAACAAATTAAACGGGGAACATTATTTCTCATTTTTACAAAATGATCTATCAATTTGCTTAGAAAATGTCCCATTAGCAATTAGACGAAAAATGTATTTTATGCAAGATGGTGCGTCACCACATTTTAGTAACGCCGTTAGAGCTTTTTTATTTCGAGAATATCCAGGACGTTGGATTGGAAGGGGGCCAGATGCACCAATTGAATGGCCACCGCGCGGTCCATTTTTTGAATCCATTAGACTTTTGTTTCTGGGGATATATGAAAGAAAATGTTTATTCTGTGGAAATAAACAGTGAGGATCAACTGAGGCACCGAATTTTACAAATTGCTAACAAGTTTCGACAAAAACATTAAATTTTTCAAAATATTCGGTATTCCTTGTTGAAACGGTGTAGAACTATACAGGAAGGAGGTTATATTGAACACTTGTTGAGTTAAGGCAAATATCTTGTTTGTTTATAAATTGTAATTTAATAATAAAGATTTTTTTAATATTTGTTTAAATATTCAATATTTAAATTGGCATTTTAAAGGGTGGCTGTATCTTCCATAATAAAATATTTACAAAGAAATATAGAGAGATATAAAAGTTTAAGAATAGACGTTTGATTCCAGTGGCGGTCCATATTTTGTTAAATTATAGCCCTAAAAAAAGTTGGGGTGAAAGGGGTGTTGATCTCCTCTGAAAATCCATAATAAATCAAAATAATTGAATGCAACTGTTTCCAATTTATTGGGTATTCTCTACTAGTATTTCCTATAAATTTTCATACATTAACGTAAACCGTTTTAGAGTAATGTTAAAAAAAATTATTTTTTTTAACTTTAGCGCCCTGTAACTTTTTTTTTATATTTCGCTTTTATAAAAATCTTCATTATAAAACGCATTTGCGTATCGTAATGTAACTTTTGCGCACGCAAATTTTTGTTTTAAATGGTTGGCGACATGAGTGAAGTATCTAAAGGCAAGACTATTGACATTGACATTTGTGGCTAATAGCAATTTATTAATTTTATATTGTTCTTTAAGAAAGTATTTGTGAATATGAATATCATTTTTAAATAAATATTATATATTATTATTGGTGTATTAGTCATTTTAAAATATTTTAAAACATTAACATTTCATAATTTAAATGTCAAAACTGTCAAGATCTGTCAAATGTTATAAATAACACAGTGCTACCGACATACTTTTTAAAATCAAAATTTTCGGTATTACGTAAAATTAATAAATTAATTTAAAAAATGATAAAATAGCAAAATATTATAAACAACTTATTTCATATGGCTGTTGTGACACTCGTTCTTTAAAAAACTCATCGCTTCGCGATTCGTTTTTTAAACTTGAACTCGTGTCATAACAGAATTCCATATGAAATGCGTTGTTTAATATACTATTTAGGCACGCAAATTTTTGTTTTAAATGGTTGGTGACATGAGTGAAGTATCTAATGACAAGACTATTGACAATGACATTTGTGGCTAACAGCAATTTATTAATTTTATATTGTTCTTTAAAAAAGTATTTGTGAATATGAATATTATCTTTTACTTATATAATATATTATTACTGGCATATTAGTCATTTAAAAATATTTGAAAACATTAACATTTCCTAATTTAAATGTCAAAACTGTCAAATGTTATAAACCACACAGTGCTACCAACATACTTTTTAAAATCAAAATTTTCGTAATTAAATAAAAATAATAAATTAATTTAAATAATGATAAAATGGCACAATATAAAAAATTTTATAAACAACTTATTACAACAGAATTCCATATGAAATGCGTTGTTTAATATACTATTGTGTGCACTATTGTATATAGGTAAGTGGGGTTAATTAACATATTTTTAACCCCAGAATCTATGGTATAATTTATTACCAATCTTTTCGGGACACCCTGTATAATAAAACACATCATATTAATTTTTATTTGAAAATCAAGTGATGAGGTTACAAGTCAAACATATTTTTCACCTTAAATATAAATTTTCTATAAAAAATATTATTTGATAAAAAAATATGATAGTGAGTTCTTCAGATGAACATCAAAGTTCCCAATAATTACCGCACTAGTGTCATTATGACATTCTAAAAAATATCAATTTCAATATTTGTGTTATTATGATGACCAGATAGTAAAGAAAGATATTTAATATGGTGAAACATTATTTATTACGTTTTATAATCAAATATTTTTCTTTTTGAGCAGATAATAAAATAACGAGAACAGCAATTCCATATATAATAAATATGTTGAATTACCAGAAACAACAATTTAATAATACAAATACAAAAGCTTTAACTAGAATATCTCTAGAAGGAAATATGTTAAGCACCGAAGATGAATATCAAGTTCAAAACGCAGTTCAACAAAAATTCAGTGATTGTTCTATAAGTGCTAGCCTTTCACTTTCGGTAAGATTTTAAATATTTATTAATAATTAATTAATTAATTATTTAAATAAATAGCCATACAAAAATTTTTAGCAACTAAATAGAAATAAAACCTAACCTAAAACCTAACTGTACATATCGGAAATTGTTTAAGAACAGGAACATAACAATTCTCAAGTTACAATGAATTTTATTATTTTACTCTTTATGGGGCACACAAAAATAAAATCATTTAGCTAATTTTGATGTGAATTCCTGAATTCCCGAGAAAGATGGTTATTTGATTTTAATTATTACCAAGCAATATCTAAACCCTAATTTTTAACATGACTAACAATTAAAATAAATTAAATTTATTGTATACTAACCCTTACTTTTTACACAATTTATAAATTTGAAAAATTCATCGTTATAAGAAATATTGGGGTCGTAGGAAAAATCGTGTACACAACGCGTTGGAAAGTGTATTTCTTGCACTCGTTACGATTCAGCACTTTCCACACTCGCTATGTAATATACTAGTTCGTTGATGAACCCTTAGAAAAAATGGTTTTCAATGTAGAATTGTAAAGATTCAATGTGCATTTGTTGCAATATGCTTGGGTTTCTGATTTACATCTTGGTGATTTGCACGTCAATCGTCTGCAGGGTTGTAAATTGTTTTTGGTTTCGGTAGGGTCGATTTAGGTGATGCTGAATGGGATTGCCTATATCCACTGACGGCTTTTCATTGATACCATCAGCCAGGCAGAATGATGCAGCAACTATCGTGCGAAAGATCGGTCTCTTTGCCAACATAGTTGAAAAGTTAACGAACTGTGTTGATATCGGGCCACAAAATACTGCTTATATCCATATAGTATGGGGTAGCAATATTTTTTCGGAATAACATCGCTCGACCATTTCATATTTGGTACATGATTTGTGCTCACTTTTCCCAAGCAATATATTCCACGTCTCCTGAGATATTTTATGACACCTAACGATGTATAGAAATTGTATGATTGACATTTGATCCAGTCATTTCGTAGGAAAGATTGGGTTCGAAATTCAAATTAACCAACAAAGCCAAATTTTGGATATTACGTAGGGGTGCTAGCAAAGATTAAGTTCAAATTGTTGACCAAAAGAAGCTTGTGGCTTTTCCGTCATCTTGAAAAATTCACCAAGACTATGCTATATAGGCAGGTAGTGAAAAAAGATAAAACATCTTCACGTTTAACTTTCTGTTTTTTAACAAATCAAATTGACTAATTTCCGATAAACTGAATATGAAAAAATAAAATACAAATAAATTAATATGTAGTAAGAAAACAAAAACCAATATTTAGTTGTTTAATTTACTATTTTAATAACTAAATATAAATATAGGTATGTATTTTAGGAGTACCAAGAAAAAAAGATGAATCGAGCAAATTCCAAGTTATTCAATACTTTGTAAGGTTTTTGAATAAAATAATATTTTTTATTTGTTATATTTGTTTTCAATAGTTTTGATCTACATTTAAATATATTATACCAAATTAACTTTCTGTGGTAAGGAAAAACTTATACGAGTATTCGTCTATATTTGAATACTAACAAGTCTTTCAAACTTCCTGTAACTTGTATTATTTTGCAGCAGTGCTCTCTCGCGAACCAAGGTCCTTAACGAGATAGCTACTCTGCATAAATGATCATTTCCTTTAATGATGCCATCAATAGTCCTCGCTGAGGTTGGATTTGGGAGGTATCTTTTAAAAGTGTCAAGTATTATATATTTTGATTAACCAGAAATTCTCATTTTCATTTTGACTTAAATAGAGTTAAAATTACCTTGCAACTACTTTCAAAAGGAAATAAAGACTTGTCTAACTCCTGAACCTTTTGTTATCAAAACTAGTTTAGCTTCTTTTCCTGAAACGAGTTTTTCCAATTTCAACTCTTATAGCTTTATCAGTGATGCAAGAACAAAACTTTAACACTGTTACTAATAAAAATCTCTTATTCTTAGGTTATTCCTTATTTAAACTTAGAATAGTTATTCTAAGTATAAGTTAGGTATAAATTGTTCACAAATAAATTCGAAATAAATTCGGTATAACTATTCCCTCTTTATTCCAAAATAATGATTTGGCAACGTAGCAAAAGTCAACACAAGTACATGGAACCGTGTCATATTAAAGTTTTTGTCATCGGGATTGAACCTGCGTGAAAGGCGAGTGCAAAACAGTTTAATGGTGAAACCATGGACAAATACTATGCTAGATTACTCAATTAGATTAGAGCCTAACTCTAGAAGAAGTACAAGAAGCTACCCCCAATGATTCAACATTTCAAATCCTCAAAGAAGCTCTCTTGAAACAAAATTTGAACTAACATACTGCAATGAAGTAATTCTAAGAGACCACTAATAGTATTGAGATGAATCAAAATCTTTAGTGTCGTCTACCTACTTTAACTTATTACATAGCTGACATTGTCATAGTAACCTTTCATTTTGTTTTTATATTTAGTTGTTATATGGTCCAATTAAAAATAACGAAAGTGAACCGATTTTTGTTGAGGCGATGCGACTATAGATTTTTATCTCAGGACTTTAGTTCTGAAAATTCTCTTGAGATTAACCCTCGGAAGGGGTTGAAAATCATGAATAAATGTTAAAAATCGGAATATATTGAGAATTAAAGCAATTCCGTCAAAAAGTTTCTGATAAAAGTTGTAGAGAAAAAAATTCTACTTTTGTAACGTTAAATCGAATTTTTTCTATAAATAACAGGAATGCCGTTAAATGTAAATACAGTTTTTAACAATTTTCAACCCTCTAATCGACCACTGGTGGTTACGGCTCCCGCCTTGACAGTAACCTCGCAGAAATGATGTGCACAGCGGTATTGCAAATGTGCAGAAATAAATAATATCAAGTTTCGACATATTATATTATAAATATTATGAAATGTATAGTGAGTGGAAAGAATACGAGTAGTCGAAATAATTGATACAAATATTTGATACTAATGCAAAATTAAATAAATTAAATGGTTCAAACATATATGTGTACATTTGTTTTTATGTTTCTTATGTTTTAGATGCATTTTTCGGATAATCCATTTTTTTGGCGTTTGTTCAATAAACAGTTAAATATTTTTGTATATTAATATACCACAATTTGTAATATTTTTCAGCTAAAAGTGCAGATTTCCAAAAACAAAAGAAAACAAAGAATACCTATACATTATTTAGGTGAAACATCACAATAAATAGGTACAATTTGACACATTAAGTATAGTATAGATTAAGTTTTAAAAATAAATGTAATGGATAATTTCCAGTAGTAAACTTTCTTCTCAACATTCTGAAGTGTCCTCTTGATTTTCTTGAAAAGCTTGCTCATCGTAGCTGTAGACGTCATTATCCCCGAAAGAGTCTATTCTAACTTGTTGAATATTGGTACAGCTAATACCGCTGCAATTTTTGCAATATCTTGAATATGAGATGCCAGAAATCACACAATTTTTAATAGCGCTGACAAGAAATATTTCTTGGGAAACGATAAACCATGGATATTTCTGTTTAAAATAAATAGTATAGTATATGAACTCTTGAAAAATAAAACAAGGCATTATGTTTCTAAAATAATGAAAAAACAATAAATTATATTTAACATACAATCACTCGTTTACAAACAAAAAACAAAGTCATCAACTTACCTTGTATACGATTTATATCAATAATTTTCAATTATGAATAACTTATGAAAATAACTAACTAACTAAAATAAAGATGCTTATTTCTCAGGACAGAAAGTAAGCCTGACATCATGGCAATCTGATCAACATGTGCAAATATGGAACAGAGGTAAATGCGCCATGGGTCAGTTTTAGGATAGAGGAGGCAAGAAAGTTTCAAAACATTTTAATGACTTTCCTATTATTTATAGAAAAAAATCGATTTGACGTTACAGAAGCAGAATTTTTCTATACAACTTTTATCAGAAACTTTTCAACGGAATTGCTTAAATTCCCAATATATTCCGATTTTTAACATTTATTCACGATTTTCAACCTCTTCCCGGGGGTTAATCTCAAAAAAATTTTCAGAACTAAATTCCCGAGATAAAAATGTATAGTAATTCATACATCGCATCGCTTCAACAAAAATCGGTTCACTTTCGTTATTTTTAATTGGACTAATAATGTTATCTGTTTGTCAAATACAGTAGAATTTTATGTTAAATAAAACCTAAGTTTAGTAGGTTTTCTCATTATCATTTCACTTCTTTCAAACCTAAACAATCACCATATACCTAGGGATGCCACCTTTTCCAAAATTAAAATCTACCAGCTCTTTTTTGAGAAAAAAAACAAAAGAAGAGGACAATGTCAGCTATTAAAATGACATCAACCTATCATGGGGTTTATTATATATATGCTAGACAACTTACTGCCATTATAATTAATACTGTCAGATATATTAATAAAAAATGACTTAATAATTCCTACTATAAAACTAGTTAAACTGAACAGAACACAACAATTTTGGGTTAAACACAGTTTCAATAGCCAGCACTGCATTAACAAGTTACATAGGCAGCACACCATAAATTTTCTTGTGGCACAACAAAATGTGCTTCTGTAACTACTCTTAAATAACATAAAGGAAGAAGAGTATTTTTCAGCTACAGTAGACACATACAACAAAGGCAATGTTATATTGTTTCCAGTAGTAGTGAAATATTTTCATAAGGAATGTGGGATGTCATTCTAGTATGGACTGGAATTATCTTGCAAGTTCTATTTTTATTTCTGGATATTTCTTGGGGATGTTAAAATATAACAGCGTGCAAGTTTTTGATAGATTTGGTCAGTTGATGTTTAGATACTGTGTAATTAACACTATTTAGTATTTAGTAGATGCAGTAAAATTGTAGAATTATTAACAGTTGAATAAAGTGAATTGCAACTTCCATGTGAGTTTTATTAAGGCACCATGTGGGAACAATATTTATATTGATTACTCTTAGAACCAGTTGCATAAATTCGTGTTAAACTTATATTAACTTACTCTTAACTCAAAATAATATGTTGATGTTAAATATATGTGATATTCGATCCATAAAACTATTTGACTTCTTAACAATGAATTATGCAATTGGCTCATCATGTCCTAGGAAAATTAATTAAAAAATAACCATAATTTATAAAACAAAACAAGCTGGTTTTGAAAATCCTTCAGAAATGTAAATCACTACTTAAAATTATATTCTACAATTCTTAATTTACTTGTTTTATACATTCAACAAAAATTTGTATTAGAAAAAATTTATGTTTAAAATAAAGGGATCTTAATCAAAATCTTACATATCAGTAATCTACTTAAGATGTAAAGTTGATGTATTCAAGAATATTTTAATTTGGTATGTACAAAGAGGCTTGGTTTGTAGAAGAAAAAGGAAATCAACAATTACCTACATATACCTAGTATTTAAATATTGAAAACTAATATGTACCTAAAATCTCATTATTTTTGTATAATAAAGTAGAAGACTTTCAGCAGTATAAATTATTTTCTTGAAATTATTAACTTACTTAACTTTTAATAAATAATTGAAACAATGCAAAGAAAAAAAAACAATTTTCAATAGATTCAATTAGGTATGACATTAAATATACTAAATTATTTGTATAACTAAACTTTGCAATTTAATAAAATTTAAGTTTAGATTTAAATAAAATAAAAACGTTTCCTTACAATTACGCCCCATGCATAGGTACCTATCTACATCAAATTAGACAAAAGTTTGTAAGTAGAATATGATAGTTTATTCAGCCATTCAAAACATTTAATTAACTGAACATGAATAATTAAAAATGTATTAAAATACGACTAGATAATGTTGGTTATCTATCCAATTCATTTCATTGATGTTTAATAATCTATGATAAGTGTTATACAAAGTAACCTAACCTAACCTTCTGCTCTTTTTCAACAAATTCTAGTGAAAAACTAAATTTATAATTAAATATTTACCAGAAGTAGGAACTTACTTGTAGGTAATTATAGTCGTAGGTTTTTTAAAAATCGTTGTTATGCACCATTAATATGTACACTAAAATTTCTTAGTCACAACCACACCTCTTCCTTGACATCAACAATCAACAGCAACAGCTGATAGTCGTGTTCGGTTATGAAGTTAGTAGTAATCATTTTAAATTAAAAACTATTGCACTAAAATGCAAAAGTAAATTGTAATTTGAATATATTAATAAATTTTAATGATTATACGGGTCTCGGTAAACTATACAAGACGTTTCAAAATCAAAGGTCCATAATATGGTAGCAGGAGGTTCCTTAACTCAAAATATGATTTAAACAAAAACACTTAAATAAAGACCTAACCGAGATAACGATTAGGTATTCAACTGTCACCCAACTTTCCAAATGTTTTTATTTTTTATAGGTACTTGGTAGGTTAATAGTTTTTTTATGTAAAGAGCACTTTATTAACTAGTTAACAGTTATAATAGCATACAGCAACAATAATCTAAGTATCATTATAGGTATATAAAGTTTTGGCAAATGAATCGAAAAAATGCTGTGAATTTTACTTTTTAAAAATCATCTAAATGCCTACCTATATTATTATTTAGGTACCTATAGTTATTTTTATGAGTTCAAAAATATGTGGGTGGAAGCATTAGAAAAATTGGCTTAACTAATTTGAGTTTTTATTGCAATAAAATGAAAATATTTAGAAATAGGAAAAATATCATGTTCGCAAATATCTTGAAAACAAATTATTTTACCTTATAATGTACCTAACTTTGCTAATAATTACTCCTTAGCGACTAGTTGCTAAAAGATAAATTTTACAACAATAGTGTTGTAAAGAAAATATTAATAAAACGACACTTTCTTATAAATTAATGACATGCATAAGACGTTAAAACCCAATAAAGACTCAAGACAAGATTTATTAGGTATATTTTTCATCCGTAGGAAACGACATCGCCAATTAGTACAAACAACATTATAAACAAATCAATTGGATACCAATTTAAAGTACAAGATTTATGTTTCTCTATTGTGAACATGCTTTTTTTTGTAAAATTTTAGTAAGTTATATGAAGAAATAAAACGTGTTACGATGCAGATTTCGCTCTCTGCTTTGGATACTTTACTAGTTATTATTTTGTAATGTAAAATGTTTGCTAAACATTACTTGTAACGTAAAGTAGGTACTATAACCATTGTATCCCAATTAGACTTATACTTAAGTAATAATGGAAAACGGATAAAAGTTGTCATTACAATGATTAGAATAGTGGTAATAAAGGAGGACCTATTTTTCACACACACTATAGGTACCTACTGCAATAATTTAAAGTTTCCTCACATGCAAAAACATTGTGTTACATATAAAAAAGTAGGTAAGTAGGTACCTAGGTACCTATCTATTGAAAAGTTTGATAGCAATGGGGAAAAATCAATTAAATTTTCTAAGAGTAATAATTTAACCAAAAGTTTCTTGTTAAATCATCCTATTTAGAGTCAATGATAATCCAGTTAGCACATTCTTTTTAATACATGTTTTTTTGTAGTACCATTGTATATTGAATTCTATATACAACTTATTAGTATTTTAGTATCAACTATATCATCAAACAAAATGGAACTTCATAAAATTTTTGTATATGGAACATTGAAACGAGATGAACCTAATCATTCCTGGTTTTCTAAAAATAAAGAAGGGTATTATAAATATATTGGTGACGCAAAAACTGTTAAAAAGTTTCCTTTAATTATCGCTACTAAGTATAACGTACCGTTTCTTTTAAAAAGTATAGGTGAGTAAAAATATTGTGTTCTACATAATTCATTTTTTGTCACAAAATATTCTGTTACTAATAATGTGTAAGGTGTCTGCCATTGCCATTTTATTATTATAAATATGCGTTTGCTTTTGTGAGAAAAAAACATATTACACACAAAATAGACAATATTCAATAAAACTTTTATACTAAACATCTTAATAAAAAAATATATTTTTATCAAAATATCTACTTATAATCTAGGATAACTACTTCATTATCAGGTATTAAATAGCTTTATGCATATTCTGATGTAATTACGATTACGAGAAAACGTGAAAATGGTGCATACAGGCATCAATGCCACATATTTGCGCTTAACTTTTCAGTTCTTTAGTTAGTTTTAATTAATCAAGATATTTTGTAATATTAAGTTTATTTTGTTATTAAAGAAAAACACATAAGTAAGTATTTGAAGATTTGGTAATACATTTTAAATATCTGTTTTGGAATTTAGGCAAAAGTCAAGAATGATAAAATTACTCCTGATCAAGAAGAATATTACTAATGATTCGCGTTGACGATTATTCTCCCAAATTTTAATTAATTTTAGGGAATGGTCATTTTGTACAAGGTGAGCTATATGAGGTGGATGATAAAGTATTGGCAGAACTGGATATATTAGAAGATCATCCTAACTTTTATGTAAGAGAAAAATTTGATGTGAAATTAATGAACGCAGACAATTCTATCGAAAACGTATGGATTTATGTTATAAAAAATTTTCAGCCCAAGTTATTAAATGAAACATGTTTTGAAACATACAACAGTTTAGGTTCCCATGGAAAAAAATATATTGAAAGGTACCTAAGAGATGAATCTATAAACTATAAACAAATAATATTAATTTAAGTGTAGGTACCTAATTATGCTAAATTGGCGATTACGTAAATTTTACTCTTCAGTAGCTAGTAATATAATATTTGATAAAAAACATGAAAGATTTTTTGTGTAGTATTTGATGTCATTTCTGTTGAACCTAGGCCGGGTAATCTTCCAGTTTAACCATCCGCTTGAAAAATTCTCTGCGCATGTACAAAATTATTCGAAATTAACAGCGGGACAGCCGCACAGTGTTGTCAGTTCAAATATTTTTTCCTGAAACCGAATAGTTTAGTTTTGATTAAGTAAATTTAATTATAAAAAAAACGCGCATTAATAAGGAGCGTTACTGCTAAACTTCATAAGTAATAAATAAGATGTTAAGAACAGCAATTGAAAATATAAATAAGTAATAAATTAGATGCTAAGAACAGCAATTAAAGATATAAATAATAACGTAGGTAGGTACTTCCCTTCGTTATTTCGAATTAAATATATTGTAATATGCGAATATAAAAATCTCACGTTTTCATGGAAATTCTGTGGTTTTCATTTTTAGAGCAATGGGGCAACGAGTTCAGCTATAAAGAACAAACCTTATATAACTATGGTATGGCGTGCCGTTTTGGTATTTAATAACAACATTTAAAAAGCAAGAATAAAAAATAATCTTTAGTTTAAAAATTTTAATTTCGTAATTATTTTTTCACAGAATTAAAATTATGTATTTCATAATTTTAATACACCGTATTTCCATTATGAAAAACATAATAGAAATTTCGATTTAAAATTATTAAATACATAATAGAAATTCAATTTCCATTATTTATTGAGGTTGCCTAACTATATAAATGACATATGTACCTGAGATGCATTATAGCAAGATAGGCAACCGCAATACATACCTAATAGAAATTGAATTTCTATTATGTATTTCATAATTTTAAATCGACTATTTCTATTAGGTTTTTCATAATAAAAATTCAAGAATTAAAATTATGAAATACATATCGCCTCGCGATTCGTTTTATAAACTTGAACTCGTGTAATCACAGAATTCCATATGAAATGAGTTTTTTAATATACTATTATTAAACTTCAAATTACTTATTTTGCTTATTTTTGGCTGATACTTTACGTAGGGTTTCACGAGACTCTCGAACTATCTTTCTCGTCTTGTCCCATCTCGATTTCGAGACGAGATAGAGAAACACATTTTGAGATAATGGTGCTTCTTCCAGTGGTTCGTTAAAGAATCATTATAAAAATGTGTATAGTTCCTTACTTCAGCAAGGATATAACGCGGGTGCTGCAGCAAGAGTAACCAGTAATTTGACGAAGGTGTCTCTTACTTCAGTTAGACGAATTGTTGAAAATTCCATGGAATCAAGAAAAAAGCGTAAAGATTCCGGTGTCACAAAAAATCTAGACGACTGGGAAAAAGATTTGATAGGGCGAAAAATCTACACTATGTACGATCAAAAGTCTGACGAAACAGCCGCTCATCAATGACGAAACTCACATCAACTGTGGCCACACTATTCTTTGGCGACCTCTGTCTGTAATGGGCTTTAAATATCGCAAAATTGACAAGAGACAAGTAATAATGGAATCCACACGTTTAATAAACTGGAGTTCTGAATATATAACGTCAATAAGAAAAGCACCATCAAATAAAGGGAAAAGAATCACAATATTACACGCAGGATCAGAAAATGGTTGGATCCCAAACGCTATGTAGCTTTCTGTCAAAAATATTAAGGACTCTTGTGTTGATTATCACGAAGATACGATAGCAGAGCTTTTTGAAGATTGGTTTAAAAATTGTCTGTTACCCAACATTCCGCCAAACAGCGTTATAGTAATGGACAGCGTAAGCTATCATAGTCACCGAACATTAACAAAGACTAGAATTCCAACTCTAGGACACGCCCATAAACGTTCCTTCCTTACCCCGTCGCCGATCTCGGTGACTGTCGGGCCCCCAGCTTATGTACGTAAATAGGAGACACGTGCTTGTTTTCGTACGATAGCGGCTTTACTTTGAAGCATCGACATCAAAGTGCCGAAGGATGAGTTGTTCTACTAGTCTTGTTTATGTACGGTGTCATAGTCGACAATTGCAAAAAATTACTGGCTCAAAGAATACGAAATTGGAGATTCAAATGACATATTTCGAGGAAAATTATACAAAAATATATATTGTAATATTTAAATATTTGACAATAGTAGATTATAATATCAACAGAAGTTGTTTAATATAACTTAGTTTTCATTCAGTTTTAAAGATTATTTTTCATTTAATTATTATAATTATTTGCTCATATATGCAATAGTTTTGCAGTGGCGTGGAATAAAAACATATATTTAAAATAGATAAAATGGAATAAAATTGTAATATTTATCAAATAAATGTTTTTCGTGCAATCGCACGCGAAGTCAGTATTTCGCGTTCTCAGCACAGTCCGCGAAATTTAATTTCGCGGCCGTTACCCATAGCAACGGCCGCGAAACCAAACGTCACTTCCAAATTTGACATTTCTAAAATACTACAAAGACAAGGATTATTTTTTATTGAATACCAACAAATACATAAGTTATATTATTTAGGATGAATATTTACATTAATTGTACAGTTTGTATTATTACTTATATTTACTCCAGAAGTTGAAGCAACTACATCTAGTGTTTCTGAATAATGGTTATTGCCTACATTCAAACCAGATACCATATCGCCAGAAATTGAGTTGGAAATTTGCTTCTTATTTTCGATAGAGTCTTCTACATATCCTTCCGCTACTGTTGTGGACTTCCATCCACCGTGACGTTTAAGAATTGACATATCAGCCCCAGTATTGGCAAGCAGCGTGGCAGAACTTCTCCGAAAACAGTGACCCGTGTATGTTTCAGGATTTGGTAATCTGAGATACTTAGCAATCATACTAGGCATTTTCGCAATGGTATGCACTCCAACAACTTGTGCGGTGCACTTTCCGTTTACGTATCTCAAGAATATACGACGATTATTAACAATATGTTTTGGTCGAAGAGCTGCATATTTACGATAAATTTTTATGAAATCAATATTAGTAACAGTGAAAACACGCTTCTTATCCGTCTTGGTATCAGGAACGGTTACTATTAATACAGCATTCTCTTCCTGAATATCTTCAATGGCCATTTTTACTAACTCATCTCGTCGCAAGGCACCAGATATTCCCATTATCAAAACTACCTACAAAAATCAGTACAATAAATAAAACAATTGTAAATAACATCTCTTAACACTTACCTTCAACAATAAGTATTTTTCATCATTAGCTTCTTTCAGGAATGTATCAATTTGCTCACGCGTTAATACTTTAGACTTTTTTGCTCGATAACCTACTGCTTTTCTTTTCAGAAATGGTACTAATTTTGAAAACTGCTTGATGTCGATATTGTCTCGTATGTTCAGCATACACTTCAGCATGGAATAAATGCTCCATAAAGTTGAACTTTTTACAACATTTGATTTCTGAATCAAATAAGCCAATAAAATGTTTTCAGACATCGTCTTAACATTCTGTTTGTCACACCAATCTTTAAACTCGCCGTAACATTTTTCGTACTGCCGTTTAGATTTTTCGGGTATTAAAACGGAAAGCGCCGAATTTACAACGCTTTTGAGTTCCGGAGGAGTGGAAGGTACTGAAATATCGCTATCAGTATCAGACATTTTGCGTTTTGACAAGAACTGTCAAAATATATATTGAAACATATCATTTCCATAGCACACGGTGATATTGTTAAATGAATTGAAATGCTGTTGATTTTAGAGCAATAATATATT
This sequence comes from Ophraella communa, assembly GCA_035357415.1. Taxonomy (NCBI): domain Eukaryota; kingdom Metazoa; phylum Arthropoda; class Insecta; order Coleoptera; family Chrysomelidae; genus Ophraella; species Ophraella communa. The sequence continues at coordinate 7,562,861 of CM068994.1, read as the reverse complement.
TATTTACAACTATCTATTTTAATAATTTTAACGATTGCACGAAAAATAGTGTGTATGCCATGGCCGCGAAACTTTTTAACGACCTCAAGATTATCTTGCCTCGGCCGCAAGCGGCCTCGGCGATAACTGTTCTTTCGGTACGTTAAAGAGGTATTTCGCTGCCTTAGCATACAAATAACTATTAAAATGATTGTTCTTTTTTTTTGGAGCGGTATAAATTTAAATACTTTTTTAAATTAGATTTGTAATACGAAATAATGAAAATGATTATTTAATAATCGTATGATACGCCTATGTCAATATTGTCCGCCATTAGTTTGGTGGTAAATGGGTTACATAAATTGATTCCAATGCGCTGTCCTCTCTCTTTCCTTGTCTAAGTATCAGACAAGAAACCAATCGTCTAACAACACATTTTACCGAAGTCGGAAATTCCACGTGACACTTCGTTCGTCTCCGTTTTTCATAGAGCGACTACAGACTTTTTCCACCAATCAGAAAGCAGGACTATACATCAAGGTCAGATAAAATTGTAAACTTTTCAAAATTTTTGTAGTAGTTAGTTAAGTTTTATAATTTAAAAACAAAGGAATTTACTTGATATTCAATAATTAGTGTATTTTGAAAATTTTACTTGCTATTACATAATAACATTGGTAAGTAAGTTCTTTTATAGTTAACCAAAGGCCTTTCTTTTTCTTAATTTTTCTAATTAGTTTCATTATTACTGTTTTAATTTAACTATTTTATAATAAATTTATAATTATAATTAATCAATTTTATTCAATTACCTTCTACCTAATAATCCAATAGAAACTAGCATAAACAAACACCCCTGAGAAAAAGATCTTGTTGCTACTTAGAACATTTAAATAAGTAATATCAATCTAATAAATAAATCAATCAAACAATAATAGTATATTAAACAACGCATTTCATATGGAATTCTGTTATGACACGAGTTCAAGTTTAAAAAACGAATCGCGAAGCGATGAGTTTTTTAAAGAACGAGTTTCACAACAGCCATATGAAATAAGTTGTTTATAATATTTTTTATATTTTGCCCTTTTTACCATTTTTTAAATTAATTTATTATTTTTATGTAATTACGAAAAATTTTTTTTTTAAAAGTATGTCGGCAGCACTGTGTAATTTATAAAATTTGACAGTTGTGACATTTAGATTATCAAATGTTGATGTTTTAAAATATTTTAAAATGAATAATATACCAATAATAATATATTATATAAGTAAAATATTATATTCATATTCACAGATACTTTCTTAAAGAACAATATAAAATTAATAAATTGCTATTAGCCACAAATGTCATTGTCAATAGTCTTGCCTTTAGAAACTTCACTCATGTCGCCAACCATTTAAAACAAAAATTTGCGTGCGTAAAAGTTACATTACGATACGCAAATGCGTTTTATAATGAAGATTTTTATAAGTGCAGAATATAAAAACAATATTTAAAATCATAATATTTCATTACAATATATATTATATAAAAAAACTAAATATAGAATAGAATTGTAACATTTAAATAAATTACTTGTATATCTCATCCTATATTATGCAAAATACAAATTTCTTAAGTTCGACTCTGTAGCACATTTGCATCTTTTACCTGATGATTTTCTACACAATGAGATTAAATCAGGTAGTTTATTGCAGTTAATAAGCCAATACCATATACTGTGAAAAAAACTATATACGGATAAGGATACGCGACTCAGAGTAATACGCGATAAACTTTATACACCTATCTCTTTATTGAATACTCATGCGCAAATACTTTTGAATTTTCCCCTTTCACTGCTAAAATATGACTACTTCTTGCCATAGAACACAACGTATTGCTACCAGGAATACCATAATTTAAATGAAAAAAACCCTTTTAGCTGCCTAAAGTCCCGGCAGCTCAGGCCATAAACCACAAAGAAAAAGTTCCAATTTTTATTATTTTTATTAATAGTGCTTATAACAATAAAAATACTGCGATGGTCCAAAAAAACAAAATACAGATCCACTCAAATAAAATAAACTAACCTCTTATGGTCTTATGCATAATATACGGATTGACAGGCTTGCCAACACAATTTTATAGCTGCCGATCCTACTGTATTATTTTATTGTAACTAATAATATTTTTTTTAGCGATGAATCTACACTGGAAGAATTAAACAATGTAATTTAAATATAGGTAATAATTATTTGATGTTATTAAATTGGTCATTAACACATTGAAGGTATTATTTAAATAGTTCTATACGATATAAGCTATATGGTTTGGTGGTGTTCAAAGCAGCTTTAATTACATTCAATTGTACCAAAAAATTAGGATGGATGTTTTACGTTAATAAATAGTGTTCCTGTATAGACAGTTTCTATAAGTGGAAGGTGTTCCGATATAGTGAAACATAATTTATCTTTTTCTCTCTCGCAGGGGACCTTCAGTCAGTTCTGCGCATCTTTTGTGCGCATGTAGCGAAACATAAAAATTTAATTGGGCAACACGAGAGAGGAATAAATATTGTAGACACCACGAATACATATAATAAGGATGTCAAACTCGAGTGGAGAGGGTAGCAGGAGAAAAGGCGCCTATCTGGGCGGGGTTAAATTCTCGGTCGTTGCGTACTCCGTACTGCGCAACAGGCTGTCTTTTTCTTTGTGCGAGCGAGATAACCAATCGCATATGGATTCGTGTAAACATCTCTCGTTCGAGAGAGAGTCAGCCTGATGCGCAGTACGAAGTACGCAACGACCGTAGACTGGACTCCGCCCAGATAGGAGCCGTAAATTCAGCCACGGGCGCTTATAGCTCGGCATAGGAGTTTCACATCCTTGTTATATGTAGTCGTGGTAGACACCCTAATGTAGTGATGTTCTTTGTCGTTTCAACTGTCCCTATTCGCAATCACCATTGGTACCAGGTGGCGCTCCAAAACTTCGGGAAAACCTTGGATTATAGAAAACAGAGGACGCATAATAGTTTTGTCAAATTATTGGGGAGTTTTGACGCCAATTTCAGGCCAATCCGCCATTGTTTGGTTCCAACTATTGTTTAGGAACCAGCGCTTAAAAAGTATCGTATTTGCTGTGTTTTGAAGTTATAAATACTTAAAAGGTCATTGTTAAAAAGGTTTATAATAATAATAATATTTATTTCATTTTTATAACTCAAACTTTACATTTTTTTAAAATAATACATAAATAAAAATAAAATAAAACAAAGGTAAATGAAGTGTTACGCCCAACGAAGCCTAAGCAGCTTAGGCTTCGTTGGGCTGATGCATATTTTTGAATTTTCCCCTTCCACAGCTAAAATATGACTTGCCATAGAACACAACGTATTGCTACCCAGAAATACCACAATTTAAATGAAAAAAACCCTTTTAGCTGTTTAAAGCTAACTTATATAGCCCCGGCAGCTCAGGCCATAAACCACAAAGAAGAAGTTCCAATTATTATTTCGTTTATTTTAATAGTGCGAATAACAATAAAAATACTGAGATGGTCCAAAAAACAAAATACAGATCCACTCAAATAAAATAAACTAACCTCTTATGGTCTTATGCATAATACTATACGGATTGATAGGCTTGCCAACACAATTTTATAAGGGGCACAAACATTTAGGGGAACTACGAGAGTGGGAGTTGGTTCGCGCGTATTAAATTTGGGCCGAGATGGGTCTATAGAATACTATGTTAGGTTATAATGAATAATAATAATAGATATAATAATGAAACATACTAAATAGGTGCAAGTAAATAACGTTTGAAATATATAAAAGAAAAATTACGTAAATATAACTATAATAAAGACGAATTAAGACTATTTACAGTAAATACCCGTACGTAAAAAGGCACACACATATGTAGGTATACACATACACACACGTAGAAGTGTTTCACAATGGATCTACCAAATTATGAAAGATGAATCGATTTACAGAGAGAATCCAAAGTTTAAGATGTTTTTTAAAAATATCAATTTTGTTAAGAGTTTTTAAGGTAGATAGGTAACATATTGTAGAGGCTTTATTTTTCGGTTTATATGTTGAAAAGACGCAAGACCGCAAGACTTTTGCAGTGCTTGGTCTTGCGTATATCTTGCAATGCTAAGTCTTGGTCTTGCATAAGTCTTGCACTACTCTGTCTTGGTCTTGATCTTGCAGCCTGAAGTTGGTCTTGGTCTTGCATTTTCTGCAAGACCAAGACCAGTCTCGCTCATCACTATCCTTATCTCAGTGGAGCTCCTTAGTCTTGTTTGCAATAGATAGAGTAGATAGTTCTTCTTATCAAATCTTTATCACCGTCATCAGTGGTTCTGGAAACACCACTATCGTTTCGTTTTCGTCTCGGATGAATTGGCCTCGAAATGTGAACTCTCACTGATGATTCCGGTATCCCTGTCAAATCGCTGGTTTCTCTTACAGCAGGAGTAAAAGCCCAACCCCTTTGGACCAGCTTCTAATGAACAGGTCTGATGATCAAGGTATAAAACTCGTCGTCGAACAGGAACAGTAACACAGGGCGCCGCTGATGTTTCACAAAAATTATTAAACAGCACAGACTAACTCTCACTACGGGAACACAAATATAAATGATTGTACTCAATCCGAATTATACAAATACAAGAACCGATTCTGTGTGCAAATTTTGACCATAAGCAATAAACCGTGACAGACGATCGCAATAAAAAGTGCAGTCCCCTTTTATTATAGGCACTATATTGTTGAACACATTTTACCTACAAAATTTTCTAATTTTTCCTATTTTCCTCCTTTCCTTGTAAATAAGGAAACCCAACTCATCGTCACTATCTTCTGAATACGATAGCAAATTCATAAGCAAGAAACTCTTCGTTCTAATTTTGAACACTACCCGCTATATTTGCTCTGCATCTGTTGATCTGACCCTCGTTCAACCCGAGAGCGATCCAGTCGATCAGCCGAACAAGAAAATCGACCATGCTCGGTGACCAATCAGGCAAACCGAACATTTTCGGAGCAATCTGAGAGCGACCCAGAGCCAGAGCACCCAGCCGAAAACGCTATAAGATTTCAACTAGTGTTTGCTACAAGCATTGGTGTTTTAAATAAACTTGACAAAATAAAACTCCCCAGTAAGGATCAGAATTTTATTATATGTATAAATATTAAAAAAAAAATACCAGAAAAAGGGAGACTTTCAAACCTCGTAATATAATAAAAAGATATCTACATTTCATGAAGATATGTAGAATAGAGGTCACAAAAAAATATTTTTGACAACATAGTTACAGATTACCTAAGTGTTCCCTTATTTTATTAATATTATTGAAAGTCTGAAAAATAGCTATATACAACTATAGACAATCTTAGAAGTTTTATCTGGTTTATATAAATTTACAAACGAAATTAAATTTAATTTTGTTGATTTTTAAAAAAAGCTCTTTCAAGTTATTTTAATATTGAAAGCAAGGCATTCCATTTATTAGATAGACAAATACTACAGGAATTAAAAAAAGGACTGGCAGCATTATGTACTTTTATACAACGTGTTCAACATTTTAAAAGTAATATTTGAATTTATTCTCATTTTTCTTATAGAAAAATGCCATACAATTAATGTATTTAAACGATTTCAGAATAACAATGATTTGGCTAAAACTATCAACTTTGTAATTTTAATGCCTTCTGTATAATATATAGTTCATAGATTATCTACAAAATGGAATATTTCAAATAATAGATTTCCAAAAGAAAAACGTGTAAAACTTTTTATTGAAAATAAATACTGCGCCAGATAATAACGCCAATATACGATTATTTTCTTTTTGGAAATCTTTTGAAGGGTCAAAATCTCGATAAATTATAATTATAATATCCATAACTTTCAAGATACGATCATTTATGTGCATTTAAGTGTCTTTTGGATACGACCTGCAATAGTTGACAAAAATGTTACTTTATTTCAATGACAAAACATGATGGCTCATTTAAGTCTCCTAGTAAAAATTAACAGACACAAGAGTAATTTAAATGAAATGTAACGTTTTGGATTTTTTGCTGGTCACCTCTCTTGACACAGTACACATGGGTCTTCAAGAAAATTAACTTCACTAGCTGTCGTTACTTAACGTATTGTAACGGTTGCCAAGGCTCAACTTGGGACCCTGAGAAGAGTTTATTTTGGATTGTTCCGCTAGTCTGTGCGATGTAGACCTATTGGTTTGAACTACTTCAAACGAACCTTCATTACGATTTCTGTAAATAATAATAATAATTTATTTCCATAAAAAATATTTACCAAACACAGTACAAAATATTATATATATGATTAAATTTATAAATAAAGATAGCGACAAAAATGTATAAAATATCAACATGGCACAAGGCAATACAAGGGAAATACAGTATCCGCCAAAATAAACAGTACCGAAAATAAAAATAAAAATTAATTTTTAATTTCTGTAATGTAAGTGTTCAAAATGTTCACCATCTCGACGCAAACAAGCTTCATATCGATTTTGTAATTTTGTATTCTTTCCCGTAGTTCGGCAATATTCGCAGGCGGATTTTCCGAATGAAATATTTTTTCCTTCATAATGCCCGCATGGATGCGTCAGGTGGCGTCAGATCAGGTGAATGAGAAGGATATTCGAAGTCTGTTTCCCGAGAAATTATTCTATTATCGAAATGCTGACGGAGTAAGTCTAAGGTGCGCACAGCTGTTTGGCTCGTTGCACCATCTTGTTAGAACCATTGTGTGCGAAACTGTAGATTTCGTGCACGGCAAAAGTTATTTAGATCTCTCACAAAAGGTATAATAATTTTCTTTCTATAACGTTCTTGGTTGACACTAAGTGGATTCTGATTATCATCTTTCAACGAAATAAGGACCAATCATTCCATTACCAGATACCGCGCACCAAACGGTAACTCGAAGACTGTGGAGTGGTTTCTCTACAATGACATCAGCGTTCAAATCCAAGGAATCTGGTTGTTTGTCGATTAATATATCCGCTAAGATGAACTCTCGTCTGAAAACCATATGTTTTTCAAAAATTCGGGATCTTCGCAAATTAAACTCAACATGCGACCACAGTAAATTTCTCTTGCACGTTTGTCCGCAGCATTTAGTCATTGTCCAAGTTGAATACGGTATGGAAAACCACCAATTGATTTGAACATGCGACGTAAAGACGTTTCACTAATGTTGAGTTTACATGCAGTTCTTACAAGACTTCTTTGAGGTGATTGCACAACTTGGTTAAAAACACGTCCTTCATTTTCGTTAGTGCATACTGTTTTTCGACGACCTGAAGAACCTTTACGTCGACACAATACACTACCAGTGCGACGAAATTTTTCTTTCAACAACAGCTAACATCACACTTTTACTAGGAGCTGCTTTATTAAATTTTTGTTGATATTTTATTGACACCTGTTCTAAGCTTGGACTATCATTACCTTTTCCGTACGAACGAAAATAATGCTCTAGCAAAAACACTTTTTCTTCCGTTGTTAGAACCATGTTTAAATCAAATTTAACTGCAGCGTACTATTAATATATCAACTAATGACAAGTCAAATATGACTATACATAAACAACTCCACAGCACTCTCTGTCTCGGTACTGTTTATTTTGGCGGATACCGTAAATAAAAAATAATCCCACGAAGTAAATACTTGTTATGAGATGTAACATATTCATTTTCCTTAAAAAGTACGTAATAGAGTCTATCGACATTAAATCATTTCAATCTTAATTACCAAAACTTTTCAAAATCACATACGAGGAAAAAAACAAAAATTTGAGACCACAACTAGGACTAACTCAATCATATTTATTTCTGCTCATTTTAAGAAATTTTCAAAAACTTCCATTGGTGTATCAATAAGCCAAATTCTCAATTTTTTATTTAATAAAGAGGGATTATTAATTTTCTTTAAGGTTTTAGGGATGCGTGGAGCAATATAGGAAAATGATTGTTGACCTACAGTTTTAATAGCTTTTTCGGTCACAATTTTGGACCTTTCTTTATATCTTGTTTTATATTCATGTGTAATAAAGTTAAGGTTACGTCTATTTTTATCTTGTAAAGTAATTACTTTATATATGTACAACTTATTTAAATTTAAAATATTCGTTTCATGAAATAGCTTTTAGGTAGGATGGGTCCGCGTTTTCTGTTGTATAAGATTTTTATAAAATATTTTTGTATAGTAGTTAAATTTGTTAAATGTGTATTATAAAATCCACCCCAACTAGAGATACCGTATTGAATATGATATTCAACTAATGCATGATAAACTAATTTTAGTTCCTTAAACCCTAAGATATTTTTAAATTGCTTGAAAGTAAACAAAATTGATCTTAGTTTTTTAACCAAATTATCAATTTGCCTGTCCCATTTCAGATGGTAATCTATTTCTACTCCAAGAGGTAAGTGATTTACAATATTATTATCAATATGTAAGCTCTGCATATTTGGTAATTTGGTTTTATTACAAGAAAAAGTAACAAATTTGATCTTTTCCTTGTTAATAGTCAGACTCATCTCATCAAACCGGTTTTTTAAATTTTTTAAGTCTTCCTCAGCTTGAAGTTTTACTTCGTTGCAAGAATTACCAGTATATAAAATGACAGTATCATCGGCAGAAGCTAATATTGAAGAATTTCTACCACAGGATAGTAAGCTGTTAATGTAAATAAGAAACAATACTGGTCCTATAACTGTGCCCTGGGGAACACAAATGGAAATGAAATTTATGGTACTAACCCTTACTGTGTGCAGTGGCGGATCACCGCACAGGCGCATGAGGCGCTCGCCTCGGTCTCGCTTCAGGGGGGCCTCAGAATTGATAAAACTAATAGGTTTTGATGATAATATAATTTAAAAAAAGGTAAATTAAACATAAAAACTAAAAAAAAGGCGTTGATTTTTTATTATTATACCTTTTTTTACTGTTATATCTTGTATTATATGTTTTAATGCCAACAATAAAAAAATACAATTTTCCATCCCTTCCATCCCTTTCTTGGCACGGCCAATGGGGGGGGGGTCTCCAAATGAAGTTGCGCCTGGGGCCTCGGAAAGCCATGATCCGCCACTGACTGTGTGAAAATTCATCTTATTTATTAATATTTAATAATATTATTAATATTTAATTATTATTATTAATATTAATATATATTAATAATAATCTTGATATTGATATCAGTAAATATACAAAACTGATTGCTTTTTTAAAGAAACAGTCAGTGGGACACAAGGTAAAAAAGTCGGGGAAAAAAGTCCAGGGAGAATATAGAGGAATTTATTCAAAGTGCGCCTGATGAAGAATATTTATTTAGAAAGGTTAGATTTTAATGTGATTTAAAATGTATCCAATTCAATCTAAATTTGTTTATATAGTTTGTCTTGATTATGGGTATTGCTGGAGCATGCAGAAGAGATGAGTTAGTCAAAATGAAACTTGACAAAGAATCTCTCTTAATAGTTCACATTCCAGATTCGAAAACTAAACAAAGTCGCATGTTCACAACAATTAATGATACAACAGAAAATGCTATTGATTACGTTAGATAGGTACTGTAAAAAGTACATAGATTTAAGAAAGCAGTGCCAAAATAATAATAATATGGAACGCCGCTTATTTTTTCGTTATACCAAATGAAGGTGTACAAATCAACTTGTATGAATGAATACAATTGGTAAAATCCCCAGTGAAATTGCCAAATATTTAAACTCGCCAGATCACAAGTCATACACCGGGCACTGTTTTCGACGTACTTCTGCTACATTATTAGTACATGGTGGTGGTGATTTAATACAACTAAAAAAATATGGTAGCTGGAAAGGTAGTAATGTAGCGGAAGGTTATATTGATGGTTCAATTAAAAATAAAATACAGACGTTTCAAAAAATATCCGGTCATTCAACCTCCCAAGTCCAAGAAAATTTTGAAATAACGTCAAATCCTTCTAACTCTTCTAATAATTGTTCTGAAACATCAACTTCTGGAGTAAATATTAAAAATTGTCAAAATTGTACTTTCAATTTTAATATTGTTAATATTAAAAATACTTCCAATTAGTTCACTAAAATGTTAATGTAAACTGGTTCTAATAAAATGTATAACAAAAACTATATATTTTGATTATCGTGTGATCGAAGAAAAAATCCAGTGTGTAATTCGAGCGGAAAGATCTTTGTCGCTTTCGATAAATTGCCGCGCTCCGTTAGCGCGTCGCACGGCAAATGTTTATCTCAAGAGACAAAGTATCACTTTCCGCTCTTAATAGACAAATAGCTATTACATAACTTATGTATTTGTTAATTATTTATTAGGGACAACAGGACATTGTACAATATATTATTTGCATGAAATTAGAAAAATAACTATTGGCTATAATTATTATTTTACATAACTTTTGTAGTTGTTAATTATTTATTAGTCTTTTAATACTATGCATGATACTTTTGTAAAATATGACCAATCTAATAAAACATTTTTGCTTGGTAATGTGTTTATTAAAATAAATTCCAAAATGGAACGCTAAATTAAGTTTATTGAAATAATTATACAATGCAGGCGTCACGCACTGAAACTGCTAGTAGCTTGACCCAATCTAATAGATGGCTCTCAAAATCAACATAAATTTACTTTTAGGCAGCATCTATTCTAAACTGTTTATGAGTACTATTCTATGAATTTAACCACAAATATCTAGTCAACTACAATAGTTTTTTATTTGATAGGAAAATGTTTCTCAAAATAGATTTTTAGCAAAATTTTTTACTTTGACTAGACTAACTGTCTTATGTATTTTCAAAATTTACAGAAAAGAAACTTGTCGCCCATTAAAATAAAGAGAAAGAAGGAAAATTAGTATCTTAGGGAGTTATTATTTAGTGAACCTGATGTTACACTTACTTCATCTCAATTAATGAATGATACTATTTCTACACAGATGGATCTAAAACAAAACATGGAATGGGATGTGGAGTTTACACAGAATGCCTGGACATACAAATTTAATGGGCTATAGAGGAAAACAAACAAGAGAAGATCCAACAGAGCTTATTGGCAAAACTATAACAGCAGACAAAATAACCAACAGAAATATTAAAGGCAAATTAATTGTCATTCATACTAACAGCAGACAAGCAATCAGAGTAAGATTGGGTGTATAATTCAATTATTCATTCAAAAATTACAATTATTGGTGTCAGTATCAGTTCCACTATCTTTCTGTCACTTGGTTGCAAACAACAAAGTCTACTTAATCATTATACATAATATTATTAGAAAACTAGAAAGCAAAAAAATGAAAAACAGAAAAATGCATTTGAACCTGAAATGTGAACTGAAGAGAAATACAAAGAAAGTGAAAGTATAGATTTGTTAATGTGTCAATTTTTGAGAAAAACAAGAGTTTTGTTATACAGAAACATTTTTAGGAGGTAAAAAAATACAACATCTTGAAAATATGTGTGATTGTGATAACAAGATTGAAGGAATTAATGTCTGAACCTAGTAATTAATAGAGATTAACCAATTTTTAGAATCAATTAAAATTACATTTCCAAAGGGGTTAAAAGTGCTTTTTTGGGAAAATGAAGTTATTCATTTACAATTAGCTGTGGAGAAACAATCAAATATAAGTTTCAAAAATCTATTGAGGCTTATTATATGCTTATATATTGTTGTTCATATTGCAATTTGTTCTGTCAAAAATGATGTTTACAGGACAGTAAAAAAACAGTGCAAACAACTCATGTGAATTGCAGAATTTGCGCAAACCTTCACATGTGTGCCTTAATTAAAAGGTACTTTTAACACTTATATCATAAATAACTATTTCCAGTAAGCTGTATTTTTCCTCTCCTATAAACTTATCATTTTTGACATAGAACGAATTGCAATATGAATGACAATATGATGATTGTTTAGAAGAAACTTATATTTATTGAAGGTACAACTGTTTTTAGGTATTCATGTAAACCCTGATGCATCTTTTAGCAATAGGTATGTACATACATTTGAAGCTTGATTTGAAGTGTATGTAGGTATTAGTTTATATTAATTGATAATAGAAAAAATGTCCTAGTTTTGACAAAGACTGGCATGTTACCATACTGTTTATAGTGTTTCTAAAATGTCAAGTAGCAGCAAAAAATACTGCATAAACCAGGTACCTGCTATATAATATAAATATGTGAATAAATTTAATATTATCTGCTGAGAATTATTTCAAATTAAATAACCAGTAAGTTATCTATTAATAGACTTACTTTTTATATTCACCGGAAAGAGATGGAAAGAACTCTTCATTATGAATATCAGGAGCAGCTTTTGATCTATTAAGTCTAGTAGGTTGTACTTGGGTTGGTCCAGTACCTCCTCTCATACTTGGTGGTATATATGCACCAGTTTTTGATACATTGGGAAGTATTGGATCAGTTTTTACTTCCACCTTTTCTACTTCTACTTCAGTAACATCAATTCTTTTCCAAGGTCCTGATTTCTTTTCAGTTTCTTGTCCAGGTTCATCTTCTAGTTGCTGTTCAGTAGTTTCTTTTGTTCCTGTATTATTAGTTTCAACATTTTGACCAATAGTTAAATTACCTATTTTCAAACCAGTATAGTCCTTCTTTTCTTCTTCAAATTCTTTCCACTCATCCTGATCCTTCAAAAAAAACCTTTTTTAAAACCTTTGTACACACTTATTTCAAATAATATAGTTTACATTTTATTTTCTGATATATAAAATTAAAGTCGCATTTGGTTATTTATTTTCTAAAAAACAACTCCATTCAAATGATACACACAATAGTAAAATGGAGTTTGTCAATATATGTAATTCACCTAATTTAAAATGTAGGTATTATTACAATTTCTTCTGAGTTTGTTAGAGATTTTATGAATTTAACTTAAAATATAACAACATATTGTAATATAAACTTTCTAATTAAAAAAAAAGTAGCTCAAAAACATAACACTAGGTGTAGCTTAAAAAAGTAAACCACATATTGCACTTGAATAACGAAAATTTATTTATTTTTGGTGCATTGCAACTTTTAAAATATAATTGAGAGAACATCATTAACAAAGTAATGAATCATTAATTTGAAGTAATTGTATAAATATATATGTTATTAGTATATATAATAATAGATAATGATTTTGAAGCAGCGTTATAACTTCCACATGTGGTTTATTTATTTTACTTAAAAAATAAATATGGCTAGTAATTTTTAAATTTATAAATTTACGATTACGAATTTATATTGTAATTTAACTTACCTGTTCGGCTACTACATTTTCTTCGCCTTCGTTAACTCGTTCTTTCTTTGATTTCTCTGTCTTTTTTGCACTGTCCTCTAACTTTTTGGCAACTTCTTCAGTTGTGGCATATTTCTTTGTAGTTTTAGATTTCTTGCGATCTTTTTTAGCAAAAAAATCGTCTAAATCTGCCATAGCTTTACCAAACAAGTGATTTAGAATAAACTAATTAAAAATTTGGTTATTGAAGGATTAAAATCGTACCTTTGATATGCAGAACCGGACCGAAAAGGAATGTCAGCTATCAACGTCATATTTGTATGCGTCAATTTAAAAATGTCAGTTGTCTATCACTGTACTGTCTATCACTGAACATTAAAGGCTAATATGGTCTATAGAATATAGTATGGTTGCTTCATAACTTTTAGCCAATCAGAACACGGCATGTCGTGACGTCACAAGTATGATGTCTAATTCCCAGTATCTGAAGTGTAATGGAAATAAGATTTTAAACAATAATTTCTTGGAAAAATTTTAATAAAATAGAAACAATGGGCAGGTATGATAACTAAACAAGATATATTTTCTGTCAAAACATAAATGGAGCTGCGTCATAAAACTTTTGTACCTATAGGTATTATTGTATCTTAGTCAAAACAAAAGTATTACGACAAAATATATTTAGATAAAAATAAATACAACGAAGGCAAAAACAGTTTTATTAAGAGGGTCGTCAAAAATGTGACAGCTGAAAACGAGTGGCAAGTTTGAACTGTACCCAAAATTTCAATCATTTTGTAAATAACAAATCCAAAGAACGCCTTTAAATTACGTATTCAAATTTTAACAGGATATAGCTTAGACTTTTCTCTAGGAGATAATGTTTTTTAGTTGAATTTTATATTGTAATAAAAGAGATATTTGCGATGGTATGTTTTTAAAGAGTTTGACAATTTGTGATCACGAATTTTAACGCCAGAAGCTTAACTCCTAAAGAAAGCAGAGAGAATACGAATAGCAAAATAGGAAGTTAAAAAAAGGTAAATATATTTTTTGAGATTTGTTGCAGGCAAAATTTGAAACATTGCACCAATCTGTCAATTTAGTTCAACAGTTTGGGTGGCGCTTTTTCCGAGATGTATGTCTATTCTAAATTCTAATTCTCATTCTCCAAATCCCTTAGAACATTATGTTATAAGCCAAATCCAAACTTCACTTGACATAACCAACCTAAAACCTAACCTTATTTCTCGTTTATAACGTCAAAATATATTAATTTTAAGTGTTTTGGTTTTAAATATATAATTGTCTATATTCGTTTATAATTTACCAGAAGTTAAAAAAAATTAATTTTAAAGTATATTTTCACAATTTGCGTTGGTTTTTACATAGTTTATAGCATTATCCAACTGTGATATGTGCAAGGAATTTAGTTTCAGGAAGTTATTTCCTAAATTACTTTTTACTTAAATATAGTTGTCTTATTTTAGTCGAATTGGTAAAAATGTGAGTTTTGAGAGACCCGATTTTTGTTTATCCTTTTTTTTAATCTTTTAAGTTACCTAATCATTATCTTATATCTTTATTTGTTAAATAACTAAACCCAACCTAAGGGATTTACATTTATAAATTAAAACCACATATGTAAATATTAACAGCTAAGTTAAACTGTTTTTTTAAATAGAAATGATAATAATGTCCACAAAGTAAGGGTTTCTACAATATTTATTTACATGTTCAATATGTATAAATATAATAGCTTTCTCTTTAGACAATGTGAAGAATTAAAATTTACAGTCAAATATGTAATATTTTTATCAAAACATCCATGGCAATATCATCTTTATATTCAGCATATCCTCAAAACAAAACAAAAAATTTGCAAAATATAATTGTTTTTTTAAACTTGTACTCACAAAGGGTACATATCCCCTTCACCATTGAAAGTTTGTTGGTAAATGATAAAACAGACCAAAGGGGTCCGTATTCATGTCAGAACAGACTTCATATCTATCCATAATATGGTGAACTGGGTACATATAAATGAGAAAATGAGTCCTAAAAAAGAAAAACATAAAACATTTACTTGTTATTTACTAATAATATGCAGATGTTATTTGGTAATGTTTAAAATGTAATTGAACCCTAAAATAAACATTTGTATTTTAAAACACATAGTAGCCCACAATAGGTTTTATATTGATGTAGCCATGGGTTCTGTAAGGGTCCAGATTTAATGTATTTGAAGAAAGAGTTCTCAAAAATAAAAGGTTAGAATTAACATTAAAAATTATTAATTATTTACTATATTTGAGGAAACACTTAAAATTAAAGATTAGAAATAAAATATAAAATTATTCATAACTTTATTAAGTCCCTTACAAATTTTGTCAGTCTTCTTACTATCAACAGAATACAACCAGTGTAGGTAGTTACTTGAGGTCCAAAGTTTTTGAGGAAATAGATGCATACATTTTTAAAACCATCGATTTATTTCTCCAACAATTTAATTATCTCTGCTGTGTAGCTTGTTAATTCCCTAAGTGCTGTGTTCGGGTGTGTACTGAGTTCTTCAAATCTTCTTCTGGCTCTGGCTTTCATGATTTCTTCTGTCTTCTCCTGGTCTAGTTCCCTGTATAGTTATATATTTCTTATGATTGCGTTTATTAGATGAATCTTTGTCTTCAGTGCTAGTTTGGATTTTCTTCCTCTGAGTCCGGCTAGTCTTCCTCTTGGTTGTTTTGCCTTCTTTGTGATGTTTTCCACGTGTTCTTTGAAGGTTAGTCCTTTGTCCAGTATCACTCCTAGGTATTTGATCTTGTTTTTCCATTGGATCTCTTCTCCTCCTATGTTAATGTTTTCTTCTGGTTTTTTCCTTCTTTTAGTAAAGTAGGCTGCTTGGGTTTTCTCCGGGTTTATTTGGATTTTCCATGTTGTGCATCATTCGTCTATTTGGTCCATAGCCTGTTGGAGTCTTCTTGTCACCATCCTTGGTTGAGTGCTTCTTGTAACGATAGCCGTGTCATCTGCGTAGAGAGCCATCATTATGTTGTCTGTCTTTGGAATGGCTGCCGTGTATATGTTGTAAAGCATCGGTGAGAGGACTGCTCCTTGTGGTACTCCCACTTCTGTTGTTCCTACTTCGGATTTTGCGTTTCCTATCCTTATCCTGAATCTTCTATTTTTCAGATAGCTGAGTAGTAGTTTCGTCAGTTCCCTGGTGTACCCTGCTCCTCTCATCTTGTATATCAGTCCTTCGTGCCATACTCGGTCGAAGGCTTTGCTGATGTCCAGGAAGATGGCGCCAGTAGATTGATTTCTGTTGTATCCCTCTGTTGTATATTCTACAATTTTAAGTACTTGGTCCGGTGCGCTGTGTTCTTTTCTGAATCCGAACTGTTCTTGTGGCAGTATTCCTATTGCTTCGGTTTCTTCGTTTAGCTTCTTGCGAATGAGTCTCTCGGCAGATTATATAGGTAAAAATTTTGATATGAGTGATAGATAAAGTGAGTTAGTCAGAGAAATGAAATTGTTCCAAATAATCGTCAGAACACTCTGTAAAATAACCATACCCGATTATTTCAGAATGGCTCTTATTATATTTTCAAAAATCCGCCATGCAATGCGAGAGCTTTTTAGGTTCATATAACATTCCTTTTTAATGACTGACGCGCTCCAATAATTTTCCTCACCATACAAACCTGCAGATTATTATACCTGCAATATCAGAGGTACATGAAATATACACAAATATCAGAAGGTATGTGACGGGATCGAGTTTTTATATTTTTACAAATTTTTTACACATTTTTGAAAATCTGATGTAATTTTGAAATTCAATAGGTCCCTATTATCAGTAAATCCCCTCTTAACCTACATGACTCCCTTACCGTTAAGTTATAGATAAAATAAGATTACAAACGTAATGAATAAAAATTTTAATAAGTATCACTTATCTTAACTATAGATAAAAATATTGTCTTTCAATGAATTATAGGTGTGCCATTTAATTTGTGATATGATAAATTATAGCATATATAACAAAATGTTTACAAAGTACATTATTTTTTCGAAAATTCTATTTTTCTTTATTGAAACTGTTTTTGCACAAGAAAACATTTTGTGTACCACTGAATTTTGTAAGGTACGTTACGTTACTTTATTTTTTATAATGAAATTGTGTTAAATCCACATTAAATGGTTTGATGAAGGAAATATGCAGTTTTCATATTTTTAAACATCTTATTAAAGTTTCATTATTTTTTTTAATATTAATAGTTTAATAATTAGTGAAACCTTTTTTTTTTAATTTACTAGTACATGTTTGTGATAAAACTTGTCCGTATTAAATTAAATATTCTCACGTCACCTCTGTTATAAATACACTGAAACAAAATATTGAGAGGCATATTAAGGAGGGCCAGTATGTACTTCTTAATATGTGGTGTATAGTACACCACCAATTTGGAATATAACTCTAGTTTACAATTAAGAACAGTAAACAACTAAACGGTTGAATGAAACTTCAAATTCAATTACAGCTGTTTCGGTAAAAACTAGCATCGTCAGAAGTTACATTTTGTTTGTTTGCAGCTAGGATATACGATGTTGATTAAGTAGTTAAGGCTAGACCAAGTATGGAAGTAATAAGACATAACAATATTAAAGCCTATAGATGTTATTAACTTCCTTAAGTCTTCTTCTCACTGTGCGCTCACTTATGTTGGTTCCACGAGCATGTTGCAGTACGTTTTTGGTTTGAACTGCCGTTTGACGTCTGTTTCGTAAAGTTTGCAACGTTATAAAACAATCATCTACAGCCGCGCGTGGTTTTAAGCGTTTTCTACCTTGCCCCCGTCTTCTTACATACTCCTCGGTTTGTCTCCAATGACTTACACTACGGTGGATAGCTGATGGTGACTTACCAAACATTAAAGCAACTTCCCTGTAAGTTCGACCATATTCGATTATTACTACTGTCCTAGCAATATCAGTCGGTATTAAATCACTCATTATTACTTGCTCGTTGTAATAAGAACACAACGGAGTCGAAAAACCAATTCCAACAAACCCGAACAAATTAACTGATTAATTAAAATAAATTAGTACTGCTGTTTAAAATGTAAAACACAACACAAATAAATAAATAATCTGTTGTTTTGATATTTAAAACTTCACTTGTAGCGTGCAGCATTCAAAGCTATATCTAGATATAGTCTTTAAAATAGTACAATAAAGAAATAAACTCCAATCACAACCTGTTCCTTTAAATTTGCCGGTTTGTGTATTTCTGTTACAATTATGTCTTATCTATGTATAAAATGATGACTAAATCAAAGTAAACAGTTTAATAGTGGAGAACCTCCAAGATTTATTTGTTCATTCACTACTTTAAATTGTTGATCTGCTAGATGTCTTTTTATTTCAAGTTCTTCGAGGAAACCTAAATTTTGCTTTTTTATCACAAATATGTAGTATTTGAATGTCATTGGTGTGGATATTCAAGAACGTATTTTGCATAGTTTGACTTATCTTAAGTGTTTATTGAATCTTATTTCAAAATTTCGTTGTGTTTGACCTACACATACAGCATTACATTTTGGAAAATTAATTTTGTAAACACCAGATTTTTTTAATTTACTACAATATCTTGCATCTGCAATATCTTGATCAAAATTTGATATAACTAATTTAATATAATATACCTATCAAAATACGTTTCCTTGGCCAATTTATTAATATGTTACTTAGTTATTGACTATATATCTGTATGTTCTCAACATTTTTGAACAATTTTCTCTTGAATTTTCATCTCTGCCAATATGTTGACTATGACATTTTTTTTTGTTTTTCCCCTAATTTTGTTCTATATTTTTCAGCTAGCTTATTAGCTGTACGATGTTTATTTTGATTGAAAATTTTTAATAGTTCTGTCTTAAGCATTTTGTATTCTCGTCCCACATTTCAGTTTGTTTTCGGATTTTTTCCAAATAAAAAAGTTTTCGTCGAAACTAAAAATTTATAGAAAAAATTTGAAGGACTCGTGGTATTACCTTTGATAAAACTTAATGGATTTATATTTGTTAGAACGCAAATTGCCCAGAAATTCCGGAAAGATGTAAGATTCAAAATTCTACACACAATGGTTTAATTTTACCACAACCTTCTGAATGCAATTGCTGTCCATACTGTTTAGATAATTTATGTAAGTAGTTGATTATACAAAAATAAATAAATCGTTATGCTCGCTTTTTTTCTAACAATTACATTTAAAATACTTATTTTTAGGGGAAGGTGAAGAATGTTCTATTGGTGATGTTTCTAATGGCATTCCAACATCAATTTGTGGTCCCGGACTGAAGTGTCAACCCTCAGATCCCGATGGAGCTGACGGAACCTGTCAAAGAAGTAACTATTAAAGAACCTATTGTATAGCGTTTACATGTCCCCATATATCTATAATAGTTTTTCGATTTTCCTGAATGTCATCGTAAATAATAGAACCTTCCAGAAAACTCCAGACTGATGTCACTTATTTGCGTTATAAGTGTCAGATAGATAGTTTTAACAGAAAAGCGTAAAAATTTACTGTTTTTTGTGAAAAGGCCTCGTTGTAATAATTTCTCAAATGCAGAATTGTGTGACATGGTCTATGATTATGCGCAAGCAAATTATACAGGGCGTATTGCTGCTGAAAGATGTTTACAATTATTAAACTTTAGAGGGTGTTAAGATTTTAATGGACGTTAATATTATTTCGGTATTCACTAACTAAATTTCCGTTAAAATTTTAAAGGATTCCGTTTAAACAATCCGTTAAAATTGTATTATATAGAGGAAATTATTTGATATTTTCTCGACGTAAAAAACATGCTTAAGCTTCGACGAATATTAAAAAAAAGAATTGGTCAATTTGGTCCAGGCGTTCTTGAGTTATGCGCTTACCAACACATTTAGCGATTCATTTTTATATTATAGATCAATGATCTAGTTTGCACACTTATTATGGTAATATTTACCTATCCCGAGCGTAAACGCAAATGGGATTAGGCTCAAAATTTACATATTTAAAAATTTCCGAACAGTGTGACATGTGTTTAAAATTGCCGCTTTTTGCAAGTCAATAAAAGTGTTTTTATGAAGATCGAGTTTTTTAAGACTGTCTTCAAGACTTTTGGGGATGAGTCCAGTTGATGATATGATCGGTACCACCTCCACTTTTTCTGTATGCCACATCTGCCCTACTTTTATAGCAAGATCGGTGTACTTTGCTATCTTTTCATTATATTTGTCCAAAATATTGTTATTGTTTGGAACTGCAACATCGACTAACAGCACCGATTTAGCTTTCTTATCCACTACTACAATGTCGGGTCGATTATTCGTCACCTGTCTATCGGTGATAATGGACCTATCGTAGTAGAGTCTAAAATCTGCATTCTCGAGCACTGCCTGTGGATTGTACTTGTAATACGGTGTATATGTATTCAGCAGTTCATATTTGTTGGCCAGTTTCTGGTGGATAATATTACACAGCTGGTTGTGCCTGCGTAAATAATCCGTGTTGGCTATGGTTGAACACCCTGATGTAATGTGTTGTATGGTTTCCGACGTTTGTTGGCACCGTCTACACTTGTCCGATGTAATAGTTTGGTCCCTGATAACAAATTTCTTGTAATTGTTGGTATTAATTACTTGATCCTGAATGGCCATCATAAATCCTTCAATCTCTGGGAACAAGGTACCGTCAGCAAGCCACCTATTCGATGCAATTTTATCAATGTTTGGTTGGTTAAGGTCGTGATGATATCGACCATGTAGAGCTTATTGGGTCCATTTTACTTTTTTTCAGCATCTGTTGTTATTTCTAAATCCATATTAGGGTCTGCTAAATTTAGAGGCGAGTATTTCTTATCTGCTCCTATGACAGATTTATGGTGACCACGTTTACATCCCTTTTGCTCCTCTGCCAAGATGTTATTTTGGTCAACATGCCTGTAAATTCGGTTAGTAATGCAAGATGTTAATATCTTGTAATGCGTTGGAAGACATGTGATTGTTCTATACTGCGAAGGATCCTGTGTGTTAGCTGTTTTGGGAAGCATATGGGTTAAACCATGAGTGAAAAAGGCTGGAATGTCTTCTGGATGTTGAAGAATGTGTGTAAATTTTGATGCCATTACCTCGTGTAAGCTGTAAAATTTTTTGTACCAGAAATTTTGGATATTATCAATTCCCGGAGCTTTCCAACTATTAGTTTCTCCTATGGCTTGCTTTACTTCAGCTGTTGTTATGTTATTAAACAACATTGGAGCAATGTTTGATTTGTCCGTCTCGGATTCTATCCATGCTGCACCCTCGTTGTGTTTTTGAGGATTGGACCATATTGAAGACCAATAGTCAGTAAGGTCATCCTTACTTGGAAGATTGCGGTAGTTGTTTGTTCCGACACTACTAAGTTGTCTGTAGAACAGCTTTTCATTGGTGTTAAATAAGTGGTTTTGCTGTTTTATTTTAGTGCATTTGACGTAACGAGATAATCGTTTGGATTTCGCCTTTAGCTTTTGCCTAAGAAGGTCCATATATGAACATAAGTGTTCCTTATACCTTGGATGTCCTGTGTTGGTTTTAATTTTCTTAAAAATTTTCTTAAAAATTTTCTTGACCCTATTAGTTAGGCGCCTAGACGGTTTAGCGTTGTTATTAAATTCTGTAAGTTGTCCCAATTCCTTCCTTATGTCTGTTTTACGTATTCATTTAATATTTGGTAGAAAATGTAGACACTATACACCCTACAAAATTATATTAAACAAACGTTTCTGGCTACCACCAGAGGCGTACAACAGGGGCAAGTGACAGGTTAATCGTCATCAATTTTACGCCACTGGCGGAATAGAAACTTTGGCACAACTTTTGGATTCTCCAATACTTTTTACGTAAATAAAGTACTCTTTTTTCATAACTATAAAGTCAATATTTTTCGAGATATTTTAAGTTAAATAGCATGAAGCTGCCCAATTTTAATGTGTGATAACTATGTCGATGTTTTGGACCAGTATCTCTGTATCTGTAATTCTGGAAGGGTGGGTCGCCCCACAGTACTTAGGCCACATTTGGCCCATTGTGCGTCCTTCTGAGATTGAGCCTAACCTATTGGCTCGTCAACCATCCTACCTGTTTAAAGTAGGTGATGACGTCGCCTGTAGGCAGCTCCCTCAAGTTGGCATGTGTTAGCCAGTTCTCGCCGAATACAGAAAGTCTTGTTAGAGAGAGTGCCGGACAGTCACAAAGGACGTGCTCAACTGTCTCATCCTCTTGTTCACATCCTCTACATAGTGGGCTGTCAGATAAACCCAACCTGTTTAGATGTTTTCGTAAATGACAATGGCCAGTAAGTATACCTGTGACCAACCGCAGGTCCTTTCTGGTCATGGCCACGTATTTCTTGGCTGCTTTGCTATTCGGATATTTCAGAAGTTCCTTGGATAGTATGCAACCTTTTTCTTCGTCCCATCTTCCCCTGAATTTGTCAAGGGAGCGTTCCTTTACTAGGTCAACCACCGCTGATGCCGGCAAGCTGACAAGACTACCGGGTCCCAAGAGCCTTTGGGAGGCAGCTTTTCTAGCCAACGAGTCAGCTATGCGGTTGCCTTTAGAAATTCCATGACCTGTCCGTAAGGATACGGATGTTTTTGCCAGTGATTCCTCTTATGGTAATCTCTTTTGCGGCTATGGAGACGGCAGTTAGCTCTGTCTGAGCTATACTTGCATTACAACCCATTGCCCATTTTATATTTAGGTTTAGGGATCTGGAGTAAATTCCACATCCTGAACCTTCTTTTGTCTTAGATCCATCGGTGAAGATACATATAGTACCTGTCGCCAATGCATTTTGAGCGTTGTCATTAATGATTATCTTGTAGGGCCTGTGAAAGGCATATCTTGGTGAAATCGATTCTGTATTTGCTTGTAGCATTGGAAGCTCGTTTAAAGCTTCGCGCCACAAACCACACCTCGACTCACCAGATTCTGCTACAAGTTGTGTACCAGTAGAGCGGAGCCGTAGCATGGTCATCAAAACCACCTCCTTGATATATATATATCAAGTGGGGTGAGACCGAGGATCACCTCCATCGCTCTAGTTGGTGTAGTTCTCATACCTCCTGTTATGTTAAGGCATGCTGTTCTTTGTATATGGTCAAGTTTGCGGACGACTGTCAACTGGTTTGTTTTTACTCCCCAGGCAATCACGCCGTAGGTTAGCATAGGTCTTATGATTGCAGTGTAGATCCACTCCGTGACCCTTGGTGACAAACCCCAGGTACGACCAATGGTTCTTCTACACTGTTCATAGGCAATATATGCTTTTTTGACTCTGTTTTCCAGATGAGAGTTCCATGTTAACTTGCTGTCAAAGGTGATCCCTAGATATTTCACCTCTGCAGAGAAGTTTAATTCAGTTTTTAGGAGTTTTGGAGCCCGAAGGTTCACAAGCCTCCTTTTCTTTGTGAAAAGGACCATCTCTGTCTTCTGTGGGTTTAATGACAGTGAGTGATCCTTGCACCACCCAATATATTTTTCAAGGTAAGAGGATCATTTAGCCAAAGAATGAATAAGCTAATTGATGTAAACGGGGGTCACATAGAACATTTGTTATAAAAGGTTTTTAGGTACTTTTCGTTTCTGATATTTCCGAATGTTAATAAAATTGTAGATACCTACTTCTATTTAGATTATAATTTTCAGAACCACAATTTGTTTTCAATTCATCCGTTCATTTAATAGTTGTGTTCTTTATTGTTGACACTGATTAAAGTTTCATTTGCGTATTAAATGCAATTCACTGGTCCAAAACATCGACATAGTTATCACACATTAAAATTGGGCAGCTTCATGTTTAACTTAAAATATCTCGAGAAATATGGACTTTACCGTCATGAAAAAGAGTACTTTATTTACGTAAAAAGTATTGGAGAATCGAAAAATTGTGCTAAAATTTCTATTCCGCAAGTGTCGTAGAATTTGGAAACGATTAAATTGTCATTTGCCCCTGTCGTACTCCTCTTGTGGTAACCAGAAACGTTTGTTTAATATAATTTTGTAGGATGTATAGTGTCTACATTTTCATAGTTTATAAATTTTTAAACAAAATTAAGTAAGCAGGTACATTTTATTTAGGTATTTTGGGTTAAATATTCATAATTTGTCAGGATTCTAGTATTAAATTATTTCTAATTAGTAATGAATCACTCTGTATAATATTATTGTGTAACAATATAATTTATTTTAGTGAGTACTACTTGTATGCAGCGACAAAATGATTTTGATGAGAAAAAAATGAACGGTACTTTAGGATCAATGGAAGTTAGACAAGTATGTGACAGTGAAGGAGAATTTGCGTCTTATAATTGTATACCAGATCAAACGTAAGTATTTATTGTAAAAAGGGACATTTTCCTAGGTATAACTGATAAGGAATATTATTTTTAATTAGGCATTTCATCAAGTGCGACTATTGATAAGGAAGTTAGCATAAAATATTGTGTAATAACTAAACAGCTGTCTTCGTACAATTAACTAAAATAATTTGTTTGTTATAGATGCTACTGCGTAAATTCCACAGGCTCTAGAATTTTTGGGGAGTCAGATTTTACGTCTTTACCTGAAGCAAAATTATTTTGTAGTAAGTTATTGTTACTTAATTAAACACCTTAATACTCAAAAAGTGGATATATAAATTCGATAACAAAATAATTAAAATTTTTAAATGATAACAACGTTTTCTTATACAGGGTGTCCCGAAAAGAATGGTAATAAATTATACCACAGATCCTGGGGTCAAAAATATGTTGATTGAACCCCACTTACCTATATACAATAGTCCACAAAAAAAAAGTTACAGGGTGCTAAAGTTAAAAATTTAAATAATTTTTTTTAACATTACTCTAAAACGGTTTAACGTTAATATATGAAAATTGATAGGAAATGTAGAGAATAACCAATAAATTGGAAACAGTTGCATTCAATTATTTTGATTTATTATGGATTTTCAGAGGGGATCAACACCCCTTTCGCCCCCTAACTTTTTTAGAGCTATAATTTAACAAAATATGGACCGCCACTAGAATCAAACGTCTATTCTTAAAGTTTTGTGTTTCTCTGTATTTCTTTGTAAATATTTTATTATGCCAATTTCAATATTGAATATTTAGGCGCGTTACACATACAGTGATGGGCAAATGTGTGGAACCAAGTGAATATCTCTGGAATTGTTAAAGATATCGAAATGAAATTTGGAACGTAGGTATTACAGTATATTGCGTATTTGTTTGTAATTTTTTTAACGATTTTCCACTTCCGGTTTAACAGGAAGTGATGTCGATTTTAAATTTTTTAAGGAAACACCCTGTATATTATTTTATTTTCGAATAGAACATTTCATTGCGATTACAAAAATATAGGGTTCGATATTTTTTATTTCGATACCTACCGAAATATTAACACAAAAGTATCTAAAGAAAGGAAAAAGCTAATATCTAGTAGTCCATGAAAATTTACAAACCGACTTGCCTATTGTCAAGAAGTAAACGGCGCTCATTTTGAACATTTAATACATTAAAATTACAGGATACTCCTATTTTATTTCACTATAATTTATTTAGTTTAAGTTAATAATATGATTATTTAGTAGACTACTAAATATCATTAGATATCATTAGCGTTTTCCTTTTAGATACTTTTCTGATATTATATCGGTTGTCATTGAAATAAAAAATATTGAACCCTATATTTTTGTAATCGCAATGAAATGTTCTATTCGAAAATAAAATAATATACAGGGTGTTTCATTAAAAAATTTAAAATCGACATCACTTCCGGTTAAACCGGAAGTGGAAAATATTTAAAAAAATTACAAACAAATACGCAATATACTGTAATACCTACGTTCCAAATTTCATTTCGATATCTTTAACAATTCCAGAGATATTCACTTGGTTCCACACATTTGCCCATCACTGTATGTGCGAAGGACTTGGTGCTACTGATATTTTTGATGTCGCTGACACAATGTTGGTTACATAATTGTGTAAGATCATTTTTTCAACTAGTTAAGCTAAAAAATAACAGAAAAGTAATACAGTTGATGTGTTTCGACATTTTTTTCTTTTTTAAATACATTTTCAAAACAATCACATGCTTCCAAAGTATAGAGACACGCAGTGTTGAGTGTGTTTTAACAGCTGACAAATTGGTTCGAAGATGCATTTGCTTCTAACTCCTGTCAGTCGCACCGGGTCAGTAACATAAGTGTGTAACGTACCATTTGATAACACAGGTTGGTTTTTAAAAGACATGCAACCAGCACAAAAAATTTTAAAATTGCTGCTTTTTGCAAGTAAATAAAATTATTTTTATGAAGACTGAGTCTTTAAGACTGTCTTCAAGACTTCTGGGAATGAGTCCAGTTGATGATACGTGGCGTCCCAAGGTGGGCGCCAGATTGTTACCCTCGAAATAAAGGAAAACGCGAATTTAACCCTTATCTGGAATTAAGGTTAAGTTATATTTTTTGGGTTCATAAATAGCGCTGATTCTTTCTTAAATGTTTATGTTGGCGTGCTACTTGCTGCATATTTGTCAATGAGTAGTTGGGTATGTCATTGTGAAACATGGACAGTTAGGAAATATGAGTACGAATAATAAAGATTGTAAGCATCAGATACGTAGTTGTGGCGTAAAATAACATTAACAAGATGGATAGAAACTTCCTACGTGATAGTCCTCTGCCCTTGTTCTTATTTACTTAGGTACCTTGGTTTTCATACCTACTTTTTTTTATAGACATTTTATAGAAATCTAACCATTTTTTTTATATTCATAGAATGCTCGAAAGATTATTACGAAGCATCATCAATAATGGGAAGAATGCTAGGTCCAGGTGAATTTTTTCGTTGTGCTCCAGATGGAAATTACGAATCACTGCAATGTATCGATGATAAATGTTTTTGCGTCGACGCATATGACGGCGCCCCGACATACCCAAATGAAAAATCAGTCAATATAACAGATGTATCTAGTGAAACACTAAAATGTTGTAAGTATGTATGGACATTTAAGACAATTTTTGCCCATGGAATTTAAGTGGCAATGTTAATATCAACTCTATTTTTTAGATAAAAATAAAGAACCGGGTATTGTGTTTCCAAAATGTGCTGAAGATTATATCAAAATAATGAAAGAATATAAAGAGTATAAAAAAAATGGTTATTCCTACATTTTGGGATATTATTATCCATTATGTGACTTAGACGGAACTTATCAAGCAGTCCAAGAAAACAGTACACAGTAAGTACAATATTCACTATCCAGCGAATACATAACACTTAGACATAACAGAAAAAGCTCACCTACCTACTACTATACTAAAACCAATAATGATTGAGAGTAAAGCGCGTTGTCATATCTAAATTTTACGTTACCAGTTTATAGCAGAATCAAAATATAGTAAGCAGTAGAGTTGTAGCTTGTGGCAAATTATAGATAATACACAATACTAGTACGATTAAAAGGTATTATTTATGACAAAAATCAGTAATGAGCTTGTAATGAGTAATACTTATACATTTCCTGATTACTGATCAGTTAAAATTCATTATTTTCTGTATAGTGTTAGGTATTTGTTACTAGTGGCAACGCTGTACGCAACGATATTTCTGTCTTTGTCACTTTACCGTAACTTCCATCACATCGTCGCAGGCCACTGTAATGTAAATACAAGCACGAGCGTATCATCGGTCCCAAAAAATGGGCAAAGAAACTTTGAGGAAAATTATATACGAAATGAAATTTACGTACGGATAAGTTGACAGGAAAAGCATTCTCATTGAACGTCAACCCAAAAAACACAGATCAGTTATATATTAGTCGCAGTAATGTATTTATAACTTTGTTTAAAACTGTTAATAATTTATTTATGTATAAGTCTTAACAACGTTTTTTGAAGTTTTAACAGGTTTAATCTTTCTTGTAACTTTGGGTTTGTTGGGATAACTTGTCTTTTTTAAAACTTTTATGATTGTAGACATAATCATAAACCTTTCCAGTTTCTTTTGGCTTAGACAATTTTTTTATCGGTTTAAAATATATTCCAGTTTAGAAAACAATCGTTCTTACTTGAGTTGATGATAATGTTACACAAGAAATTTATACAGTATGTAAAAGCCAAATGGAATAAATTCATTATTTCGGTTACTGTACATATTTATAAAAAATGCAACCCCTACCTTCAACCCCCTTAGAATGACAGGTACAACCCAATTTTTTAAATGGGAAGTATAGGCTTGTGATATATCATTTGAAAGGTCTCTTCATTCTCTATTCAAAAATGTTATTGTTTTTAAATTTAATGCAAAAATTAACATACCGAAATTCGCTAAAATATACTCGAAACTTATTACAATATACTTAAAACTTATTTCCCGTTTAGGTCTTGATAATGAGAAAGTGAACAAAAACCATAGCAATGTGGTTTTTAGATGGTAACCATTAAAAAACTTTAAAGAATTTCCGTGGCAACGCTATTTTAACAAGCAGTAGTAAATTGTTTTATTTAAGTTGTCATTGTTGTAATTTAAGTATAAAGTTTGTTCAATTCAATTCTGAAAAATGGTTAGATTAACGGAAATGCATAAAATAACAGTTTTACAAATGATTGGTTACGGAGATAACATTCGAACACAACAGGAAGTAACTCGCCTATTTCATAAGAAATTTCCTAATTTACCGCCTATATTCCAAGGAACAATAAGTAAAATAGAAAAGCAGTTTCGCGAGTTTGGCCATGTAAGGCAGATAAAAAAAGCAGCTGCCAATGCACTGAGTGATGAACTCAAATTAGATGTGTTGCTTGAGTTTCAGGAAAACCCACATACATCGAGTAGACAGGCATCCACTATATTCAATGCTAGCCATACATCGATAGTAAACATATTAAAAGAAAATAAATTGCATCCGTATAAGATGATACCTACTCAGGAGCTCATGGAAGACGATTTTGATAGGAGAACTTTTTTTGTGAGCAAATGATGGACATGTTGGATAACAATATTATCCAATTAGAAGACGTTATGTTTTCTGATGAGTGTACTTTTTTACTTAACGGTCATGCTAATCGGCAAAATTTCCGCTACTGGTCCACGGAAAATCCTCACTGGATGAGAGAAGAACACACTCAATACCCTCAAAAGGTTAATGTTTGGGCAGGGATTGTAGGGAACAATATCATTGGTCCCTTTTTTATTGAGGGCAACTTGAATGGCAACAATTATTTGGCACTACTTCAAAATGATGTCATTCCAACGTTGGCAAATTTATATCCTGATCCAGGTAACCCTCAAGTTCCAGCGAATACGATATGGTTTGAGCAGGATGAAGCACCACCACATTACCAACTTAATGTCCGGCAGTACCTCGATACAAAATTTCCCAATCGGTGGATAGGGAGGCGAGGATCGATTGAATGGCCAGCGCGATCACCTGATCTAACATTATTAGATTTCTTTTTATGGGGATATGTGAAGAGCCATGTATACAAAACTAAACCTTCTGATTTAAATGACTTAAAAGAACGAATAACGCTTGCGATTAGGTCGATCACGCCTGATATGTTAAATAATGTTAGAAAACAGTTTTATTTGAGATTAGGATGTTGCCAAGACGTTCGCGGAGAACATTTTGAACATCTACTTCATTAACATTCATAGTTCTTTTTCGTGTTCTACATTTTATTTTATTACGTTTTGCATTACATTTTAGTTTTTGATTGTATTGTAGCGAATTTCGGTAACAACATGATATTAATTTTTTTTATGTTAATTTTTGCATTAAATTTAAAAACAATAACATTTTTGAATAGAGAATGAAGAGACCTTTCAAATGATATATCACAAGCCTATACTTCCCATTTAAAAAATTGGGTTGTACCTGTCATTCTAAGGGGGTTGAAGGTAGGGGTTGCATTTTCACGTTAAAGAATGTCAAGTTAGAATTTAAATTTGACGTGTTTCGGGATTTTTTATAAATATGTACAGTAACCGAAATAATGAATTTATTCCATTTGGATTTTACACACTGTATACTAAAAAGTTCGAGTATGCCAATGTATGCAAATTAAATTTCTGCAATACCGCGTAAACAATATACAATACAATTTTTGAATGACACAAACATTTTTTCTCCAAAAATTAGTTGGGGCAGCAGCGTTGCCGGAGCAACACAGCAGAATGTACTAAATTGAAAATAAACATTTAACTACTAAATTGATACTAGATGTACTTTTTTCACATATAACGTCATTAAAACAAATTCATTAGAATGAGGAGGATGAAAAGTTTAAAACATTACATGAACCGAAAGCATTTTCAGCAGCTGACCAAAAACATCTAGCTCCTAAAATTTAGCTTTAGGATTTTGTAATTTGTAAATTTGCTTGTTAATACATTTAAAAGTACTTTTTTGTAGCAAATTTTGCGTAGACAAGGAAGGCACTATTTTACATATCGTGGATAAAACAACTGAAGCTAGTTTGGCCGAGAATATGAATTGTAGTAAGTATAAATATTTCTGTGTGAATTGTTAAATTGTTTCACTATTCAACTTATATAAATATATTGTAACATAGGATTCTAGATTAAATTCGATTTCAGCTCAACAACTTATTAACACTATCACATATATATTCAAATACAGGGTGTCCTGAAAAAAATGGTCATAAATTATACCACAGATTCTGGGGTG
Source organism: Ophraella communa (assembly GCA_035357415.1). NCBI lineage: Eukaryota > Metazoa > Arthropoda > Insecta > Coleoptera > Chrysomelidae > Ophraella > Ophraella communa. Next base: position 7,531,774 of record CM068994.1, on the reverse strand, counting down.
AAAAATATGTTGATTGAACCCCACTTACCTATATACAATAGTTCACACAAAAAAAGTTACAGGATGCTAAAGTTAAAAATTTAAATAATTTTTTAACATTACCTACTGGGGGTTGGGTTACCTACCAGGCGCGTCTCCAGGTGGCGGATAGGAGGACGGTCAGGACTTATGTCTTGATTAGTGGCAGTCATAAGTAGAGTGAGGGGGCCTAAAAAACCCCCAAAAGCTTTTGCGAAAACTGCCGCCGCGGACCAGCCCCCCAAGTGAAGGTGTGAGGTACCGTGCCGATGTACTGAATGGTCACGGGGAACGTGGCCGCGAACGGTCCCCTGAGGGCACCAGGCGACACCCTCTTGTATATCAGCCTTCCTCTGGTATGCGGGCTCTGCCAGGGGTGACACAACTCTTCCCAGCTACTCGTGGGATCCAATATGGAAAATATAAAAAACAAAAACAAAAACTCATTAGACAAAATCAGAGAAAAGCCTGGAAAACCTACTGTGACGAAATTGAAGAATTTCCACAGGCAGCCAGACTCCAGAGAGCTCTCTCGAAAGACCCGTACCGGAACATTGGCATACTAACCAAAGAGGATGGCACAAAAACTGCCAACCTGAACGAAAGCCTGGAACTGCTAATGTCAACGCATTTCCCCGACTCCAGATTTCAAAATATGGCTACCTGGAGGGACGAGGAACAACACTATCCTACGGACGACGACTGGAGAATAGCAAACCAGATTGTCGACGAAGACAAATTAAGGTGGGCCATTCTGAGCTTCTCCCCCTTTAAATCACCAGGAACTGACGGCATATATCCAGCCCTACTACAGTGGGGCCTGGAGGTGTTGATGCCGCACCTGGTAGGAATCCTCAGATCCTCTTTGGCACTGAGGTACATTCCTAAAGGTTGGAGAGAAGTCAAGGTGGTCTTTATACCTAAACCAGGAAGATTGGACCACTCCATCCCAAAGGCATACAGACCCATCAGTCTCACATCGTTTACAATGAAAACTTTGGAGAGGCTATGTGAAAGGTACATAAGAGATGTAGTGATTACGAGTAATCCACTACATCCAAATCAGCATGCATACACCCCAGGGAAATCTACAGATTCGGCACTCCACCTTGTGGCCGGCCGCATCGAAAGATCGCTGGACAAGAAAGAGTCCACCTTGGGCGTATTTATTGACATCGAAGGTGCGTTTGACGAAACCACCTTCCCTAAAATAACCAATGCTATTACTGAAAGGGGCATTCCCCAGACAGTTAATGGATGGATATTCAATATGCTCTCCCAGAGAGCAATAATAATGAGCGTGGAAGATGTCACTATAAGAGGCCTGGTTGTCAAAGGATGTCCACAGGGAGGGGTGCTCTCACCTCTACTGTGGAACTTGGTCTTAGACTCCTTACTCAACCGCCTGAGCAGTGAGAACTTCTACACTATTGCTTATGCAGATGACCTAGTGATTCTGCAAACAGGAAGGTTCGAGGAAACACTCTGTGCTAGAATGCAAGAGGCCCTCAATATCATAGAAAGCTGGTGCCAGGATCACTCACTGTCATTAAACCCACAGAAGACAGAGATGGTCCTGTTCACAAAGAAAAGGAGGCTTGTGAACCTTCGGGCTCCAAAACTCCTAAAAACTGAATTAAACTTCTCTGCAGAGGTGAAATATCTAGGGATCACCTTTGACAGCAAGTTGCTTACTATCCAAGGAACTTCTGAAATATCCGAATAGCAAAGCAGCCAAGAAATACGTGGCCATGACCAGAAAGGACCTGCGGTTGGTCACAGGTATACTTACTGGCCATTGTCATTTACGAAAACATCTAAACAGGTTGGGTTTATCTGACAGCCCACTATGTAGAGGATGTGAACAAGAGGATGAGACAGTTGAGCACGTCCTTTGTGACTGTCCGGCACTCTCTCTAACAAGACTTTCTGTATTCGGCGAGAACTGGCTAACACATGCCAACTTGAGGGAGCTGCCTACAGGCGACGTCATCACCTACTTTAAACAGGTAGGATGGTTGACGAGCCAATAGGTTAGGCTCAATCTCAGAAGGACGCACAATGGGCCAAATGTGGCCTAAGTGCTGTGGGGCGACCCACCCTTCCAGAATTACAGATACAGATACAGAACATTACCTACTCTAAAACAATTTAACGTTAGAGACTATTAAAGAATACCCAATAAATTGGAAACAGTTGCATTCAATTATTTTGATTTAATGTGGATTTTTAGAGGGGATCAACACGACTTTCACCCCCAACTTTTTTAGGGCTATAATTTAACACAATATGGACAGCAACTAGAATCAAACGTCTATTCCTAAACTTTTGTGTCTCGGTGCCTCACTAGTTATTTCTACAGAAACAAAAATCTAATGGATTCCAACATGGACCGCGCGGTGGCCATTCAATTGGTGCATCTGGCCCCCTTCCAATCAACGTCCTGGATATTCTCGAAATAAAAAAGCTCTAACGGCGTTACAAAAATGTGGTGGCGCACCATCTTGCATAAAATAGATTTTTCATCTTATTGCTAATGGGACATTTTCTAAGCAAATTGGTAGATCATTTTGTAAAAATGATAAATAATGTTCCCCGTTTAATTTGTTTGGAAGAAACACTGGCCCTATCGAATAGTTATCGATTATTCCAGCCCAAACTTTTACTCTAAAATTAACCTGATGATGACGCACTTTTTTAACTTTTGAATTTACATCAGCCCAGATATGAGTGTTATGGTAATAGGCATGATGACTGATTTTAAAAAACTGATCCACGATGTTTTCACGTATCTACTTTATCTAAAATAAATGTTATTTTTGCAAAAAAAGAGTTTTTAAATGAGAAAGTTACTTTTTAAAAATGCATTTTAAATTTTGCGCCAAAACGCTAGAATAGTAATGGCGTCTATCTATGACATCATTGATTCGTAAATACCATTTATCTACTCCTATTAAATTATACATTAATTATTCAACTGCTTTTGAGGAATTAATAGTATCCATAAACAAAAAGCGTGAGTTATAATAACTCCCTAGTGAGTTATTACACCATACTGTCACAGTAACTATATACTGCCACGGAATCAATGGCGGTTCGATCCCCTGTGCCTACCAAACCTTTTTTTTTATTTTATTCATTGTGTTTATTTTTTACATAAATGTCTACTCAATCCATAGTATTAATTAAATTTTAATTCTAAATCACAATTAAAGAACCGAATACCAAAGGTGGCTGTAGAATCTACATTCGATGAAACGGAATAGTCCATTATTGTAATTGAGGGGAGTAATGTCAGTTGATATTTTTAAAAAGGTATTTTGACGTTTTCAAATCTGTTAAAAATTATAAAGGTGTTAAGAAAGATGAATTCAGAGAGTGAAGATGAATTATTATGTACACTTCCAGAATTGAGGCAAGTAGCTAATGCTACAGTATAAAATTTATTACCCGAAAAGTCACAAAACAAAGCGGTCAACAAAAATTTTCAAAATTGATGTATCAGTAAGAATGTAAACTCTTTTACAGAAAATGTTCTTTAGGTATATTTTAAAGAACTGAGCAGTAAGTATAAAGCATCTCTGTGGACTTTCTACTCTATGCTGAGAAGCACACTCAATTTAAATAATGAAATAAATATAGAAAATTATTGGAAATTACTTGCGTTTCTTAAACGTCAATCAGAGAAGCATGTAGCTAAAAAGGCAAAAACATTTACACCAGAACTTAATAATTTCATGAAAAATATCTGGCGACAAAGGTACCTATCTAATAGATTTCACAATAATTCAAACGTTTTAATCATCTATTTATTGTTAAAGTCGTAGATAAAGTATAGTATTCAACTGGCGGTAATGGTCATAACTCGCTTGATGAATTACAGCACTCGCCTGCGGCTCGTGCTGCAAACTTCATCTACGTGAGTTATGACCTACATTACCGCTCGTTAAATAATATACTATTATACTACACTGCAACCCGTGTCATCTGTGGATTCAGTGGTAAAAACTTCAAATATATTGCAGGTTAAAAGAGAGAGGTTAAAAAAGTTTATTTTGTTTTTACTTATTTTGTGCGATTATAATAGTTATCATAGTCATGAATCCTAATGTGTATCGATGGTGTGCGGTTCCACAATGTAAGAATACATCAATAAAAACTTCGAACAAGATATTTGTTTACGTTCCAATGTCAATGTCAACAATATTTACGAAAGTACGACGTCACGCTCTTCTGATTGGTGTTTCAGCTAATATGGCGGATTGTTAAACTTAGTGCTTATATTTTTACTAAAATAAATGTAATCACACATGTAATATAAAAATGAGTAAATTCTTTAGAATCTCCGCATCTGTTATAATTATAACAAATCAATATTTTAGTGATTCTTACTGACTGTCATCATGTCTATTAGTAACTCCATCTCTTGTGAAAGTAGATTCGTCCGTGAATAAAATATTATTTATAAAATTTATGTTGCGTCTATTTTCTTCTAAAAGCCAATTAAAAAATCCCATTCGTTTAGCATAGTCTTCGGGAAGTAATTCTTAAACTTCTGTGATATGGAAGGGGTGAAGTAACTGGTCCTTAACTGTTCTCCATACCTTCATACGAGGTACTCTTAATTCAGCCGCTATCTTTCTCATGCTCATGTCCGGGTGTTCGTCAACAATTTCTATTATACCATCTGCATTTGCAAAATTTTTCTACTTATGTCAAAAAAGCAACAACAAATACCCTGACTGTAGGTAATCAATCAGAGACTACTCAATTTTTACATGTAATAATTAATATGTAGTGTATTCTACATACGTAGCAGATTTGAAATAACTTGTAAAATTATGTATTACATTAGATTTTTATTATTTTACTTATATTTATTATTTTATAAATTGTAATTTAATAATAAAGATGTTTTTTAATATTTGTGAAAATGTATTCAATATTGAAATTGGCATTTTAAAGGGTGGCTGCGTATCTTTCATAATAAAATATTTACAAAGAAATACAGAGAGACACAAAAGTTTAAGAATAAACATTTGATTCCAGTGGCGGTCCATATTTTGTTAAATTATAGCTCTAAAAAAAGTTGGGGGGTGAAGGGGGTGTTGACCCCCTCTGAAAATCCATAATAAATCAAAATAATTGAAAGCAACTGTTTCCAATTTATTGGGTATTCTCTACTAGTATTTCCTATAAATTTTCATACATTAACGTTAAACCGTTTTAGAGTAATTAAAAAAAATATATTTAAATTTTTAATCAGAACAATAAACAACTAAAAGGTTGAATTAACTTCCACTATTTATTCTATAAATACTTTAAATGCAATGACAGCCGTTTCGCTATCGGAATAGCATCATCAGATTGACATATTGAAGTTACATTTTGTTTGTTTGTAACTAGGTACTTGATGTTGATAGGTAGTTAAGGCTAGACCAAGTAAGGAAGTAATAAGACATAACAATATTAAAGCCTAGATGTTATTAGCCCTAAGGGATTATCCTGGATGTATTTCCCTCTAAGATCAGTATAACTGTGCAATGATATAGAAAAACCAGGAAAAAACTATATCCTGCTGATCTTTACAATAACTTAATATATTTGTGTTGTAATTACGTCTTATCTATGTATAAAATGAAGACTCAATCAAAGTAAACAGTTTAATAGTGGTGAACTTCCAAGATTTATTTGTTCATTAACTACTTTATATTGTTGATCTGCTAGATGTCTTTTGATTTCAAGTTCTTCGAGGAAATCTAAATTTTGTTTTTTATCACAGGTGTGTAATATTTGAATGTCATTGGTGTGTATGAGTGAATGTGGATGTTCAAGAACATGTTTTGCATAGTTTGACTTATCTGGTTGTTGTAATCTATATGCTCTTAAATGTTCATTGAATCTTATTTCAAAATTTCTTTGTGTTTGACCTATATATACAGCATTACATTTTGGACAATTAATTTTGTAAACACCAGATTTTTTTAATTTAGGTAATTTTTGTTTTTACATTTAACAATTTTGTACCAACATTATTGTGTGATTTGAATGAAATTAATGCAGATGTTGCCGAAGATATTATTTTTGAAATTGTATTAGAAATATTTCCACAATATGTAATACTTTTATAACTTTTAATTTCTTTAGGGTGTTGAGGGAATATTAGTTGTAGTGACACTTTCTGTTCTTTCTTATTAATTAATTTATTTATCAAATGTATTGGATAGCCATTAGATATTGCTATTTGTTTTATAATCTCAATTTCTTTATTAAAATTATTTTTGTTCATTGGAATTGAAAATGCTCTATGTATCATAGAATTATAAGCTGCTAATTTATGTGATATAGGATGATTTGAATGATATGGTATGGTTACATCTGTTTGTGTTGGTTTTCTGTATATTGAATAGTTTAATGAATTATTAACTTTTCCATTTCTCAAATCTAGAAAATTAATTGAATTATTTTCTTTAACTTCTAAGGTGAAATTAATTTTAGGATGTAAGGTATTAATATAATTAAAAAATATATCTAATTGTCGTTCGCTACCTACAAAACCTGCTAACACATCATCAACATATCTATACCAAAATACAATATTGGTTTTATAACTAGAATTAAAGATTTTGCTTTCTAAATTATCCATAAAAATATTTGCTAAAATTGGAGAAATGGGACTTCCCATTGGAAGACCTTCATTTTGAATATATACTTTCTTATCAAAAGTAAAATAATTTTGGCTAATGCATACATTAAATAGGTCAATTATATCTGATATTATACCTGGATGGATATTTCTTTCATCTAATAACTTTTTAACTAGAACTATACATTCTTTAGGAGGTATTTTAGAGAACATATTAGTTACATCAAACGATACTAATTTAGTATTATTTTGTAAATTACATTTATTTAATTTATTAAAAAAATCTGGTGTTTACAAAATTAATTGTCCAAAATGTAATGCTGTATATATAGGTCAAACACAAAGAAATTTTGAAATAAGATTCAATGAACATTTAAGAGCATATAGATTTCAACAACCAGATAAGTCAAACTATGCAAAACATGTTCTTGAACATCCACATTCACTCATACACACCAATGACATTCAAATATTACACACCTGTGATAAAAAACAAAATTTAGATTTCCTTGAAGAACTTGAAATCAAAAGACATCTAGCAGATCAACAATATAAAGTAGTTAATGAACAAATAAATCTTGGAAGTTCACCACTATTAAACTGTTTACTTTGATTGAGTCTTCATTTTATACATAGATAAGACGTAATTACAACACAAATATATTAAGTTATTGTAAAGATCAGCAGGATATAGTTTTTTCCTGGTTTTTCTATATCATTGCACAGTTATACTGATCTTAGAGGGAAATACATCCAGGATAATCCCTTAGGGCTAATAACATCTAGGCTTTAATATTGTTATGTCTTATTACTTCCTTACTTGGTCTAGCCTTAACTACTTATCTACATCAAGTACCTAGTTACAAACAAACAAAATGTAACTTCAATATGTCAATCTGACGATGCTATTCCGATAGCGAAACGGCTGTCATTGCATTTAAAGTATTTATAGAATAAATAGTGGAAGTTAATTCAACCTTTTAGTTGTTTATTAATTGTTCTGAATAAGATGAACTTTCACACAGTAAGGGTTAGTACCATAAATTTCATTAAATTTTTAACTTTAGCACCCTGTAACTTTTTTCATGTGCCCTATTATATATAGGTAAGTGGGGTTCAATCAACATATTTTTCACCCCAGAATCTGTGGTATATTTTATGACCACTCTTTTTGGGACACCCTGTATGATAGGTATTATTTTGAATTTTCTTCCAATTAATAATAAAAAGGGAATTATGGTTGGAAGATTAAATTTAATTTTTTTCAGAATGCGCAAGAGCTAATCTTATAATGACGACAGATGAAAAAGCAACTTGTGATGCAAACGGAAACTATTCGGAAAAACAATGCAGAAGAGGAAAGTGTAGATGCGTTGATTACGATGGCAATCAAGTTTGTCAAACAACAAATTGTGAAGTTGATGAATATGAAAATTTACAATGTCCAACCAGAAAATAAACCTTATATTTATATGAAATTTACTTATGTGTTACTTTGAAATAGTATAATAGTTTGACAAATTATTATCAAATAGTCAACACAGAACCAAAAATGTCCCTAAATACAATAAATTTTTTTATTATATTTATAATTTGTTCTTTAAAATTCAGCCAAAAATTGGTTTCATCAATGGAAAAAACAATTGTTTATTAAATGATGAAGATATTTCTTGGATTATAAATAGTTATTGAAATAAAGAACACTGATTATAGTTCAATGAATTCGTTTTTTAAAACATTAATAAGTAATTTTTGATATTGTGATGTTTATTCAATCGTACGATAATCTTGTTCCTTGATATAAAGAACAGAGGTTTTAGAGTTAATGAATTTTATCAATTATTTTAATAACCTGGTTTTTTAAATATATGCAACCAAATAATTAGATTCAGGTGTAAGGATTTGATCAAAAATGTGATTTTATACTTGTATAAATTTATTAATTTATTTATTTAATTTTAAATTATTAATTAATAATTACATTCTGTTCTAATTTGTTTTTAAATATTCTGAAATTATACAAACTTTTTCAAATTTATTCTCTGGTTTTAAATTATAAAAAAACTGTCTCAAGTAATGTGTAAAACATAACAGATTCTTGAGGAAAATCTAAATTGAAAATATAAACAATTTTAAAACATATATCCATAGCTCTAATAACATTAAACTGTTTATACCTAATGTTGTCAAAATAAATAAAAATTTCCGATATAGAAAATAAATCTTCTGCAATGAGGTAGATAAACGGTTGTATGCTGGTTTTGGTACGGGATAAGTGGTCTATATGATCCTCAACTTCCTGCAGACATTTTCCGATAAAAATTCCTGAGAATCTTTAATAGTAAATTTGGCGACTTTCTTTTTCCCTTCATTGTCTTTGTTCACAATTCTGTTCGTTGGTACCAGATATCCATGTAAAAAAAGAAATAAAATAGCATCTCGTGAATCTAAAAACAAACTTTTGGTAATGCCAAAGAATGGTTCAGGTCCTATAAATCTAGACTCTGTTCCTTTTTTGGCAAGAGTGTCGGCTTTTTCGTTACCCACCACTCCGCTATGTCTTGGTGCCCAGAGCAAAGTTACCCTGTTGTTGGAACCGAGACGTTCTAAGGCTTTAATACAGTTCCATACCAGGTTTGAATTAAGCCGGTTGGAGCTCAGTGCCTTAAGAGCTGTCTGGCTATCTGATACAATATGTATGTTTTTGTTTACAAGAGGGTGATTTATCAGCTTTCTTGCACACAATTCAATGGCGAAAACCTCTGTTTGATAGATAGTAGCATATGCGCCGAGGTTTACTTCGATTTCAACCCTCGGTTTGCTACCATACACTCCTGCTCCAACACCTTCTGGAGTTTTGGAGCCATCAGTGTATAGTACGTAGTCCGTCCCAGAGAAAGAGATGATCCCCTTTTCCCATTCGTCTCTCTTCGGAAAGAGGACTTTTAAAGGACTGTTCTACGTGCGTCCGGGTAGCTAGGATATCTGAGACCAGCCCAAGCGTGTGATCTTTAATTTCATGCATCAGGCCCGAGTGGTCCCAGAGCCTCTCCCCTTTTACTTGACTATCCACCGACAGCAGCCTATAGGACACCATCCTGGCCTCCTTCTCCAATAGTAAATGGAGTGTGGGTTTATATCCAGGATGAACTCCATTGCTGCTGTCGGGGTAGTGGACATTGCTCCCGTAATGGCCGCGCATGCGAGTCGCTGAAGTCCAGACAATCTTACTCTGGTGGATTTCTGGAGTCCCTTGGACCACCAAGCCATCGAGCCAAACGTGATCATTGGTTTTATCACTGTAAATCCAGTAAATCTGTTTGGGGCTCGTTCCCCAAGATTTGCCGCAGATTCTCCTGAGATTTCACAAGGAAGTCCTGGCTTTATTTATTGTTCTTCCCACATAGGCGTTCCAGTTAAGTTTACTATCCAAGATGATCCCCAGATATTTTATCTCCGTTGCAAAGTGAATCATTTCGCCAGATAAAATTGGTTGGCGAAGCTTAGTTAGCTTTCTCCTTTTTGTAAAAGGAACAATAACAGTCTTGCGGGGATTAACAGACAACTGCTCCACCTCACACCAACTGTTAACCATATTTAGGGTATCCTGAAGGATCTCCGAGATAACCTCTTCAAATTTGCCTCTAACTATTATAACCAGATCGTCTGCATAGCCCTGAAAATCCACCCCTTGCCGAGAGAGGTTGTTCAGAAGGGAGTCAACCAGGAGAGACCACAGGAGGGGAGAAAGAACCCCCCCTGCGGACATACCCTAGCCGCCCTAAACCTGACCGATTCTTCCTACAGTGAGGATACTATAAGTCGATTTTCAGGCATGTTTTTGATCCAGTTGCATATTATTCTGCTAATTCCTCTACAGTGAATTGAGCTGTAGAGTGATTGGGGTAGGGCATTATTAAAAGCTCCTTCAATATCGAGGAAGGCTGTCAGCGCAATTTCCCCTTGTCTTAGGTATTGGCGTATTTTTCCTACGAGATTGTTTGAGGCCAAATCCGTGGATTTGCCAGGTTGGTATGCGTACTGATGAGGATTTAAAGGATGCTCACTTGGATTCCCCTCCCTAATATGTCTATCTAGAATTCTTTCTAGTGTTTTCATTATGAACGAAGTTAGGCTGATCGGGCGAAAGGACTTGGGTAGGGAATTGTTCGCAACGACCACTTTACGTACGTATACAACCCTTGCCGTTGACCACCCTAGCGGAACATAGCTCCACGCTAAACTCGCTCGTAATAACTTTATTAGGAAAGGTAGCAAAATCTCTTGTCCCTTCTGGAGAAGTACAGGAAAAATACCGCCCTCTCCTGGTGACTTATATGGGGAGAATGAATTCACCGCCCATATAATAGATGATGGAGTGATAAGTTTAGAAGCAACTCCCCAAGATGGTTTGACAGGGAAGTTAGTAAAAAGACTGTTGGATGATAATGGGGAGTATTTCTTAGAACTTTTCTACAAGGTGCTGAGGGAGGAAGAGTTTCCGGAAGCGTGGAAAGTAGCCAGAGTGGTACTGGTGAGGAAAGCGGGTAGAGAGGGGAAGCGGACAGGAGACTACATGCCCATCAGTCTGCTGTGCGGGATAAGTAACGTTTTGGAGGGGATCATAAAAACAAGAATCGAGGAGGAAGTGGAAAGAAATGGGGGATTTAGGGAAAACCAGCATGGGTTTGTGAAAGGGAAGTCTTGTATTTCCGCAAAGGGCAAAGTGATGAGCTTAGTGGAAAATGCTAGAGAGGGTAGTTGGAGAAAAAAAACTGGCCCTACTTGTATTCTTCGACGTTGGGAATGCGTTCAATGGGGTCAGTAAAATGGCAGTGCTGAGAGCCTTGGCTAGACTTGGAGTGGGGGAGGGTATAATAAACTTAGTAGAGGATTATCTGACGGGGCGGGTTTTGGTTGACTCGAGAGGGCGGAGGTATAGGACGGAGATGGGAGTGCCTCAGGGGTCGGTATTGGGACCGACGCTCTGGAAATGCGTGTTTGATGAGGTTTGTGGGATAAAATGTGAAGATGGATGCGGTTTACGCGGATGACGTGTGCCTGGTATGTACGGCAAATAAGGGAAAGACAGAAATAGAAAGAAAGGCGGAGATAATGTGTAGAAAGATTGTGGAAAAGATAAAGGAATGCGGATTGGAGGTGGCCGAAGAAAAGACGGTGGGATTACTGGTGAAGGGACGCAGCAAGGCGAGGGAGGAATCGGTGAAATACCTAGGTGTGTGGTTGGATAGCCAGCTATCGTTTTAAAAACCAGATGTCGAAGGCGGCAGAGAAGGCGAACATTCGTGCTGCATGGCTGGGGAGATTGATGTGTAACGTGAAAGGACCGGGAGAATGGAAGAGTATGCTTTACGGAGCGGAAATGTGGGGTGAAAGAGTGGGAGTAGATGCTAGGATTAAACCACTGCTGAGGGTTCAGAGAGGAATGTTGTTGAGGGTGGTGCAGGACAGTGGGATGGTTAGCAGCAGCGGTGTTGGCAAGATCCTACCCATTGGATGTGATGGCTAGAGCCAGGAGACTACAGTGGAAGGGCGCGATGAAAGAGGAATTTATGGATTGGATGGAGGAGGAAATGGAAGTAAGTTGGAAGGAGTATGAAGGTGCGCTAAAAAGAGTAATTGCAAGTAGGAGATAATGGATCACTAGGAAATTCGGCGAAGTGAACTACTTCTTGACACAGGTGCTGACTGGGCATGGGTCAAGAGCAGGATATCTTTACAAGATTGGGAAAAGAGAGACTGGAGTGTGTGAAAGGTGCGAAGTGGAGTATGATGTAGGACACGTGTTTATATGCTGGAGGAATGAAGAAGTGCTGAAGAACTTGGAGGAAAGACTCGAAGTGGCTGTGTACTGGGAAAATATGGTGGAGATAATGTTGAGAGGTGAGGAGGAATGGATGGAGGTGAATAAGGCAGTGGAGAGTATGGTTAGGAGAAGAGAACGTTTATGAGTGGCAGAATAAATGGAGAGTGTGTGAGGGACCGCCGCCCTTTTGTAGTATGCCAGGGTAGTGATTCCCAGACGGGAACAACGGCGAGTTTTGAGGTGGTTTTGGTTGGTAGGAGTCATCCTAGCGATGATGAGTCCAACACTGTTCGGGTCCTGGACCCGTTCGAACATGAGTTTTTCCACCTCAGCCCTAAAAAAAACATCCCCAATCTTCCTTGTTTGGTCGTATTGTCGATCCTGTAGGAAGTGGGATTGGTTGCTGGTCATCCAGAAGCAAACTGCCGGGAAAGTGGTTCTGAAGTAGAATCTCTAAAGATTGCCTACCAGAGTCCGTAAAGGAGCCATCTGGTCGTTTTATCGAGCCAACTTCCTGTGCGTGTGTTCTCTGGAGAGAATCTTGTGAATTCTGGTGCTGGCAGGTAAATCTGATATACTATGACAGAATCGTCTCCAAGAATCCCTTTTGGCTTTCCTGATTTCTTTATTGTACTCAGTTAGAGCAACTCGATAGTTTTTCCAACAGCCTGAAACTTTAGCTCGATTGAAGAGTCTTCGAACTTCTTTTTTTTTATCCAAGCTTTTGCTTCACCAAGGTGTACCTCTATGGTCCCTCTTCTCCTTGAGTGGGCAGTTCCCCTGGTAGGCTGTTAGAATGGCGTTTTGAATTTGTTCATTTGCCACTTCTATTTCAGCCTTGTTTTTTATAGTATCAATTGCGTTTACCAGGTGAAATTTTAGGGAATTACAATATCCACTCCAATCGATACACTTTGGATCACGAAACTGAACTATGGGTCTTTGCCCTGTTCTCATGTCAAATCTTATGTATCTATGATCTGAACATGAGGTCTTAGTAGAAACTTGCCAGTTAACAATCTGAGTACTAATACATTGAGTACTGATTGTTATGTCTAAAACTTCTTTGCGCATTCTATTCACAAAAGTTGTTTCGGAACCTACGTTCTTAACCGAGAGGCCCTCCCCTATTATATAATTGTATAGAGTCTCACCTCGTTCATTAATGTCATTGCTTCCCCAATCCAAATGGTGAGAATTAGCATCGCATCCAATGATCAGTTGCCTGTTGTTCCTCTTGCAATAGGCGATCAAATCTCGCACTGCTGCTGGAGGAGGTTGAACTGTCCCTCTATCACCCGGGAAGTAACCAGAGCAGACTATTAGGTCTACTCTGTCATCCCCCACCGGCATTGATATTTGGGCTGCAACCACATCTGGAGTACAGAATCCTGTTAACATGAAGAACTTATTGTTATTTCTGACAAGTATGCAAGCCCGAGGTTTTCCCCCATAGCTGCAATATATTAACCTACCAGAACAGTTTCCCAGGCCGCTTATTCGTCCTGTGTTGGAAATACACGGTTCCTGGATTAGTGCTATGTCTAGATTCTCCATAGCAAATCTCCTACCAAGGACATAAGAAGCCGTTTTGGCGTGTTGGATATTTGCCTGGAGAAATGAGACATATGACGCCATTATGTCAATGGCGTTGGTGGATGAGGAGGGTCCTTTTCCTCGCACCTCTTCGTAGGATTTCCCCCTGTTTTTTCCCTGACTATGGCGGTCTTTTTCGGCGCCTTTCCAGAAAAGGGGTTTCTTCCCCTTGCCTTTAAGGGCCGTCTGCCCCATAACCGGACCCTGTTTTTGAGTTTTCGACTCCCTCAACAACTCTTCGAGGAGAATTCGCCCCCCTCGTCAGACCTCGCTGTGTTCCTCTGGGGTTTCCGAGCCGCTACATTCACGTCGACCACTTCTGTTCGGAGTTTTTTCACCACCGATTCAGGAGTACTGCCAACAGAACGCAAGCGTTTACTGGATGAAACCTCCGAGGCAGATTGATCTTCACTCGTTTGCTTCTCTTCTAGTTCCTTACAGACATTGTCTAAGGCGGTTAGGTAAGGAACTCCCCTCTTTAGAAGCCGGCTGAGACGTTTTCTCGTCGCACCAGCAAACCTTTTCCTTTTATTCAGGTTAATGTTGGCCATAGTGTTTGTGTCCCCTTCACCTGAAGATTTCTCGTTCACCTCGGGAACTTTAGGGGATGATAGCAACACCCTTTCTTCCTCCTCTGAGATGCTCGATTCCTTTGGAGGAGTAATAGGCGCCACCTCCATGGGTTCGTCCGGTAAAGGACGACCGAGGAGAACGTCCCCATCGTTTTTTAAATGAAGTGGACGATGGATGCTAATATTTCGTTATATTTTCGCGCGCAATTTAAGAATGCGATTTTTTATACAAAGTACAAGTTTTTAAAACAAAGATTGATGTTTTCGGTTTATTAAACATTTGTTTAATATATTAACGCCCGTTAGTAGAATTAAAAATTCCAGTCCATTAAGTCTAATTAAGATCGGATTTCTTTTATTCAATAAATATATTTTATTAAAAAAATAAACTTGTCAATTCTTAAATAATGAACAGATTATAGCGGCATAATTTTTGTCATTAATATAAAGCAGAATATTTTAAAGGTTATTCTTTGAAGTTTAAAAAACCTTATTTTCCATATAAAAATAAATTTTTTAACTGTATATATTTTGTGATATTTTTAACTTACTTACGAAATGCCAAGCTGGCTTTTCATTTTCTTTAGAAGATACAGAATTTTTAATTATTTTTTGTAATATTTGACCCCCTAATCCCGCTCGGAAGCACTTTTCGTGCAAACTGTATATATTTTGTTTTATTATAAACTTACTGACGAAATGCCAACCTGGCTTTTCATTTTCTTTAGAAGATACAGATTTTTTAATTATTTATTGTAATGTTTGACCCCCTAATACCACTCGGAAGCACTTTTCGTGCAAACTGTATATATTTTGTTTTATTTTTAACTTACTTACGAAATGCCAACCTGGCTTTTCATTTTCTTTAAAAGATACAGAATTTTTAATTATTTTTTGTAATATTTGACCCCTTTAGCCAAATTTTTTTTCTACCACCAATTATTTTTGATCAAATTATTATTTTTAGTTGGTTTATGTTGGTTTACTGAAAGTAGAAATCCAGCGGCTCTCAACATTTTTGCAGCTAAAATTGGCAGCTGATCCTCTGTACGCTGTATTTTTCGATCCATAATGTGGCGTCATCCACACTGAAATTTATTAAAACCGAAACTTTTATATATATGGGCGAGTTTTACCTTTTGAAAGGACTAAAAATTTTTACAAGCTATTCATGAATTAAAGAACTTGTATTCTGGTATCTATATATTTGTAAGACTAAAAAATAAATGGAAAAGAGTGGATACAATAATTTTTAAAAGTAACAAAATGTATTTTTTTATTTTTACTAAACTATTATGTAAAAAAAGGAATTTTTTTTGTAAAAATTCGAATATTGTAAATACCTACAGTGTGGAAACCACTTATGGAATAAGATTAATGCTGCTCTTAGTTTACGGAATTATAAAAAACGCTAAGGCACGTCAATTTTTATTTTCAATTCTACACTATTTGAAACATAAATAGATTATTTATATAATAGTTCAAATTATTATAAAGTTTTGCTTTATCAATTTTAAAAACGAATATAAAATATGAATAATAAACCATGATACAAATAAACAATTTATAACTTTTATAAAGTCGCGTGTGCGAGTGTGTGCGTATGTATATAGAAAGTTTCAATTGGATTTTCACAATCTCAATAATTTTAGCAGTAAATTAATTCAGCCTATTTCCAAAATATTAAACTCATAGGCTTACGTTAATGGGGTTTATTGGGATTTATATAAAAAAACATTAACTGATTTAATTAAATTTTACTACAAATCTTTAAAAAAATCTAGCTACAAAATCTATATTTCAATTTCCACTCAGTAACGATGGAAAAAAGGTAGGGGCAGTGGGAGACTAGATATGTCGTCGTAAGGATAGGATTAAACACTTCAGACAGGGATAGGTGAATTCCGGACAATAAACAGATTATTTTTAAGACGCAGTCACGCAGTTAAATCTTTAAAATACAATTGCCCAGAATTCAGGATCATGAAATATAGTTTCGGTTTTTAAACCGTGAGGTGTCCAAACCGCAAGTACAGAATATGACCTTCTAGAAATTTGCAATTGTCCTTGTACCTGATAATACCAGTTATGCATTTTATTAATGCCATCATTTTTCCAAAATTAAATTTTTTTGGTTTTAATACCGGCGTAATATTTTTTACCTCTTTATTTAAAGGAAAATATTTTCGCTTTAGTCTCTTTGTACTTAATATTATATTGACCTTATTTCCTCTGCGATAAAAAGTTTATTTTTTCTTTTGTACCTTATCCATTTCTAAATGAGTGCAAACGTTCAGAACAATAAACAACTAAAAGTTTGAATTAACTTTCACTATTCGTCAGATTGACGATGCTATTTCGATAGCGAAACGGCTGTCATTACATTTAAAATATTTAAAGAATAAATAGTAAAAGTTAATTCAAACTTTTAGTTGTTTATTGTTCTGAATAAGATGAACTTTCACATAGTAAGGGTTAGTACAATAAATTTCAGTCTGCAAACGTCTTTAAAAAACACAATCACGAAAAATATCTATGAACAATATAAGAAATCCCACAGAGCACTATTAACGAAACAATCTAAAAAAATCCTGACCTGTGCTGCTGTGTAATCCAGTGTAACCCCAGAATCCGAATAGTTTCTCACTCTAACGGCTTAATAAGTGGGAAAGGAATAAATACTCAACTGACACGCCTTCGTTAGCTTTGAAATTTTTAACCGCTCGCACGCCCCTGATATTTTAAGTTCGCAACCGTTTGAAGGATGAGCCTTAATGTGGGTGCTGGGTTGGATAGTTTCTCCCTGCAGTTTGAGCCTGGAGAAGAGATATGTTTTCGCTCTGAAAGCACCGTGCAAGACCATATTATATTGCATAAGTTTATTATGTGTAAAATATGGGACTCCAATAGTTTCTGAGTAAATATTTGCATTATTTCATCAAATTCGGTCTGGGTCAGGCAATGTGTTAGCTTTTAGATCATGGATGGAATTTGAATTCCTTTGGAATGTAGAGCAAAATCTTTTTGTATTCTTCTGGGATCCATTTAACACTGCTTTGAATTTTATCTTTCGTTTTTTATTTTTTCTGTGGTGGAGATTTCTGTTTGTTCGGGGGCATTAAATTTTCAAAAAGTTTTACTTTAAGCAAATGAGTGTTTTTGTTTTTAATGTACTTCTCCTCACAGCTAATCATTTTGCAATAAAATAATTGGTTTGATTAGGTACTGATTATTGTTGATTTTGGTCACGGTAAAATATTTTACATCATTATTTGTAGGCATCCGGCATAAAAATTTCAGTAACAATAACAAAACCGCTAACATTTTACAGGAAATTGGAACACAACTGCAAATATTATTAAATTGTTAATTTCCAAAAGGTTGCGCCATTTAAAATAAAACACGTAATAGTTATTTACGTTACAAGTCCGGGAAGTGACTTATTACGGTACGAGATAGATGTTTATGGACGAGGCGGCGAGGGAACCTAGTCAAGAATATCAACGAGTACCGTAATAATCACTTCACGGACGTGTATCGTACTATATTTTTTTTCATACTGCCTTTGGTTTTAAATGCAATAAAATATGAAACTGAAATGACATATTTGATCATTTTATTAGAAAGTAATGTAGACTGGTCTGAAAAAATTATGTTACTTGATATTCTTAACATGGTTGATTTGCTTTATAAATAAAAAATAAACAGCGGTTACCAAGTAACAATGTAAATAAAGGTAGACATATTAAATTTTTCTGCACACACGAAATATCTGCGGAGAAAATAGGTCTGAAATTAGATGAAATTGCTGAGAAAACTGCGGAAGCGATAGGACAAATCATTCCAGGATGTGGTAAGAACAGTTTTTTTAAAGAATATTCTTTTCAACAGTTTAAATTTTCAGTCAAAAACATTCAACCCTTCTTCATTATGGTCCAAATACTCGATGGTAAATCAATTATTATGGTTAATGAGAATGTCAACATATCAAGTTTTCCAAAGTTGATACCTTTTTTGAAAAAACAAAATGTAGACCATTAGCCAAACCAGTCGAAGGTGCTAACAAAGGAACAAATTGAAAGCTTCATGAGGGATGCTCCAGATCAAGAATATCATCTATTACTCAAAGTGATAGCATTACTTGGAGTTGCTGGAGGTTGCCGAAGGGAAGAGATCTATAATTTAGAAGTTAGAATTTAGAAGTTAGTGATGTGGACGATACGGGTACTCAGCTAGTATTTAAGATTAACCAAACAAAAACGCATATTCGACGAGCTTTCACTGTGATTAACAGTGATGAGGTTCACTATTAGGATGTGTTTAGAAAATACATGAATTTACGGCAACACGTCTCCCTGAAAGCTCTTTTGGTGGGTTAAAGACAAGGAAAATACCTGTCTCAAAGAGCTGGTATACATACTGTTGGCGGAGCACCTAAGAAAATAGCTGAATTCTTAAAACTAGACCAACCAGAAAAGTATACAGATCATTACTTCAGGAGGACATCCTCAACGTTGTTGGCTAAAACAGCACGGTGGATGGAAGAGTTCTTCAGTTGCAGAAAAGTATATAGAACAATCGATTGAAGGCAAAAACAAGATTGCAAGAATGATCCAAAGGGGCGAAACTTTTGTTGAAGTGCTACATCACAGCCACACGTCTTCCGCGATTACAGAAAACACTGTAAATCCATCAACAACTCCATTAATACATATTGCTGGCAACAGCAGTTGTACAATTAATGTCAATCTTCAAATACTAGAATAAAAGCTTAGTTTATGTTGATTCACTTATTATTTTAAATTGAAGAGTACTGTAAAGTACAGGTGTACCGTAAAGTGCCATTTCCCGGACTCAAACAAGTACTTTACCGTACACTGTGAAAAAAAAAATTTCAAACGACATTTAACAAGTCAGTATTATTGGATTAATATTGTAGGGATGGGATGTACAACAAAACTACCTGCACGTGGTGCTTTTATCAACTGTTGTTAATAATTAATTATTTATCTAGGCTGTGGTTCTTACATGAGAGTTCTTCATCGGTTTTTTGGAAAGATACAGTGACTGAGTATATTATAATATGAATATTTTGTTTTTAATTATACAGGGTGATTGATTAGTGTGAGGAAGCTCAGTAGATCTGTTATGGTAAAAAATACAAAAAAAAGTTATTGACAAAAATTGTAGGCAATTTTAAACTCCACATTTTAAAATTAGTTACAATCTTACAGGGTGTTCCATAAGATGGTGGTACACCAAACTTATGTTTTTTTAAATGGAACACCCTGTATTTTTTGTTAAATTCGAAATCTGCATCACTCCCGCATCAGAACAATGTAAAGTTTTATTATGTTATACCGGGCTTTTAAAAAGTTTAACCAATGTTACCTGAAAATCGTATCCAGTTTAACCCCCGTTATAATTGAAAAGGAGAATAGGAACATTAATCTATTGCAACCAGAGTTTTTTAATAATTGTTAAAAATTATAAAACTTATTCGTTTTCATAATATTCGTAAAATCAAATACAGGGTAAGTCAAAATGCAAGTACATTATTTTCTTGGTAATTTTAAATAGAACACCCTGTGTTTTATATCACTATTGAAAAGTACTAATATCATACTTCAAATTTTATGGGGTACGCCCTATACCTAAAGTTATCAGTTTTCTAGATATTTTTATTTTTTTATCAAAGTATTAATTTGGTAGAAATTTTAACGTTTATAGTATAACTAAAATAAGTTGCTACAAAGGGTACCGCCTAGCGGCAAATTTTCCTTTGTCGGAACATTGTCTCCATAGGCGGATATGTCCGTGTGTATTACAAATTTTGTCGACGTAATCGTTCTTTAAATTAAGCGCTTTTATACTTAGTAATTATTTCTTTGTCGTTACCTTTTCCGGACTAATGTTCCTATTTTTCATAAATTCTAAAATATATCTGCCTTCTTTGAACTAGAATTTGGAATTTTATTTTTTATCCGCGAATGATAGGTTAGTCATATCCTCATGATAGTCGGCTGAACATAGCTTAATATTTTTCGCAGACAGTAGTAACGCATTTGGTACAAAACCGTTTTCACTTCCAGCGTGAAGAATTATACGCTTTCCTCTCGAACATTGCGCATTTAAACTACACTTTTGAGACTGATCTACCCAGCCATACTGAACAGTATCATGTGTGTCAAACCAAGTCTCATCTAGGTATACTATATGCCTGTTTAAAATCACGATACTTTCTTATTTTATCTAAATACTCTTCACGGAGCACAACAATACGCCGCGATTCCATTATAACCATTCGTTTATCTAATTTCTTATAATTAAAAGCGCATTCTAATAGTATACCGCGTGAAGTTTCTAAGCTTTTGTAATTATAATCAGGATAATCTCGTAATTTTCCTTTGAACGATTTTTAAAGTCAGTATAATATTTTCCTAATATAAATTATAAATCGTTCGCTTTATAACATCTTTTGTAGCATCGTCAACATTTGCAAATTTTGTTTTTCCGCACCTGCGAATGATCTATAACGTCACCGCGCATAATAACCCGAGAAATAATGTAAATAGAAATTTTAGTTAAGGTATTAATTCGCTTTATTAACCGCATCTGATTTTTTATTATCTTCATTTTTCAAACAATGATACATATTTAAAATAACCCTCTGACACTGAATGTGTAAATCTTTATTGCAAAATTCGCTACTAACCTCACCTGTTGGCGATATCATATCTTCTGAATTTAAATTTTGATCTGGATTTCCATTTTCTGATTCAAAAGGTCTCCAAAACGCTGCCATAATATATACAACTAATTTAAGGTTATCAATTAATATGGGCAAAAATTACAATAATAAAACCAATTATTAAAAATTAATTACCGAAACAAAGATATATCTAAAGTTAATAGTTAACTGCCCCAAATAAAAATCTGGACTCTCCGCCTCCGCACTAGACACCGACTTTATGAGCTGCCACAAAAAATAACCCCGAGACCCCTGCACGCAACAGAATACAGCGGACCATTAAAAGCCGTCAACAAGTCGCGTTCGTATTCCACTTGTTTTCGCGCTGTAGAGACGATTCCAAAAATAACGCGACAGCTCAAGTAAAATTCGGCAATGTGGGGGTATTCGCCGACGATCTCCGATCGCAGCGACGGTAAAGATAGGTGGGAAAACCGGAGCTGTCGCTATAATTTTGGAATCAACTATACAACTAACCAGTCCAGAGAAAGCTGGGTTCTGACGATACAGAGTGGATGTTTAACGGGACAAGTATGTTGCTTTCATGCCATTCTTTCTACTTTGAAGCCTAGTAAACTCTGTATGACACTTTTAAATGGATTTTAGCAATTAATATTGGAAAGACTATACCAATAATTATTGTGAGTTGGCCATCATTGGTTTGTCAGAAATTGAGAGTTTGACATTTAGTCTTCAATTTGTATACATAAATAAAACATACATATAAAGATCAGCATTATATAGTTTTTTCCTGGTTTTTCTATATCATTGCACAGTTATACTGATCTTAGAGGGAAATACATCCAGGATAATCCCTTGGGGCTAATAACATCTAAGCTTAAATATTATTTTTTATTACTTCCATACTTGGACTAGTCTTAACACTACTTAATCAACATTAGGTAGCTACTTTAAAAAACAAAATGTAACTTCAATATGTCAATCTGACTATGCCAGTTAAAAAAGCAAGAAAGTCAAAATATGGAGATAGCCCACCTTCATACTGAAAGATACACATTAGATAAAGTATTTACAATAAAGAACAGATATTTTAAAAAAATGGAGTTGGACCACTGTTATTCTATGTGCCTCATATATAAATAAACATGAATAATCACACAAGGAAATGAATGCTCGTGCGTGATACAAATACAAATTTATACTTTAAAACACTTACAAATTTTCAAATGCATTAAATAAAATAGTATATTAAACAACGCATTTCATATGGAATTCTGTTATGACACGAGTTCAAGTTTAAAAAACGAATCGCGAAGCGATGAGTTTTTTAAAGAACGAGTATCACAACAGCCATATGAAATAAGTTGTTTATAATATTTTTTATATTTTGCCCTTTTTACCATTTTTTATATTAATTTTTTATTTTTATGTAATTACGAAAATTTTTATTTTAAAAAGTATGTCGGCAGCACTGTGTAATTTATAAAATTTGACAGTTGTGACATTTAAATTATCAAATGTTAATGTTTTAAAATATTTTAAAAAGAATAATATACCAATAATAATATATTATATAAGTAAAATATTATATTCATATTCACAGATACTTTCTTAAAGAACAATATAAAATTAATAAATTGCTATTAGCCACAAATGTCATTGTCAATAGATACTTCACTCATGTCGCCAACCATTTAAAACAAAAATTTGCGTGCGTAAAAGTTACATTACGATACGCAAATGCGTTTTATAATGAAGATTTTTATAAGTGCAAAATATAAAAAGACAATTTTAACACTCCAATAAGATATTCATGTTCTTATTTACAATCAAAAACAAAGTTTTATATATTTTCAACGTGAATACTTCAAATTTATTAGATTATTGAAAACATCTCTTCCACATGCAAAAATCCACTGTTTTATTTTTGTTTTATATTTTTTGTGTGAAGTTATCTGTATTATTTCTACAGGTAATAGATCGAGGGGCAAAGTAATAGACATATCGCTGACCAATAGTTTTTTGAGATCTACTGATAGTCTGGTCGAGAAGTCATTTAAATCGGATTTGGGTTACACCGATCCGAAAAATCTGATTTTGGTGTGGTTACACCGTTCCGAAAAATCTGATTTTGGTGTCAATCGATTCTAAATGACAAATATAAAAATGTTCCTGAATATCAAAATCCGTTTTAAAAAATTTCCTATTGTTATTAACAATTTAAGATTTTAAAAAAAGGGGGTTTACATTTTTGCTAATAACTCATAAATTTTAATAGCTGGAACAAAAAACTGAACGGATTCTTAATGGGCAGGAAATTTCCAACAAAAAAGTCCAGACTTCCCGAATTGTAGCTCATTTATTTATAGGTCTAAATTAATGTTGAAAATGGCATAAAAAACGGGCAGCGCGTCACCGTCGCAACTACCAAATACATAAATTATTTTTTTTCAATAAGTAAATATTAATAAAAAGAAATTTAAAAAATTCTAGCACTAACAGAACATATCAGAGAACAAATTTCTGCAGTCAAAAAATTTTTTCCGTTATTTTTCACATTTCTATCCATTTGTTAACTAAAACAATTGTTTACAGTCGTTTTTAATACGCTATAAACAATATAAATCCAATTTTTTTAAATGTTTGTGACCAATTGTTTAAAAAATTTTTATAAACAAATGGCTTATTTAACAATTTAAAAATTTTTTTTGCCATTCTATTGTTTATTAAAAACCATGATTTAAAAAAAATTTTTTTTCTTTAGAAACTTTTCTAATTGTTAATTAACGTTTTTGTTTATTAACAATTGTTTAAATTTAATGTTAAGAAATGAAAAAATCCTAAAAATCATAATTTTCTCTTCTCTACAAAATGGTATTTTTTTCGAATTTGTCAGTTAATTATTTAATTGGTTATTAATTAAACAATTTGTTATAAACAATTGCATCAACAATTAAATTTTTTTTTACAACACCTCACAACATACTGAATACCATAGTATACGTTTAATTTTTGAAAAAAAAATTTTTACACGTGTTATTAAAAAATTAAAAAAAAATTACTAAACAATTAAATAATTAACTGACAAATTCGAAAATAATACCATTTTGTAGATACAAATGGATAGAAATGTGAAAAATAACGGAAAAAATTTTTTCACTGCAGAAATTTGTTCTCTGATATGTTCTGTTAGTGCTAGAATTTTTTAAATTTCTTTTTATTAATATTTACTTATTGAAAAATAGTATATTAAACAACGCATTTCATATGGAATTCTGTTATGACACGAGTTTAAAAAACGAATCGCCAAGCGATGAGTTTTTTGAAGAACGAGTGTCACAACAGTCATATGAAATAAGTTGTTTATAATATTTTTTATATTTTGCCATTTTATCATTTTTTAAATTAATTTATTATTTTTATGTAATTACGAAAAATTTGATTTTAAAAAGTATGTCGGTAGCACTGTGTAATTTATAACATTTGACAGTTTTGACATTTAAATTATGAAATGTTAATGTTTTCAAATATTTTAAAATGACTAATACACCAATAATAACATATTATATAAGTAAAAGATGATATTCATATTCGCAAATACTTTCTTAAAGAAAAATATAAAATTAATAAATTGCTATTAGCCACAAATGTCAGTGTCAATAGTCTTGTCATTAGATATTTCACTCATGTCGCCAACCATTTAAAACAAAAATTTGCGTGCGTAAAAGTTACATTACGATACGCAAATGCGTTTTATAATGAAGATTTTTATATTTTCATTATAAAACGAATTTGCGTATCGTAATGTAACTTTTACGCACGAAAATTTTTGTTTTATATGGTTGGCGACATGAGTGAAGTATCTAAAGGCAAGACTATTGACAATGACATTTGTGGCTAATAGCAATTTATTAATTTTATATTGTTCTTTAAGAAAGTATCTGTGAATATGAATATAATATTTTACTTATATAATATATTATTATTGGTATATTATTAATTTTAAAATATTTTAAAACATTAACATTTGATAATTTAAATGTCACAACTGTCAAATTTTATAAATTACACAGTGCTGCCGACATACTTTTTAAAATAAAAATTTTCGTAATTACATAAAAATAAAAAATTAATTTAAAAAATGGTAAAAAGGGCAAAATATAAAAAATATTATAAACAACTTATTTCATATGGCTGTTGTGACACTCGTTCTTTAAAAAACTCATCGCTTCGCGATTCGTTTTTTAAACTTGAACTCGTGTTATAACAGAATTCCATATGAAATGCGTTGTTTAATATACTATTTTATAAGTGCAAAATATAAAAAAATAATTTATGTCATTTGGTAGTTGCGACGGTGACGCGCCGCCCGTTTTTTATGCCATTTTCAACATTAATTTAGACCTATAAATAAATGAGCTACAATTCGGGAAGTCTGGACTTTTTTGTTGGAAATTTCCTGCCCATTAAGAATCCGTTCAGTTTTTTGTTCCAGCTATTAAAATTTATGAGTTATTAGCAAAAATGTAAACCCCCTTTTTTTAAAATCTTAAATTGTTAATAACAATAGGAAATTTTTTAAAACGGATTTTGATATTCATGAACATTTTTATATTTGTCATTTCGAATCGATTGACACCAAAATCAGATTTTTCGGATCGGTGTAACCCAAATCCGATTTAAATGACTTCTCGACCAGACTATATTATTTGATCTACTTGCGCCCTTGTTTCATATCCATGATTTAGAGGGGCAACTTTTATTTTAATATTAACATACAACAGTAATCTTTGATAAAAAAGCTGTCATATATCTAATATGTTAATTAAATTTATTGTACTAACCCTTACTTTTTCGAAGTCCATCTTATTATGAATAATAAAAAACTCTTTGTTTTAACGTAACTTCCAAGTTTATTTGAAAAAATTAGATTTTTAATTAAAATAACGGCCGTTTCGCTAAGATTAGCATCGTCGGCTGTCATTGTGATTAAAAACTAATTTTTTCTAATAAACTTGAGGGTTACGTTAAAACGATGAGTTTTTTATTATTCTTACTAATATATTAAGTTCTTTAAATAAGTTCTCACTTGAATATACTCTAGGTTTCTTGTATATAATTCTCATAATCCATTTTTGTAATGTATTTAAATTTTTTAAATGGCATTCTGCTACACCCCCCCATCCTAATACTCGGTACGATAATTGTGATTGCACTAAGGATTCGTCTAGTATTTTTAATTCTCTTAATTTTAAGAAAGTTCCAAGATAGCGAAATTTAGGTAAGAGTCCTCTTATTTTATTTATTTGATGTTTAACATGTTGATCCCATTTTAGGTGGCTATCTATTATTACTCCAAGGTATTTTATGTTCGATTTTTCTTTGATTTCAATATTCAATATTCCTATATCCTATATTCTATATAGGTTAGAGGGCCAAAGTCGTGCAAACTGTTTTCATATGAAGTGAATGGGACATAGCATGTTTTTTCTGCATTTACCGTTAATTTGTTTGCTTGCAACCATTTATAAATATTTGAAAAATCTCTTTCGACATGTTTCAAGTTTGTCTAATTTGACATTGTGTAGAATAATGCCAAGTTGTTAATGTATAAGGTAAAAAGAAAAGGACCTAATACAGTCCCCTGTGGAACACCATATTTTATTTCCATGTTATCACTTGTGTGCTCTACTATTTCAACAGACTGAATTCTGTCGGTTAGATAACTTTTTATAAGTTCGTATACTTTTCCCCGTAATCCGTAACCCTTTATTTTTTCCAATAATATTTTATGAGATACCATATCGAAGGCCTTTGACATATCTACGAAAATACATAACGCAGGTAATTTTTGGTCTGTAATATCTCTATTGTGAGTGCCAAAATTGCATCTTCTGTAGAGCAACCTTCTTGAAATCTGTAGTGGTTCTTAGATATAACATTTAATTTTGCCAGAAAGTTATTAATTCTTGATTTTAGTGATTTTTAAAAATTTTTTGATATATTTGATAAAGGAGAAATTGGTGGATAGTTTTATATTTTGTTTGTGTTTCCACTTTTGTATATTGGTTTTATTGTGCCTATTTATAAACAACTAGGAAATATTCCTGTTTCAAACGATTTATTTATACTTAATAGATTTCAAAGGCTTAGCAATTTCATATCTAATTTCGTTTGTTTCCGAGCGAATACCATCCCATCCTGGAGATTTTTTTTTGTTTTAAGTTTTGTCTTATAGTAATTATTTCATTTTCACTACATGGATTTAAGTACATTGATCGACTGATATTTTTAATTGATTCTTTAAATTGTGTTATTTTGCTTGCGTATTTCTCGCCTAATTCTGAATAATATTTATTAAAGTGATTTCATATTTCCAGTTTATCAGTTATAATGTAATTATCTATTTCAATTGATTAATAGTATATTAAACAACGCATTTCATATGGAATTCTGTTATGACACGAGTTCAAGTTTAAAAAACGAATCGCGAAGCGATGAGTTTTTTAAAGAACGAGTGTCACAACAGCCATATGAAATAAGTTGTTTATAATATTTTTTATATTTTGCCCTTTTTACCATTTTTTAAATTAATTTTTTATTTTTATGTAATTACGAAAATTTTTATTTTAAAAACTATGTCGGCAGCACTGTGTAATTTATAAAATTTGACAGTTGTGACATTTAAATTATCAAATGTTAATGTTTTAAAATATTTTAAAAAGAATAATATACAAATAATAATATATTATATAAGTAAAATATTATATTCATATTCACAGATACTTTCTTAAAGAACAATATAAAATTAATAAATTGCTATTAGCCACAAATGTCATTGTCAATAGTCTTGTCTTTAGATACTTCACTCATGTCGCCAACCATTTAAAACAAAAATTTGCGTGCGTAAAAGTTACATTACGATACGCAAATGCGTTTTATAATGAAGATTTTTATAAGTGCGAAATATAAAAATATATTTTTTATTTAGAGGGATTGGACATATTTTATTGACAGTATTCCATAACGCATTCGACGGCTTGGGGCTTTCCTTTATTAAATTTTGCTTATAATTTTTTTTGGAGTTGGCTATTTGTTTCCTTATACTATTTTTAAAAAAAATTATATTTTTTTGTTAAACATCCATTACCGGGATTTGTTTGAAATTGTGTGTATAGATTATTTTTTTCGTTGATCAGGTAAGCTTTTTATGTTGTCCAACTTCATATTTATTATTATTTATTACTGTTATAGTTATTGTCTTCATCCTTAACTTATTGTATCTTTTTATTTTTAGCCTGATGATGGTCTAAGACCGAAACTAGTTGCATTTTTATAGTATTAACATTAAATTTATTGTGGTTTTGACGTTTTATTGATATTTAATGTCAGCTACATTTGAGTTATGGATCATTCCATCGATTTTATTTATAATTATTGTATTACATTAAATCTATATACCCGTGGCTCCAATTTTATATTATGTATGACTTTTTTAATTTGAAGTGTCCATTAAATTGTTAACCTAGTTAAAAGCTATGTATAAAACATGAATACATTTAAATGAATATAAAATTATCTAATACAGTCTAACGTCATATGAAAAAGAATTAATGTGTTTTGTAGCTATTGAAATTTCATAACTATTAACATAAATAAATTTATTGTCGAATTTGATGCACCGTACAAACTAACTTTTTTGAATAATTATTTCTACATCTTCGCAGTCAATATCTTTAATTTTTTTTTATAAATTAACTGGGATATGGAACAATTTTTTCTCTTAATATATTTGTTTACAAGGTGGCAGGATTTTATTTTTTTATCACTAATAGGAAGCTAAAATAGTATATTGTGACGAAAGTAGCATTTTTTGAAGCGAAAGTGGTAATGTTCTTGAGCTTTAAAAAATACTTTCGACGATTAAAACACTATACTTTTTCTACAACCCAGAGTATATCATAATTATCATAAAAAATCACAATGAAACGCCAAAAATCCAAAATATGCAAGCAGCACATTCTCCGAAAATGATTTTACGTGATTTTCAATTTTCCATTCCATAAATTTTGTATATATTTCTTCATACCTTTTTTTAGATTTTATTGGTAGTAAATCTAATGAAGTTTCTTCTGCTTGATTTTTTATTTCTTCGGGTGTATGACTGTAATCTAATTCACTTTCAGAATCGGAGCTCATGATTTCAAATAAATACTTCTAGAGCAAACTGACAATTCCCAAGAAACGTCAAACTAATGAAACCTGGGCACTAGATAAAAATGGTGAAACGTCAAACTAATGAGACCAGGGCACTAGATTAAAATGGTTTT
This sequence comes from Ophraella communa, assembly GCA_035357415.1. Taxonomy (NCBI): domain Eukaryota; kingdom Metazoa; phylum Arthropoda; class Insecta; order Coleoptera; family Chrysomelidae; genus Ophraella; species Ophraella communa. The sequence continues at coordinate 7,502,073 of CM068994.1, read as the reverse complement.
TAAATCCAATTTAATTTTTTAATTTATATATTTATTAAATAAAAAGTTGTATTCTAATTATAAAAATAATTCTGGTTTGCGTTTATTAATACTTTAAAATCGTAAAAACATTATATACCTATGCAAGCGAAAAAAAAAGGGTTAAAAATATAAACGTCACTTTCGTCACTAGAGACGAAAATATACTCTCTCACTTGCAACGGAAATCGCGTTTTCGCTGAACGTTTACTATTACAAAATAACGTCATTTTATATAGGGTTGTAGAAAAAATAAATTACCACTATAAACCTTTACAATTCCATCAAATTGATTTATACTATCATCTTGTGCAGCTGCAATTCTTTATACTTAGACTACAGATGGATGTAAAGATGCAAAGACCCATGGGAAAAGAAACAAGCAGAGACGTACAACAGTTCTGCTTAAATTCCTGTGAAAAGGAGTTAAAAATGCCACCAGATCTTGGAAAAATAAGGGCAGCAATTTCTTTAAAGGACGAGCCAATTTTGGTAGAAGAAGCTATTGTAGGGAAGAGTTTATGCGCAGGGTTAAGCTCATGTTCAGTGGAATTCACTTTAATCTAGATAACATTTTTGTAGACTGAGCTGAATAAGAAAGTCCTCATCCTTACGAACTGGGAGGGGAAAGGACCAGCTGAGAGGCTGTTTCGGCTATTGGAAGTAGAATTATAAACTGAAAACGGATTAGTCTAAAAGAAGACACATATCAACTGGTGAGGGCAGAAATTACCGGTCCTACAGAGTTACGGCGCATGGATTCAAAAAGGCCCACAGTAAAAGCAGAACTCCAGGCCACCAAGAAACCTCCTTTCTCGGCTATGGAAGAAGGATACTTTGTATCTTTGAAGATCTTTCAAGACAGAAATTTCTAACTATAGACAAAAAAAGCATACGGCTAGAAGCTACGAGTACAGTTTAATGAGTTTTAGAGTGGAAGTGTTTTGTCGGTTTATAGGTACTTCTTTTCCTTGTTCTGTTTCTTGTTCATTAATAATAATAATGATAAGCTTTATTGTCGAAAATTTTTTTTAAATTTGTGGAAAAGCTGTTTAAAAAAAGCAGATCACATACAAAAAAATAACAAAACATACACACAAATAAAACTTCACAATATAAACACTGCGAAAGGTTAAAAAAATAAATGTATACAATTATGTATATATATTATATATAATGAGAAAAATAAATAATATAAAAAAATTTAAAATTTAGGATTTTAATTTAGTCAAAGCAACAACAAAAAACAACAAACAACAAAATAAATATTATAAATTAATTAACCTTCTAGAGCGTGAGATGGTCTCAAATATTTTATCTAAAAAAGTCGTCAACTGCATACAAAGTATAAAATAATTGACTAAATGGACTTTATGTCAAAGGGTAGATTGTTGTGCAATTTCTTAGCTTTATAAAAAATAGAGCTTTTGATTAGTTCCGTGTGTGGTTTTGGTAAATAAAGGTCATACTCTGCCCTAAGAGGGTAGTTATGAGATGGTTTGTCTGAGACTTCAAGTAAATTTTTCCGAATTAAGGAAATGGATTCAAAGATTAATAGGGATAGAAGTATTAATAATTAATGTTTTTTAAAGAATTCCCTACAGTGAGTTTTACTGTTTAGTTTCAGCGTATACCGAACAGCCCTTTTTTTGTAATTTAAAAGTACGTACAAATTGAGTCACAAAACATGTACCCCAAAAAGGAAGTGCATATCCCAGATGTGACTCGAAGAGGGCAAAACATACTGTTTTGGAAGCTGACAGGTGAAGCTCCCTAGATATTGTTCTCAGCAACTAACAAGAAGAGCTTAGTTTTTTTGACAAAGCGTCAATATGTAAATCCCATTTCAGAGAGCTGTCAACGACAAGTCCCGAAAATCTCACAGAGTCAACGACCTCTATAGTGGAATTATTCAACTAAATAGGTTGAATTGCAGATGTCTGTGGTAAAACTTTTGTCTTAGAAACGTTCAAACACATATAGTTAGAATCACACCATGATTTGATGATGGTTAAGTCATGTGAAACGATTCTATGAAGTTAGGTGATATCCGTGTGACTCCAAGAAAAGCTGGTATCGTCTGCGAATAGAAAAATTTAATCGCCGATGCTTAAGTTAGCAATATCATTGATAAATAGCAAAAACAATATAGGACCCAATACCGAAGCTTGTGGAACCCCATATTCTATTTACCTACTTGCATTAAGACCTTAATTCATCAACTCGTACAAGCTGCAGTCTCTCACTAAGAAATGACTCGAACCAAGGTGCCTCTAAATCCATAGTACTTCAATTTTTTAGGTAGTATTTTATGATCCACGCAATCGAAATCTTTTGAGAAATCACAAAATATTGTAGCTGTAGAGTGTTGATTGTTTAAGCTGGAGTAGACATTATTAAAAAGAGAAAACCTTGTATCATTTGTGCATTTACCACTTAAAAAATTTGTTAGAGGATCTAATGCACAGTTTGGATTTGTGAACATTTAAGATTGAGCATATAAGTTGCAGATGAGGATTTGTTTTATTGTTTTTCATTTTACTGCGAAGCTCTTTTGATACGAAAGTCATTATTGGTAAGAGTTGTTCTCAGATTTATTAAGTAATGAACCAAAGTATCAAACCCACTTAAATTCTCGCATAATTGGAAATATGAAAATTTATTCATCTAGATTCTTTGTAACAGCTAGAACATTTATTTATAGACTAATAAAAAACTCTTCGTTCTAAATCAACTTCCAAGTTTAATTGAAAAAATTAGGTTTAAAATCACAATTACAGCTGTTTCGCTAAAAAACTAGCATAGTCAGATTGACATATTAAAGTTACATTTTGTTTGTTTGTAGCTAGGTACCTGATGTTTATTAGGTAGTGTTAAGGCTAGACCAAGTATGGAATAAGACATAACAATATTAAAGCCTAGATGTTATTAGCCCTAAGGGATTATCCTGGATATATTTCCATCTCATCATGAATTAAGGTGCTTCCTTGGTTGAGAATTCCTTAAAGTAATATTAAATGAATAAATGTTAATTAGTTTTGAAAAATAGTTTAAAAAATACTATGAATATTTCTTAATATACTACTAAAATACTATGAATATTTCTTAATATTTCTTAATATCTATTAGAGTAGTAGAGTTCGGTTGTGAATATATTGCTTCTGTGTTTAAATATTAATAATAGATTTAGTAATTTGTATGTAATAAAATTATTCTCACATCAAAAGCATAAAAGAATTACCTTTGGAAGAGTTAAGCAAATATTTCTAAACAGTTATCTGTAAGTAGAAATTTATACATTTTTACTATTTATCGAGAAAACTAAAACGACAAACTCCATTATTTACTTTTGGGGACCACTTTTTGCTACTAATTAAATTAATTAAACGAATTCTTTTCCACCACGGTAAAATAAACTAAATTAAATAAAGTCAATATTTTGAAGTAATCGGGAGATTAAGATATACAATATTTTCAATATGCCTAAATTAGCTTGCAAATGCTGTAATCAAGCACCGTATGGTAACGTGTAGCGTATGTAAAGATAAGTATAAACACAGTTGTGTTGATATTACTGCAACAGAAGTAAGAACCTTAAATAGTAACAAAGGCTATGATTGGACTTGCATTGGTTGTAGGGCTATGGGAAAAGATATAAAAGATCTTAAAGCTCTGATAATAAAACTTCAAAATGATATTCAAGAATTAAAAGACAACGCAACACAAGCAAGTAATTCGGGAAGATTTGACTTTGAAGAAATACTGTCCGAAATGTCTGAAAGACAGAAACGTAAAAACAATATTATGATGTTTAATATTTCTGAAGCAGATCAACGGCTTTCACTTGCTGATCAAGCAAGCACTGATAAAAATTTTGTTTTCGGTGTAATAAACTCTGTAGTAACGGAGCTATCGACTTCTAACTTAAAAGTATTTAGAGTGGGTACCCGTGCTAATTCCCAAAAACGTCCCATAAAAGTCATACTGGATAATGCTGATGCAGCCACGAAATTATTGAAACAGTCATCACGATTAAAGACCATACAAGAATATAAAAATATTAATATATCTTCTGATCGAACAAAAAAGCAAATTGATTACTACAAAAAGGTTAAACAAAAATTGAATGATCAATCAATTCTGGTGATGCAAATTGTCGTATAAAATTTATAAACAATTTACCCAGAGTTGTATCTTTAAACTAAATGTGCCCAGCAGCAGTACCAATACGGATCCAATTTCTATCTATTATCAGAATGTTAGAGGACTCAATAGTAAGATTGATATATTCTCTTCAAACATAAGTGATTGTGAATATCAAATAGTGGCGCTTAGTGAAACATGGTTAAAATCTTATGTAAATTCCTACGAACTATTTCCTAGCAGTTATGAAGTATAACGCAGTGACAGGAAATGTGATATACTGGATCTATCGACTGGTGGTGGAGTACTGTTAGCAATTGATACTTGTATAAAGTCAGAAGTTATGGACTCTACTGAATTGGACTTACATTTTCCTCAAATTGATTTAGTATTGTGCAAGTGTACTGTATATTTTCAAACTTTTTATGTTGCAGTTGTATACATTCCACCTTCTTTGGATTTTGATATATTCGAAAGCTTTCTTGAGGCCTTGGAAGGTTGGGATGTTTTAAATAATGATATGGTTGTTGTACTTGGTGATTTTAACTGTTCTAATTTTGTTAATAGTAACTTAGACGATCGTAAAACACAATCAATAAAAAATTTAATGGCATGTTTAAATGCAAATCAATGTAATAATATTGTAAACGTTTATGACAAACTATTAGACTTAGTAATAACTACCTTAAACTGTTTAGTAACTCGCGATTTTTTACCACTAGCAAATGAAGATGCATACCATCCTGCTTTATCTATTGAACTTCAACAACTATTAACCAGACCAAAAAACTTAAATCGAACATAATTAACAATTCATACAATTTTAAAAAAGCAGATTACAATTCTCTGTACAATCAATTTCTTGATACCAATTGGAGCTTCTTGGAAGTTAGTTCCGATGTAAAATCTGCTGTTGATAACTTCTATAATAAGTTCTATAGTATTCTGGATAACCATGTTCCACTTTTTAAAAACTTTAAGCATAATTACCCCGTTTGGTATACTGGTGAAATCATAAAACTTATTGAACAAAACGCTAAACTGCACCGAAAATTTAAACATTCAAATAATTTTTCGTTTTATATTCAATTTAGTACATTAAGAATGAAAATAAAACTTAAAATTAAAGAATCATATACATTTTATCTAAAAAAGATTCAAAGTAATTTAAAAGAAGAACCGAGACTTTTTTGGTCATTTATCAACAATAAAAATAAAACATCTAGAATACCTGGTATAATGAAGTTTGAAAACAATAGCTACAATAATCCTCAAGCGATTGTTGATGCTTTTAGTAGGTTCTTTAAAGGCGCATACTCTTTACCTTAACTTGATGAGGGCTATAGCAGTCTTGACTTTGACCATCATACTTTACTTGACATAAATTGTGAACCAATTACTGAGAAGGAAATATTGGACGCCGGAAAAAAACTAAAAAACAAATTTACTTCAGGACCAGATATGATACCTTCATTTCTTTTTAAGGATTGTTTAATAGTTCTGGTTGGTCCTTTAAAAACTATCTTTAAATTAATCCTAACCTCTTCAACTTTTCCAAATATATGGAAAATCGCTAAGGTTTGCCCCATATTTAAGTCAGAGGATCGTAAATTAATTAACAATTACAGACCCATATCAATCTTAAATAATTTTGCAAAACTGTTTTGTATGGCCGTATTTATCAATCTACAAAACACATTATATCTGTTTACCAACATGGTTTTATGAATAATCGTTCAACAGTAACTAACTTATTAGCTTTCAGCCAGTTTCTTTGTGAAAAGCTAGACAGTAGAGGGCAGGTAGATGTGATATATACAGATTTCTCGAAAGCTTTTGATAAAATCGACCACAGCATTCTTCTTCACAAGTTGGTTAAATTGGGATTCAGTAACACTTACTGTAAACTATTTAAGTCATACATAAATAAACGTAAGCAATTTGTTTCTTATAATGGTTTCTCATCAAATCTATACATTCAACAAGTGGAGTACCTCAAGGATCCAGCTTAGGACCTTTGTTGTTTATAATCTTTATAAATGATCTACGTACTTCACTAAACTGTAAGAGGCTGATGTTTGCAGATGATTTAAAAACATATGCATCGGTTTCTAATGTAAATGACTGTAGAATGCTACAGGATCAAATTAATTTGTTACAGAATTGGTGTCTGAATAATAAACTCAATTTAAATAAATCTAAATGCAAAATTTTAACATATACTCGCAAGGTACAAAAGATTCAATTTCCATATAATATTGATAATGTAATGTTAGAACGAACTAATAATATTAAGGATCTAGGAGTTTACTTTGATGAACAACTGACTTTTAATGTTCACATCAACATTATTACTAATTCCGCATACCGATCTTATGGTTTTATTAACCGAAATTGTAAAAAAATTGAAGATTTGTCTGTTATAACTTCTTTATATTCTAGCTTGGTAAGAAGTAAATTAGAATATGCTTCTATAATATGGAACCCTATATACATGCAATACTCATTGGTAGTTGATAGAGTACAGAAAAGGTTGTTGAAAATGTATACTTGTAAAACCACTGGAACTTATCCTTTAAGAGGGTGTAATTATGAGGAACTGTTACAGAAACTTGATTTTATCTCATTGGATAAACGCAGAAAAGTAACGTCAGTGTTATTTTTATAGAAACTGTTAAACAACCAAATTGATTCTCCAGAACTATTAGCAAAAATTGATTTTCTTGTTCCAAGGCCTACATCTAGGTATAATAATATATTTTTTTGTAAGAAAGCACAAACTAATTTGATGTTTAAATCACCAATTAATACCACGTGTAGAAATGCAAATAAACTAACAAACATCTGCGATATATTTTTCTGTACTATCCGAGAGCTTAAAGATAAATCATTGGTTTATGTTTAGATAAGGTATTATTTTTTAATTAAATTTTTTTTTTAATTTTTTATTTTTATTGTTTTCATTTTTTTATTCTTTGTAATTTATATTCACATGTATCCAAATGTATATATGTTTAAGTAAATAATGTGTAAATTATATATGTCATTTGCTCTGTAAATGGGAAACTGTTGGGCAATAAACGCTATATATTATTATTATTATTATTATTATTATTATTATTATTATTATTATTATTATTATTATTATTATTATTATTATTATTATTATTATTATTATTATTATTATTATTATTATTATTATTATTATTATTATTATTATTATTATTATTATTATTATTATCTAAGATCAGTATAACTGTGCAATGATATAGAAAAAATCAAGAAAAAACTATATTATGCTGATCTTTACAATAACTTAATATATTTCTGTTACAATTACGTCTTATCTATGTATAAAATGAAGATTCATTCAAAGTATACAGTTTAATAGTGGAGAACTTCCAAGATTTATTTGTTCATTCACTACTTTAAATTGTTGATCTGCTAGATGTCTTTTTATTTCATTTCATTTTATTTCTTCGAGGAAATCTGAATTTTGTTTTTTATCACAAATATGTAGTATTTGAATGTCATTGATGTGTATGAGTGAGTGTGGATGTTCAAGAACGTGTTTGGCATAGATTGACTTATCTGGTTGTTGTAATCTATATGCTCTTAAGTGTTCATTGAATCTTACTTCAAAATTTCTTTGTGTTTGACCTATATATATACAGCATTTTGGACAATTAATTTTGTAAACACCAACATTACCAACATTAGTGTGTGATTTGAATGAAATTAATGCAGATGTTGCCGAAGATATTATTTTAGAAATTGTATTAGAAATATTTCCACAATATCTAATACTTTTATAACTTTTAATTTCTTTAGTTTGTTGAGGGACAACTAGTTGTAGTGACATTTTCTGTTCTTCCTCATTAATTAATTTATTTATCAAATGTAATGCCATTACATGTAGCTATTTGTTTTATAAAATCAATTTTTTTATTAAAATTATTTTTGTTCATTGGAATTGAAAATGCTCTATGTATCATATAGAATTATAAGCTGCTAATTTATGTGATATAGTATGATTTGAATGATATGGTATGATTACATCTGTTTGTGTTGGTTTTCTGTATATTGAATAATTTAATGAATTATTAACTTTTTCAATTCTTAAATCTAGAAAATTAATTGTATTATTTTTTTCAACTTCTAAGGTGAAATTAATTTTAGGATGCAAGGTATTAATATAATTAAAAAATATATCTAATTGTCGTTCACTACCTACAAAACCTGCTAGGCTAGGACATCATCAACATATCTATACCAAAATACAATATTGTTTTTATAACTAGAATTAAAGATTTGGTTTTCTAAATTATCCATAATTTGCTAAAATTGGAGAAATAGGACTTACCATTGGAAGACCTTTATTTTGAATATATACTTTGTTGTCAAAAGTAAAATAATTTTGGCTAATGCATACTTTAAATTTGCACATTGCACAGTTATACTTATCTTAGAGGGAAATATATCCAGGATAATCCCTTAGGGCTAATAACATCTAGGCTTATAACTACCTAATAAACATCAGGTACCTAGCTACAAACAAACAAAATGTAACTTCAATAATATGTCAATCTAACGATGCTAGTTTTTTAGCGAAACAGCTTAAACTTGGAAGTTGAGTTAAAACGAAGAGTTTTTTATTATTCTTAGTAAGATGGACTTCCAAAAAGTAAGGTTTAGTACAATAAATTTAATTTATTTATGGACATTGTCAATTTATCAAAAAATATGTATATATAATTTTCTGTACCAATAGTGTTAAACTAACTGCGTAATCGACTTTGTATTAATCTGGTACATAAATATATGTAATAATGTAAACACAGAAGTGGACTGAAAGTGGTGGGTAATAAGTAGACTCGTAAAATTGCATAAACACCTTCGTTTCGACTGTGGAGCTACACCTACCCGAAACACTGTTGTGCAAAAAGCACCCCACTACCACACGCTTGATAATAAAATTCCTTTCGTTAACAATTGGGGAGATTAGTTTGATTTAGTGATAACTTGATAAGTTTTTGTGAACGTTTTATGCAGTTGTCCACTTCGTAATGGTGCGTTTCTTATAGTTTTTTTATTTGAAAATCGGACAAATAATTGTAATTAATATTTGAGTCATTGCGTTAGGTACTTATGAGTAAGGCGATTTTAATTCGAGATATGGGAATTACCTAATTATAAATATATATTAATAATAGTATTAAGATAAATATATTAATAATTACAAACCAGATATAAAACGTTTAGGCTAAATATTATTATAATCTAATAATGATTTAATTAAATAACGTTTATTTTATTCTAAGGGACTCATACTGATTTGAAATATATGTTATGTTTTTAATTACAGTTTTTAATAGATAAAAAATGTAAGTTTTTATCTCATATAATATTTTACGCTATTTTCCATTCAATTATTAAATTAGTTTAAAAGTGCTGCCAATGAAAGAGTGAAACGTTAAAAATATAAACATCTAATTCTTATATGAATATAATTATTAATCCTATGAGCTCAAGAAATAAGAAAATAAAAAAATGTATCATATACCTATACCATAAATTAAAAGGTGTTATTTTATTAGGAGCCATATTTGGGGATGTAGTCATCGAAGTCCAGGGAAATAATACAATTATTTGTTTATTTATCAAGATTTAGAATCTTTTTATTTCTTCGTTAGATTAACGATAAACGTAGTGTGGATTAATTAATATAAAACCAAGAAATATAAATGTGGTAGGTAGGTACTTACTAACGTGAGTTACAAAAAAGCTCTTACATCATATAGCAGAACATAAAATTATGTGAAAAGTTAAAAGATTCATTAAAAACACACATAAACAATACAGCTTAATTAACAGAAGATTTAAACTTTTAAAATATTTTTAAAAATTAAATGAAATTTAGGATTTTTTTTTTAAATGTTAGTTTATAGAAATTGAAAACATAGATAACTGGTTTTTTTATTTTCTTTTTTTTTGTTATTTGAAAAATGTAGACAAAAACATTAGATTTATATAATGGATCATGTTTTGTTGCGTTTTTTTCTTTTGCTAAAATCATGGTATTCATCCTTTGCTGAAATATCTTCTTATATACGTGCTTACCTGTTGAGTATTTCAAACCTGAAAAATAAAATTGATTTTGTTTACTACATTAAATCTACATCTACTCGAATATTTTCTTTTCGTGATATTGTCAGCAAAGGTTATCTAACTATTATTTTTAATAAATGTTTTTTATTTAAATTTTTAGTAAAGTTTATAACAATATATTTTTAAATTCTTTCGTGGTGATAATATGCATTAAAACAACTTTTTAGTTTAAGTTGTTTATAGTATTAAAATATACATATTAATTAATAACAAATATTATTAAAAATTTTAAGTATTAATTCAAACCGTAGTTAGTTTTACTAATTTTTTATCTTATCTTAATGCAGTTTCTTTTTATTTTGGATATACGCTGTGACAAATAAAATTATTTACTACTATCAATATCGAAGCATTCCTCAATAGAAAAAGCATTATAATTGTATTAAATTTGATAATTCACAAAAAGTCTTACTCAGTGTACCTACTGAAAATTTGGACTAACAATTTTGGTCGCTGGTATCTTTTATCTTACAAAAACTTACAAAAAAGTAAAATTAAATAAATCACTACAATTCACAAGGATTCACATACAAAATTCAATTAACACAATTTTAATAAGTTAATAAACAGTAAATTACATAACGGATATAGAAAGCTTATACCAGCTGGATTTGCAATTCGTTGTCAAGGCCGCACGGATGCTGCAATATAAAAACAATATCGAATATCTGTTTTTATGATTTTTTTTAACGTTGGGTGATATTTCATAAACAATCACAAACAAGTCTTATACTTAACTAAGTTTTTTTGGTTAGTGAAACAATTGAATTATATATTGTATTTTTTCCATTTTTAAAGATGTGGGGAACACATCAAGTCAAATTTTTTGCTAGTGTAATCATCTTTACTTATACACCATAACTTGAGTTGGCTATCATCATAGTAAATTTTGCTTGTTGTTTATATTTTTTTGAATGTAATTTGTAATATTACTGTTCTAGTTCCCAAAATATCTTTTTAAGTATTAATTATTTGAGAAGTTTTTATTTTAATATCTGTTAATAATAAAGAGAGTTTAAGAACAGTAAACAACCAAACGGTTGAATGAAACTTCCACTATTTATTCCTAAAATACGTTGTAAATTCAATTATAGCTGTTTAGCTAAAAACTAGCATCGTCAGATTGACATATTGAAGTTACATTTTGTTTGTTTGCAGCTAGGTACCTGATGTTGATTAAGTAGTTAAGGCTAGACCTATTAGCCGTAAGGGATTATCCTGGATTATCCCTCTAAGATCAGTACAACTGTGCAATGATATAGAAAAACCAGAAAAAAATTATATCATGCTGATTTTTACAATAACTTTACATATTTCTGTTACAATTACTTCTTATCTATGTATAAAATGATGACGCAATCAAAGTAAACAGTTTAATAGTGGAGACCTTCCAAAATTTATTTGTTCATTCACTATTTTAAATTGTTGATCTGCTAGATGTCTTTTTATTTCAAGTTCTTCGAGGAAATCTAAATTTTGTTTTTTATCACAAATAGTTTGACTTATCTGGTTGTTGTAATCTATATGCTCTTAAGTGTTAATTGAATCTTATTTCAAAGTTTCTTTGTGTTTCTTTGTTTTTATAACTAACTCTCATAGAGGGCGCTAGTTACACGATTCATACAACGTATTATTCAACATAACTTTTTTTAGGGTAGAATTATTAGTCAAAACTACAAGTGAACATAAACATCGTTTAATTCTACACCAAAAAGGTACTCTTGGTAAAACTCGATATTATGTACCGTTTTCGGAATATTTTGATTTGAAAATTATGAAGTAATAACCGCTCCTGGTATAAACTAATGATAAAGTTCGCTTTTCTCTAAGTTTGCCATGTAAAATTGATAACCTGGAGCGGTTATTACTTCATAATTTTCAAATCAAAATATTCCGAAAACGGTACATAATATCGAGTTTTACCAAGAGTACCTTTTTGGTGTAGAATTAAACGATGTTTATGTTCACTTGGAGTTTTGGCTAATAATTCTACCCTAAAAAAAGTTATGTTGAATAATACGTTGTATGGATCGTGTAACTAGCGCCCTCTATGAGAGTTAGTTATAAAAACAAATTCATGGGATATATCAGCTTCCAAAACATATTCGTATAAAATTTCATTGCAATGGTGCCAGCAGTTTCGGCAAAATCGTAAGAAATGTGTAATTTTTTATTTTCTTCAACGCCCTTTATCTTGAAAACGGATGGCGTTAGAAAAAAATTTAACCAAGCAAACCCCAATTATTTTTCAGTTTTTTACCTATCCTAGAGTTATAATATTGTTATGTCGTATTACTTCCATACTTGGTCTAGCCTACTACCTAATCAACATCAGGTACCAGGGCCGTATCTAGGGCGTGGCAAAGGGGGCACTTGCCACGGGCGCAAAGTCCGCAGGGGCGCCAGAAAATATCAAAAAATAAAGAAATAGAAGAGCCAAGCAAAGTAATTCGAAAGACATTTTTCGCGCGATGGCGAGAATTATCCATTATATGTGGCAACACAAAAAGAAAACCCAAAAATTGTAAATAAAATTGTTTTAAATTACCAAAATTTTACAAAAACACAAAAATACAAATAATTCTCTAAGATGTAATGTGTCTAAAATCTTTCCATAAATATTTCAAATAGGTAATACCGATAATAAAATGTAATAAAACTAACAAATTTGGTCGCACGTGTATCTCACAGATACAAATCCGACCGGCGGTCATTTTCAGGTCAATAAAACACGATTTAGATATTGTTAAATAATATAATTTTGGAAAAACCCTTAAAACATGTTCACCAAGGATTACTTAAAATTTCAGATTCGTAATTCTAAAAATTTCTGAGAAATTTGCCTAAAACGAAGCCGCGCGCGCCTATCGGAGGGTTAAACGAGTAAATTCGAATGATTTCCCTTCATTTTCTAACCTTGCCAATTCTTTAACTTTTTTCCTAAATGCAAAAGGTATTTGTTGTGGTTTATGAAATATAGGCCTAACATTATATATATATAAAAAACCCAAAAATGCCAGGGGGACTAGCCAGTGATGAAGCTTATCTTTTTGATGCGAATGCAAAACTAAGAATTGGACTGTTACAGGGGTTGATAAAATAATAACATAAATTGAAAAAAGATTTGTTGCTTTGAACGAAGTGGCAGACGACTTCAATTTTTGGATAGAAAGTGTTATTCAAACTATGACTATTGACGATTTAATAAAAAGTGCTGCAGATCTTGCATTAAAGTATCCTTTAGATTTAAATGTACATAAATTTTCATTGGAAATTGAAAGTTTTAAATTTCAGAGTAACTTAGTTTTAGACAATTTTTCTGAAATGGGATCATTACAAATATTAAATGGTATATATGATCTGAATATCTGAAAATATTTATCCAAATCTTCAAACGGCGTTGAGAATATTTCTGAGTTTGCCAATGACAACTGCTACTTGTGAACGTTCCTTTAGCAAACTGAAACTTATAAAGTCGTACCTTCTATCCACTTTGGGACAAGAGAGATTATCAAATATGTCAATCCTCGCCATCGAAAAAGAAGTGACATGTACCTACCCTAGATTACCTACTGTGAATTGGTTGATATGTTTGCAGATGTAAAAGCAAGAAAAGTGAGATTTTGAACACTGTACGTTACTTACCTACATAATTATTATTTTCTGGTCAATTAACCAAAAAAATTTTTACTTTATTTGTTATATTTTTAAATTTTTAGTTTTTTTTTCAAAAATATAAAAGTTTTTGTATTGTTTTTCAAGATTGTTTAATTTTAATGCATTTCATTTGAAATGTCTATTTCAATGTTAGCAATAAAAATAAGTAAATATCCATAATACTGCGTATTATTTTAAAATAGTAACCACAATATATGACCAAAATTATAAAAAAAATACTGGTTAAAAAAATCTACGCAAATGCGGGGCGCTGTCTAGTATGTTGCCACAGGCGCAACAGTACCTAGATTCGCCTCTGTCAGGTACCTAGCTACAAACAAACAAAATGTTACTTCAATGTCAATCTGACGATGCTATAGTTTTTAGTGAAACAGCTGTAATTGAATTTAAAACGTATTTTACGAATAAATAGTGGAAGTTTCATTCAACCGTTTAGTTGTTTATTGTTCTTAATAAGATGGACTTTCACACAGTAAGTATTAGTACAATAAAAAAAGGGAGTTTAAAGTCTCTTAAGTTATACAAAATCCTGGTTCTAATCCTAGAATATCAGTTTGTAAACATTTAAAGGAATGTCTATATTAGTAAAATTTTTAATCCATATTATTGGTAAGAGATGGTATTGAATTGCTCTGTTTTAAGATTTCCTAAATTTGTTTTTAATTTCATAAAAATTTTATGTCTAATTCTTTATTAAAGATTATTATTAAACAATAAATTGTTGGGGGAAATATTTTTTCAATTGTTTAGATATTACTTTTAAATTTAGTTGAAGAAAATTCAGTTTTGCAAATTTAACTTTAATTTCTAAATTAAAGATATCCTTTCTCATTTTTAAACTAAAACTTTGGATCTGTCTAGCTTTTGTATTCCGGATAAACTAGGATTCATTTTATTTGGAAAGCAATGATTATTTTGGCATTTAAGGTCCACACCCAGTGGAGGTCCTGGTAAAACCATATTTTCATGGATAAAAGAAGGGTAGTCTTAACCATAATATAGGAAAGCTATTGAAAATGTTTATTTTCTTGTTTATAGCACCAATTAAAATGATTATAAATTAACGACATACCTACCATACTAAGTAACATAAAAATTCGAACACTCAGTTTAAATGATTGAATGAATTTATTTATTTTACTGAAAAAAACAACTGATAAAATTTTCAGTTTTATCAGTTGAAGATTCCGGTTTTTATACTGCTTTTTTTGAAATCCACTAACAATCCAAAAATGAATATTGTAGCCGTAGTAAAGATCCAAATTTTGCGGATTTTGGTTCTTGACATTACGATTACGATGCCTAGGGTACGGAGACCTGTACGATTTCGTCAACTTAAGGAGTTTGATAGGGGTCGTATAATAGAACTTCGGGAAGTTGGATTCTATTTTCGGGAAATTGCAGTTAGAGTACAAAGAAGTGTAGACATCGTGGTTAGGTGTTGTCAGACATGGCTTCGAGAAGTCCGTACGCAAAGAGCAAGGGGCCCTGGACGCCCCCGTAGAACAACAGACCGTGAAGATCACCGCCTAAGATTATTGGCCTTAGGGGACCGTTTCTCCACTACCAGGTCCATTGCAAATAAATGGTTTGCAGAACACGGAAGACCTAGTGGCATGCAACCGACGAATAAGACGTTTTGGTCTGTTTTCATTCCGACCACACTGGGTCCTCCCTTTAACTCCAGAATACCGACGTAATCGCCTTGAGTGGTGCAGAGAACAGTCACTCTGGGATCAGGAATGGAACAGTATTGTCTTTAGTGACGAGTCTCGATTTTGTTTAGGCATGCACGATGGTCGAGCGAGGGTTAGAAGACGACGTGGTGAAAAGAGAAATCCACGTTTTTTTGTTGAAAGGCATGTTCATCAAACTGTTGGAGTTATGGTTTGGGGTGCTATAGGTTATGGTTCGAGATCACCTTTAATCTTCATCAGAGGTAACATGAACGCGCAGCGTTATATCCAAGAAGTTTTAAAACCCCATCTTTTATCCTATCTTGACACCCTGGCAAATCCACTTACCCTTACTATGGGGTTAAATTATTGTGCCTATCTGAAAAATCTTAGTCCCTACTTTGATTACTCTGAGATAATTAAATCGCAAAAGCATAAGTAATTTGAATAATTGGTTTTTTGACATTATAAACATTCTTGAAGAGCTGCTTACGATCGTTACACATTATTCTTCATTAAATTTCTTCTCTGACGTTTAGAGTGTTTGAGAATGTTGAACCTAGATTTCTGAGTATTCTAAAATTTATGTTTTTCTTTCTTTCCCCTCTGTTTTAAGGTTTTCTTTTCTCTGTTCGTTATCTATAGACTATTTCATCTTAATATATAGTCCTAGTTTATTTGCCGCTACATGTAATTTTCTTACTGGATTACTTTTTTTCCCTTTCGTGTACAACATCATCTGCGAAGGTTTTGTTATACAACATGCCTTTTCTATTTAAATTTGCATCTCGAACCACTTTTTTCAAACACGTTAAATAGCATAGCATATTTATAGAGACTCTCCTTTTTTAAATCCTGCAATAATTTTTTTCGTTAAACTTTCTTTTAATTTTGCATTCTTAATTTTTACTCTTAATTGTTTTTGTTTTTACGTTAGTTGTATTAATCTACTTAATTTGGCATTGACTTCTTTCTTGAAATGAAACTTTTGGTTGCTTCTTACCATATTCCATTTGATAGTTTATAAATAACATCATCGCTTATACTTTGTACTCATAATTTCCCATTTGAGTCTCTCTAAGTATACTTATTTCATCCGCAACTAAATTAGCGTTGAAATTATCCAACCATATCTTCCAATATTTTCTTATCCTAAATTGTTACAAATTACTTAATTAAATAATTCGCTATAGTGTTAACCTTGCTATTGTCATATTGCAAAATAACAATCAAAAATTTGTATTTAATGTAATTTAACGTTTTTATCAATGGGAAGGTCACGCAAAAGAAAATTTTAATTTTTCTCAATTACAAATTGCCGTGACCTAATCCAGTATTGCATCAAACGACGGATGACGATTATTAGGAAGTTACTTAAAAATAGTAATGTACTGAAGAGTGGATTTTTTTTAATTAGCATTATTATAAAAAAATGGTTTACAAATAAAAATAAATTTTGATTTTAAAACCAATTGTTTAAATAGAAGTAAATAAATTTAGTAAAAGTTACAAGAAAATGAAACTATAAGTGTAATTTTACCAACACTTAAATATTTCATTATTTTAACTTAGTTTTTATCTTCAATAATTTTTGTTTTAATGTTTATTTTAAATTTAAAGTAAAACCATTAAGGTAAAACCTGTACTAAAATACAGGGTGTCCCATATCGACCTTCATCTAGAAGTTTATGGGGAACGGATAATACTAAATGGATGAAATTTGGTATACATTTGGTATTCTTAATTCAACTATAGTATATTGTGCAACAAGTGTGGATATGATGTCCATATCGCACAAGAATGTAAGTTGGGCACGACGCCGAAGGCAGAGTGCTCAATCATTCGCGTGCGATATGGACAATCCACACGAGTTGGACAGAATATTTTTTCTACGACTCCCTAAGAAAATAATAATAAAATATGAATGATTTTATTTAAATTTGCGGTTTTGTAGATAAATATACTTCATCCGGAGCTTTTAAAAGAAATTCTTTTATTTGTTCTGGCGTTAGTATTTTTGACTTTTTCGATTTATAATTTGAAGATTGTAATTTTAAAACGCTTCGTAACTTAGAATAAGATGATATGTCGATGTTATTTTTTATATTTATTATTGTTTTTAGCATTGAATATGTTGTCCAGAGAGTAGAGGGTTTAATTTCTGTTGATAATTGTTTAAAATATGCTGTTAAAACGTTTTCGGATACGCTTTTTATTTTATTTTTCAAGAACCATTCCATAAACTTTTTATAACAATGTTCATATTTTTTCTATTTTAAATGGAATACTACAATTTTTTGGTTAAACGATTAAATTTAAGGGCCACATTATGTAAGATACTAGGTACCTAAAATTTACAGTTTTAGAGAAATTTAAGTTTTTTTGAAAAAAAATGCCAAAAAGACGATTAATAAAATGTTAATGATTTCAATTAACTAATTGATAAAATTTAAAAATTATTACATCTTTATGCACCTAAGAGGCTAAATTATAAGTTATAGTGTTTAAATAAGAAATTAATTATACAGGGTGGTCACAACGTTCAGTTAAATTTTAACTTGAGAATACGAAGATTTCTTCTTTTTTTTTTAATTGCATTCCCATTTTTTATATTTACTTGATTCCTCATAGAAAAATAAGGTAAGTTTGTATTAGTTTCCTTTATCAATTTTTATGCGTTTGTAAGATATGGCGGAAGTTAGGTTTTTTTGGGTACCAAAATTGTAATTTGCACTTCTTTATTATTGTTGATTTCAGTTTATTACAGAACGTAAAATGAAATACTTTCTTGGTAATTTTTAATAAATTTGATACAATAAATACTAAACACAACTAAATACAAATAATTTCTTCCATTCACTTCCAAACATTTATTAATATTATTATTTTTCACATAACCCCAAAGGAAAAAATCCATTGGAGTCAGGAGGCCATTTAAAAGGATCATTATTAGCAACCCATTGGTCTTGAAAGGTATCATACAAAAATTCATTCACCAAATTCGTATAATGAGGAGGAGCTCCATCTTGTATAAAATAAATTTTTTACAATTGCTGTGCTGTTAAACGGTTTAGATAAATTGTTTTTATTTCCTTCAAAATTTCCAGATACTTTTGACCTAGAGACAGATAAGTTAAAAAATGTCTTTTTTTAAATTATAGTCTTACCATTTATATTTTCGTCATAAAATTGAAGTTCAATGATTTGATTATATTTTATTGCACAAAAAACATTAAATTGCCACCTACCTTGAAAACGAATATGTCTTGTTATGTACGGGTTCTGGTTACTCCAATAATGTGTATTCTTTCTGTTAAAAATAGCAAATTTGGTAAATTTTGCTTCATCGCACCATATAACAT
This sequence comes from Ophraella communa, assembly GCA_035357415.1. Classification (NCBI taxonomy): domain Eukaryota; kingdom Metazoa; phylum Arthropoda; class Insecta; order Coleoptera; family Chrysomelidae; genus Ophraella; species Ophraella communa. The sequence continues at coordinate 7,483,028 of CM068994.1, read as the reverse complement.
TTTCCAAAAAAATCATCTTCCTGTGTTTTTGTTAGCATGAATTCTGCAAATTCTACTCTTTTGATAAAATTTCGTTCGTTGATATTATGTTGTAAAACAAGAGAGTAAGGATGAAATCTATGGTTTTGCAAAATTCTGTGCATTGATGTTTTTGATATGCCCAGTTCTCTTTCTGCGTCTCGTACGGATGCATAAGGATAAGTATAAAAACATCCCAGTACATTTACTTCATTGTCATCATTATCTGTAACTGTACTTCTTTTCTTCCCTTTAACATTTGTAAAGGAACCAACATTTTTTAAATTATTTATTATTTTATTTACCGTATGTACAGACGGTCGTGGTTTTTCAGGATATCTCCTGGCGAATTCGTGGCACGTCAGATAATTTTCATTGTTAAGTTCTAATCTTGCCATTTTAAATTAAAATTAATCTTATTTGAAAATTCGAGAAACACTTTGAATAATAATGATATAGACTGTCAAATCATAACGAGAAAGCTCCAAAGAACTCTATTCGATAAAGAAAAATAATAAAAATTATTTGTATTTAGTTGTGTTTAGTATTTATTGTATCAAATTTATTAAAAATTACAAAGAATGTATTTCATTTTCTGTTCTGTTATAACTAAAATCAACAATAAACAACAATAAAAACCTAATTTCCGTCATATCTTACAAACGCATGAAAATTGATATAGGAAAGTAAATACAAACTAATTTTTCTATGAGGAATCAAATAAATATATAAAAAATGGGGGTTGCAATAAAAAAAAGAAGAAATAGTCGTTTTCTCAAGTTAAAATTTAACTCAACATTGTGACCACCCTGTATAATTAATTTCTTATTTAAACACTATAACTTATAGTTTATGCCCTTAGGTGCAAAACGATGTAATAATTTTTAAATTTTATCAACTAGTTATTTGAAATTATTAACATTTTATTAATCGTCTTTTTGTCATTTTTTTCAAAAGAACTTAAATTTCTTTAAAACTGTAAATTTTAGATGCCTGGTACCTGACATAAAATGGCCCTTAAATTTAATCGTCTAACCAAAAAAAGAAAAAAAAATGTAGTATTCTTTTTAAAATAATGAAGTTGGTGTCAATTTCCGGTATGACCAGAAGTGCTATAAATTTGAAAATATTTTAGTTGAATTCAGAAGAATCGAAAACCCCTGTATACCAAATTTCATCCATCTAGTATTATCTCTTTCTCATACACTTCTAGCTGTAGGTCTATATGGGACAGCCTGTATATTTACTTATCTTTGGAGAATGTATATTAACCTACATTAAAAAAATGTTTAAGATACATTTTCGTAATAGTATTAAATAACATGTGTTTATAGAGCATCGGTCAGATTATGTAAGCTGACGGATACAGTGAGGTCCTAAACCAACTGATAAATTAATTTTCTACACTATTTTAAACGCAAATGAAAAATACTGAAACAGATTAATTTTTATATTATGAAGTAACACTTTTTCCATATACTTTGTTAAGCGTCCATAATTACATCTCTTCTTAAATGTCATTTTAAAATTTTTCTATTTTGTTTAGGTTTAGAAGATTCTAAACATAATGGATTTAATTCCATTGAAAAATCTGTTATTTTCAAAGTGACCTGGAATAGGTTGATCACTGACAATTACTCTAAGAGTTGTTCGTGAATGGCTGAATGGCTTATTAAGTGTGCAAAAATTATCCTGATACTTAGCCTGGTTATTTTTATTGTTTTTTTAATTAACGCATTCGCGTAGTCGGTATTTCGGGCTGTAAGTCATACTGGAGAGGTATGACGCTTCTATATTTTTCACAGTTCCTCAATTCTTCTGCTTTATTGCACAGCATCCTTACATTTTTTCTTAATTTGTCATTTTCTGTTCCACCAAGGCGTTTGTCTATTATTCGTCATGGTTTTAACGGGACAGTTTTCCTTCCAGAATTGCACTACTGATACGATCAGTTGCCTTTTCCAAATCAGCATTGGTTTTGATTGTCGTGGGTATATGCCCTGTTTTCCCCTACAGACTGGTGCGATAACCATCCCAATCTGTACATTTTGGGTCTCTATACTTAATTGTGGCTCTTTTGTCCGTTTTTAAGGTAAAGTTAATGTCAAGAGCAGTAAACAACTAAAAGGTTGAATTAACTTTTACTATTTATTCGTAATAGTTATTTATGATATAAGTGTTAAAAGTACTTTTAACACGTATATCATACAATATTTTTTCTACAAACGTTCAAATAAAGTAATTATACAGTTTGAATTAAACTTTAAAAACCTGTATTAATACATCCAAAGGAGATAATTTTAAATTGCATCGTATATTACGGACCCTAGCAACCATTGTTGATATAATTGTTTACGAATCATCATTCTTCATTAGCCATCGAAAATTGTAAAACAGCAGTGCAAGAAATTAATTTGTCAAATTGCACAAATTGTAATGTTAATATTAATGTTAATAAATAAAATCTAAATATTTTGACGTTTGCTTTCAAAATCTGACAATTCACTTTTGACAGCAGTACCATAAACATTTTTAAGGCTTCTATGGAGTGCTAAAAATGGCATTTTTAACATGTTTGTAGAAAAAATACTTTAAATGTAATGACAGCCGTTTCGCTATGCAACTAGCATCGTCAGATTGACATATTGAAGTTACATTTTGTTTGTTTGTAGCTAGGTACCTGATGTTGATTAAATAGTATTATGGCTACGTACACATGGCAGCGTTGGATCGCGCGTTTCATAACACTGCGAAACAAATTACCACGTACACATGGAACGCGCGTTTTTAAGATGACGCGCGTCAAAGCACGCGTCTCGAAGGTTCCTCGAGGAACGCGCGACTGCAGTGCCTCTCGAGTTTTGATAGTCTCACAAGGTGCCAGATCATCCTGAATTATTACCAGTAACTCGTCAAATGAAGCAATTGACATTCTAAAATAATTAAAAAACTTAGGCTCATATTTTCTCAGATTTGGATAAAGGGTTACAAAAGAACCGTGAGTTAACCGGTCACGTGAAATAGGATGTATCCAGTACTTTCTTTGTCTTCGTCTTCGTTGTTTATATCTACGGTACAGAACCCAAAGACATACAGCTTCTTCAACTTCCATGGCTATACTGAAACATGACAATGGACAACTAAAACGCGCTTTAACGCGCGACGCAACGCTCTCATGTGAACACTTGGGATTTGTTGACGCGCGCTTGAACGCGCGATGCAACGCTGCCATGTGTATGTAGCCTAAGGCTAGACCTAGTATGGAATTAATAAGACATAACAATATTAAAGCCTAAATGTTATTAAAGTATTTTACGAATAAATAGTTAAAGTTAATTCAACCTTTTAGTTGTTTACTGTTCTTGATAAGATGAACTTTCACGTAGTAAGGGTTTGTACAATAAAGTCAATGTATCTGTGATCTGAGCATGATGGCTTGTTAGACACGTGCCAGTTAACAATTTTATTACTGATTGCCTCAGTACTCATTGTTATGTCTATAATGTCTTGACATTTCTTGGTAACAAGGTTAGTTCATTTCCTCTATTGTTTACTACAATCCCTTCACCATGTACAGTATCCGCCAAAATAAACAGTAGGTACCGAAAATAAAAATAAAAATTAATTTTTAATTTCTGTAATGTAAGTGTTCAAAATGTTCACCATTTCGAGGCAAACAAGCTTCATATCGATTTTGTAAGTCAATGAACATATTTATAAAAAGTGGTTGATGGAACTGCCGAAAAATATTTTGTATTCTTTCCCGTAGTTCGGTAATATTCGCCAGCGGATTTTCCGAATGAAATATTTTTTCCTTCAGTATGCCGCAAATGTATGAGTCAGGTGGCGTCAGATCAGGTGAGTGAAAAGGATATTCGAAGTCTGTTCCCCGAGAAATTATTCTATTATCGAAATGCTGACGGAGTAAGTCATCTTGTTGGAACCATTGTGTGCGAAACTGTAGATTTCGTGCACGGCAAAAGTTATTTAGATCTCTCACAAGAGGTATAATAATTTTCTCTCTATAACGTTCTTGGTTGACAATAAGTGGATTCTGATTATCATCTTCAACGAAATAAGGACCAATCATTCCATTAACAGATACCGCACACCAAACGGTCACTCGAAGACTGCGGAGTGGTTTCTCTACAACGACATCAGGACGTTTAAATCCAAAGAATCTGGTTGTTTGTCGATTAATATAGCTGCTAAGATGAACGTAACTCTCGTCTGAAAACCATATGTTTTTCAAAAATTCGGGATCTTTGTAAATTAAACTCAACATGCGACCACAGTAAATTTCTCTTGCACGTTTGTCCGCAGCATTTAGTCGTTGTTCAACTTGAATACGGTATGGATAACCACCAATTGCGACGTAAAGATGTTTCACTAATGTTGAGTTTACATGCAGTTCTTATAAGACTTCTTTGAGGTGATTGCACATCTTGGTTAAGAACACGTCCTTCATTTTCGTTAGTGCATACTGTTTTTCGACGACCTGAAGAACCTTTACGTTGACACAATGTGCGACGAAATTTTTCAACAACAGCTAACATTATACTTTTACTAGGAGCTGCTTTATTAAATTTTTGTTGATATTTTATTGACACCTGTTCTAAGCTTGGACCATCATTACGACCTTTTCCGTATGAACGAAAATATTGCTCTACCAAAAACACTTTTTCTTCCGTTGTTAGAACCATTTTTAAATCAAATTTAACTGCAGCGTACTATTAATATATCAACTAATGACAATTAAGTCAAATATGATAAATCCATATTACATAAACAACTCCGCAGCACTCTCTGTTTCGGTACTGTTTATTTTGGTGGATACCGTATATAATTAAAAAGGTACTCACCTCGTTCGTCGGTCGTTTTGCTCCCCCACGCCGCATGGTGTGTGTTCGCATCGCATCCTACGATGATTTGAAGTCCTTTCCTCCTGCAATGTTCGATTAAGTTCCGTACCATTGCAGGTGGAGGATTTGCTGCCCCTCACTCTCCTGAGAAGTATCCGGAGCATACGACTCCCTTCTGCTCACCTCTTCCTGAATGGTAAGCTGTGCGGACACCACGTCTTTTGTACAGAAACCTGTAAGCAAAAACAGTTAATATCTTTCCTAAGTACAATGCAGGCTCTGTGTTTTCCCCTACTCCTACAGTATCTTAGTTAAGATGGATCCTTGGCCCCCAATGTGACCTGCTCCGTTAATCCAATTATTAGGGATTAGGGCTACATCTATGGCTTCATTAGCAAACCTCCTGCCGATGGTTTATGAGGCAGCCATGTCATGTTGGAGGTTTGCTTTGGTAAATTTAATACCCGCCATTTCTACCCTTTCTACCTCTTACTTCCAGAGTCTTTGGAAGGCAAGGCTTTCTCAGCTTTACCTTTGCCTTTTTTGCTATTAGAGGGGCGTTTTCCCCTTTTTATCTTGGAAGTCCCAGGCTTGTTCTTCCTTTCTGCAGGACGTTGCTTATTTCGTGAGGAAGAATATCTTACCTCCTTTCTCACTCCAGCTCCGCCAGAAGTTCATGGCCGATCATACTTCCTGGTTTATTTTTGTGTTCTCCGTGTCTCTATGGAGAAGGGTCATCCCCCTTCTTAGGGACTTTTGGCCTGATGGTTATCTGACCAAACCCGAAGAAAGGCTTGAATCTGATTTGCTCCAGTATCTTCATAGATGAATCGTCCACGGAGAGGGTCCATGTATGTCCAGGACCGGCCTTTTCACAGTGGACACATTCCTGTGTCTTCAGGCCCCGATTCATCTTCCTCAGTCTGTTAAGGACATTTTTAGCATCAAAGCGGGTTTCTTTCTCTTTGTCAGGTATGTATGCCACACATACCTGAGTTTTAGGAAGATCTTTCCCCTCTATTGCTTTTAGCATTGCTCCTTTCCATGGTTTGAGTCTATTAAACAGCTCAATTAGCCATTCAGAGCTCGCTTTGTCGGCACATGTTACCTGAAGCCATCCTGGCCGATGTAAGAAGCCAAAGAATTTTACTTCAGGTCCATCTTCAGGTAAATTCTCGGCCCGTAGGATGGCTTTCTGCAGCCTTCCTAAATTGTCTGCCTCAATGAGCGCAGCCAGGTGTTCAGAGTGACTTATTCCCACTGTGTGACCACCAACTTCAACCCTGTAAGACATCGCGTCGGTCCTGACCTTTTTCGGAATAGCACCCTCAGGGGTGCTTTCATCCGAACGAAGTCGTTTTCCGACGCTCTTGTTGGAAGGGGTTTTATTCTCTTCCAAACACTTCTGAGGTTCCCTCCTTTGAAGGACCTCCTTGAGGGCTTCTTCGTAGGGCGTCCCTAGCTTCAGCAACCGTTAAGACTGCTTACGCCCCGTCCCACTTAACCTCTTTCTTTTCCCCTCTGGTTTTTCCATCGGAGAGCTCAGGAGTTTATCCTCCACCTCCTGAGACATGTCTCTTTCAGGAGTACGTTCTACCGTCCCCTCAACCACCATGTGGTCAGTGAGGGAATCAGCACCCTCATTGTCTTCACTTTTTTCATTGCCTGGTCCATATAGATCCCATGATTAGCCAGACTGAATTTACCCATCAGCACGCTAGATTGGGGATTTTTAACGCGGTTTACTCCTTCAGTCTGACTTCTCCTCTTTAACCTGTCCGGCATGGGAGATCCTACTAGTAGCAAGCTACTCCCGGCATAGCCCAAAGATTCCATGAAGTTCTCAAGCCCCCTGACTACAGTGGCTTATTACAGCTCCTGCTACGTCAAGGTAGAGATGCATGAATGGGGAATTCGATACTTCAGAGCATCTCTGTTGTTTTCCATATAAAAGGAAAGAAAACTACTCTTAGACCGGTTTCGTTGATGTGTCATCATCGGTACGAAGTAATTATTTCTTATCATCCCGAATAGCATGATGCAGAATTATTTTTTTACGCCAATACTTATGTAGTGAATACGAGATTCCAAGATAAAGTGCGTAAAAGCGCCATCCTACCGTTCATTTGCAAACCAACAGATTAAAGGTAACTACTAATGAGATACAAAAAACGATTGTATTTTATAGTTTAGACCCTGTCCATATACAGTGCGTCCATAAAGTAACGCATAAATTTATTTTTGGCTGAATAAACAATAAAATTAGAAATTCCCTAAACAGGTCGATTTTTTATTTCAATTTACTATTGTTTCAAATCATAATCTATTACACAGGGCGAACCACTTTCGTGTAATGACGTCATCACCATTTTTTTCAAATGGAACCCCCCCCCCTTTTTTTCAATTTCCAAATTGCCTTTGCTGAGCTGACTCCAAAAATGTATAATATGTTGCTTCAAAATGGTACATGGTGGGCAAAAATGCAAAAAAAATATGAAAATTGTTTATAGAAAGTAATACGTTACTGAATGTAATAAATCATTACACGAAAGTGGTTCACCCTGTATATTAGATTATGATTTGAAACAATAGTAAATTGAAATCAAAAATTGACCTGTTTTGGGAATTTCTAATTTTATTGTTCATTTAGCCAATAATGACTTTATGTGTTACTTTATGGACGCACTGTAATAGTAAGAACCCATAAGGTATAATGTACATTTTGCAATGATGTGATTACCAATGTTTCACTTTTAAGCAGCGCGTAAAAGTAAAACTCTTTTAATAAATAACACGCGAGTTTTAGTCATGTGAATCATAATTTATTAAATCCATCTCATCTTAGCTCTAAACTGTAACAAACTACCAAGTTGTTAACAAAATACCGTTTTCTGTTATTATTTCGTTTTTTCTTTTTTGGATGGTTGTGTATAGTTGTCATTGGCTTTTACATATAAGTAGATAACTTTATATTTGATTAAAGTGTAGTGAAAGAATGGATTGAATTTAATTTTAAATAAAACAGTGTTATACCTATTTTTATTATTTGTTTACTGTACTTGAAACTTTCACTCTTTGTTACGATTATAACGTAATTTATCATTACTTTTATTTTCGTTAAACGCGCCTAAGACTTCGCATATTGCTTAAAATTTGTCTTAATAATCACCTAAGTGACGTATCAGTTTATATAAAAATACAATAATTAGTTTGTGACGGTACTTTATTAATTAAACGTATTAATTATTAATTTTTCTGAGGGACTGCCTTAATAAGAATGAAAGTTCTAATGGATATAAAACGGTATGTTTGTAAATTATTTATTTAATAGTTGGTATGTACCTACATTCATTATTTAAAACCTAATGAAAATACGAGATACCTTTATGTTTCATGATAACTATGTTAAGTAAAACTCAAGCAGATTCTAAAAAACAAAGACAGTATATTGTAAATATTTTAACTATCTAAGAACAATCAATAACCAAACGTATGAATTAAACTTCCACGTTTAATTAAAAAGTTAGCTTTTATAATACAATGACGAGCATCGTCAGTTTGACATATTGAAGTTATATTTTGTTTGTTTGTAGGTTTGTTGTATCTACAAATAATTTATCTGTAGAGGAATTTATGTATGTTTAATTTGAATGATAGATAAACATAATATTCGGAATAAATCTCAAATTAAAAATTTAAAAATAGGTATCTTTTTGGACACACCAATCATGAACACACTAATCATGAACACACTGTATGTAGGTACTTTTAAGCAGACGACTTTACCTTGAAACGAGTGTAAAAATCTTTTTTTGAAAAGGTTATTAGTCCTATACTAATTATAGTAATTATATAGTTGTAACTTGCAACCATAAAACAGAAAGAAAATAATACTATGCGTTAAAGACTTATTAAATTTTCATTTTGTTTTAATAGCAAAAATCTTGACAATTTAATTGTATGCTGAATGCAGTAAAATATTTAACACTAATAACAAATTTACTTAGTACTGTGTGGATCCGCAATTTTACATTTTCCTTAACAGTTTGTAATCTATGCTCTCTATATTAGTCACTGACAATAAATTTATTTTATATTCCACTTGTTAAACAAATATTATACAGGGTGTCCCGAAAAGAATGCTCATAAATTATACCACAGATTCTGGGGTCAATTGATTGAACCCCAATTTAATGAACCCCACTTAACTATATACAATAGTGCTCACAAAAAAATTTACAATTTGCAACTGTTTCCAATTTATTGGGTATTCTCTATTCTCTACTAGTATTTCCTATAAATGTTCATACAATAACGTTAAACCGTTTTAGAGTAATGTTAAAAAAAATTATTTAAATTTTTAACTTTAGCACCCTGTAACTTTTTTTGTGTCCACTATTGTATTTAGGTGTTCAATCCACATATTTTTGACCCCAGAATCTGTGGTATAATTTATGAACATTCTTTTCAGGACACCGTGTATATTTTGAATGCCTTACTATTAGCTGTATTCGCATTAAATATTTTCGAACGCAAAATAATGCGCATGCGATTTGCGGCTGTAAACGGTTTGAAACGATTGCTGATCGTTCTACAAACGAAGCTATTGATACGTCCTCCCAGGTTAAATTAATATTACTATTAAATTAAGTAGTGAACTTGAGAGTATTGTGATAGATGACGCCAGCTATAACAGTGGAGACGGGCGGAATGTTTAATAATAATGATAATCAAGTAGTACTATCCGACAAGTATTCTATGATACAAATAAAGCCTTCCAGTTTACTCACAAGAGGTTGAGCAAAGATAATTAAATTAAATCGCTATAAGTAAATATAATTTCAATAAAGAATGAATAATTTGTAAATATCATTTTTTTCATAGTCTACGGTAAAGTGCCATTTCCCGGACTCGTTTGAATCCGGGAAATGGTACTTCTCGGTACACTTGTACTTTACAGTACTCTTCAATAATAATAAGTGAATCAACATAAACATAAACTAAGCTTTTATTCTAGTTTTTGAAGATTGACATTAATTGTACAACTGCTGTTGCCAGCAATTTGTATTAATGGAGTTGTTGATGGATTTACAGTGTTTTCTGTAATCGCGGAAGACGTGTGGCTGTGATGTAGCACTTCAACAAAAGTTTTGCCCCTTTGGATCATTCTTGCAATCTTGTTGTTGCCTTCAATTGATTCTTCTATATACTTTTCTGCAACTGAAGAACTCTTCCATCCCCCGTGCTGTTTTAGAACTTTAAGGTCAGCTCCAGCATTGGCCAACAACGTTGAGGGTGTCCTCCTGAAGCAATGACCTGTATACTTTTCTGGTTGGTCCAGTTTTAAGAACTCAGCTATTTTCTTAGGTGCTCCGCCAACAGTATGTATACCAGCTCTTTGAGACAGACATTTTCTTGTCTGTAACCCACCAAAAGAGCTTTCAGAGAGACGTGTTGCCGTAAATTCATGTATTTTCTAAACACATCCAAATGGTGAACCTGATCATTGTTAATCACAGTGAAAGCTCGTCGAATATGCGGTTTTGTCTGGTTAATCTTAACTACTAGCTGAGTACCCGTATCCTTCACATCAATAACTTCTAAATTATAGATCTCTTCCCTTCGGCAACCTCCAGCAACTCCAAGTAATGTTATCACTTTGAGTAATAGATATTCTTTATCTAGAGCGTCCCTCATGAAGCTTTCAATTTGTTCCTTTGGCAGCACCTTCGATTGGTTTGGCTGATGGTCTACATTTTGTTTTTTCAAAAAAGCTATCAACTTTGGGAAACTTGATATGTTGACATTCTCATTAACCATAATCATTGATTTTATCATCGAGTATTTGGACCATAATGAAGAAAGGTTGAATTTGTTTGACTGAACGAGAATATTCTTTAAAAAAACTGTTCTTACCACATCCAAAATGTAAGCCAACATCACATTTTCAACAGCACTACTTTTCAAATTGTGTTGTTCACGCCAGTTGCAAAACAGCGCATATTCTTCTTCATATCTTTTCGCAGACTTAACTGGAATGATTTGCCCTATCACATCCGCAGTTTTCTCAGCAATTTCATCTAATTTCAGATCCAATTTCTCCGCAGATATTTCGTGTGTGCAGAAAAATTTAATATGTCTGCCTTTATTTAGATTGTTACTTGGTAACCGCTGTTCATTTTTTATTTATAAAGCGAATCAAGAATAAATCAAGTAAAATAATTTTTTCACAGCAGTCTACATGACTTTGTCATTTCAGTTTCATATTTTATTGCGTTTAAAACCAAAGGCAGTATGAAAAAAATATAGTACGATACACGTCCGTGAAGCGATTATTACGGTACTCGATTAGATATTCTTGACTCGGCTCTTTCGTCGCAGCACTTGTAGCACCCAATACACCAAACGAATTTGATTATGATACACTGATATCTTTGATAGTATCACAGCATAAGTTTTTGTCAAATTTTCAACAAGAAAACCAGTCCATATCTGTTTAAGATATTCAACTTTCGATTGTGACTTCATTTCACCATGTGAATGCAAAGCAAGTATTTCTGAAATATTTCTGAGAGCGCAGTTTATCTGAGGTATCAACGATACTTCTATGCGGGGAAAAATTTCTTCAATCTATTAAAGCTCTTTTAAAAAATTAGTTGAACAAACTTCTGAGATAGAAACGTCAAAATTGGACAGTCAAGAACTTTCAAAATCGTCTTTATCAAATGTGAATATTATTAGTAAATCAAAAAGTGAATTTTGCAGAATTAGGTCTCAAAAATATTGAAAAATCAACTTGAACCTGCCAGCGACTCAGAAGAAAGTGATAAAGAATTTTTTGGAGTTAACCAGATCATCGATGTTTATGAAAATAAATCTGACAGTGATGCAAATAAATTTTATGCAATCGTTTTAATCGAGGGTAAACCACTGGATTTTGAGATCGACTCTGGTGCTGCTGGCTGTACTCTTATACCACAATCAAAATTTAAAGCTTTTCATTTAAAAACAAAACTTCGAAAATCAAATATAGCTTTTAGATCGTACACCAAGATTGTTTTTTATCCACTTGGAAAAGCAAGCGCTACCATACAGTACCAAGACAAGAGTTTTTATTGCCTTCATAATATCTTACTTGCACTCTTTCTCCCACTCTTAAATTTCTTACCTGTTTTGGTTCATTTTGTGTTGAGTTGTGATGTGTAGGACGTATTGCATCAAGTCTTATTCTAATGGTTCTGTTCAAATAAAGTTCTGCAGGTGATTTGCCGCAATTAAGAGGAGTAGCTCTATATTTTAAAAGAATTTCTTTTCTATTCATTGGAATTTTCTCGTCCGACATCGCCTTTAGTCTCATTTTTAATGTTTGAACGTTTCATACAGCTAAATCGTTAGTTGCAGGATGGCCTACTTTTGAAAAATTCCATGAGTTTTAATAAACGCTTTAAAATGCTCACTAACAAATATTGAAGCGTTATCTAAGACTAACACGAGGATTAATGTAATAAATTTTTTAAAAGTAATTAATAAATTATACATTTTTCACTAAAAAGAATAATAGTATATTATTACACCAGCAAGTAAAGGAGGTTTTTATCCACGAAAATGAAAGTTGCTGCACCAGCCGCAGGCGAGTGCATGCAATAAAAATCTTTGCTTGCGAGTATAATACTATACTTTATCTACGATCAAGTATATAAAAACTTTTCATAAACACATTCGTACTTGTGCCGTGATTTTTGTGGTAGAAGATTTTCTATTGCAGTCGTTGCAATATTGCGAATGTCAGGTGGCGTACAGGACATCTCGTTCTCTTCTGTTGACATTTTCTTCACTCACAGTCACAAAAAAACTACCTTAAAACCCACGAATTTCACTTTGTACGTTTTTGCTGTCAATTGTGTGATTTTGTTTATTTAAATTTTTGGTTATGTCACCGTAGCAACTGAAAACTGTTGCCAACGTAATAATGGGAAAAATATAAAAATCCCAATATGTCCGGTCCTCATTCCAGTGGATAAAAGTTGCTGTCAATTTTACCCACAGCTGAAAACCAATCAAAGCTCTCCTTTAGGTTATCGATGGGTAAAATGAAAATTTACAATGGGGTTTTCACATCAATAAAGTTTTTATTATGCTATGATAGTAAAAAAATTTTTTTATATTGTTTATTCAGGTTTAAGATTTATTTAGTATTGGTTAGAGTTGTAGCAAAATTATAGAGGGGAGAATTGGGTAAAACGGGACACTTAGTGTTCTAGGTCTCATAACTTTTTTAATAAAGCAATGATGGGGACTATTTTTTGCTCCAGTTTCCGTTATTAATTGGCTTTTGATTGATACCATTTTTACGCAAAAAACAGAAGCCACCTGAGAAAAAAATACCTATTAATAAAAAAGTAGCAAGTATCCCGTTTTATCCGCCGTTGCGTTCTGCTAATTCAAATGCCAAACTTCTTAATGCATCTAGAGTTAAACCAAACAGGCGTGATTCCATACACAAAATATACTCCACTAATTCCTTTTCCTGAGCAGGACTAAAAACAGGTTTAAGTCGTCCTAGTCCTTTTTTTGATGAATCCTCTCTGTTAAGAGCACCCTGTTTAATTTTCTTCACCCTTGCTTCAATGGTTGTACGAGGAACCCCATGTTCTTTAGAAGCTTTAAGATACCCCATTCTTCCCTCCAGTACGTCCTCAACAGCCTGACGCATACTGTTCTCATCCCAAGACTGCCTTTGCGTTTTTCTGTTATACTTTCCCATTGGAATTCTAGCCTGAAAAAGACATTGACGATGTAGTTGGGTAAAACGGGATACCTCCCGTTTTACCCAACCACACAGTAACCGGTTTTACCCAACTGTGGATTGCTAAAACATGTGACTATATTTTAATAAAAAACAAAGCAAATTCCTAAAACCTATTTTGCATAACTATAGTAAACAAACACAGTATCCCCTAAATCTACTCACCTTCAATTAATTTTGACTGTAGAGTAAAAAATCACCGTTTGAAAGCACGCTAAATATTTTAGTATAACCTCACAATTTGACACATTCACCTCTTACGCCGTCTAGAGTGAAACTAGAGTTGGTAGATGACTTGCTGGCCATCAGTGGTACCAAGAGTTATCAGTTACGGTCATATCCGATAGATCGCACTACTCGTCTTGAAATAAAGCAGGGTATCCCGTTTTTCCAGACCAACCTGCAGGGGAACCGCCGAACGTTGATAGAAAGAAATTTTCTACCTATTTCTATTTCTATACCAAAATCGCACCGCGTAAGCATCATCGTACAGAATCGGGAGATCCGAATGAAAATCCGAATGTTAGGAAATAGAAAGACCCTAAGAGGTCTTTCTATGTCTTTTTTAACCTCACTTTCGCCTCACTGTCACATAGTTTTTCGTTAACTTTGGTTGTTTGTTGTAATAGTTTGTGTGAATTTTTAAACATGGTTAGGTTTTAGTTTTTGTTATAATGTAATTATACAGTGAACGGCATAAGTAAGAAATAAATACATTTTTGGCGTTGTTATTTATATATCGAAAGACGTTCATTTTTAATTATTTTTTTAAACTTTTTAACGCAACGATTTAAATTCTAACGTCAACAGCTTCTTAGTGGTAGCTACCCGTTATTTTTTTAAATAGAAAGGGGTAGCTTGCAATACTTTATTTGAAAGATAATTTAATTGTCTTTTTGATACTATACTGCAAAAAAAATTAAGCTTCAAACTGATAAAAATTATGTTAAAAAACTGAAATTAAAATAGTATTTGATAAATATTCAAAAAACTTGTAATAGGGAAACGTAATTGTAATTTAATATGCTTGTTAATATGCTAGTTCTTGCCTTTGCTCTTCTTGTTCTGCATCATAAAATTCATTGTAAAATGCAGGTATCATTTTGACTATAATAAATATGTTTTAATAGAAAATAAACAAATAAATTAATAAAAAAATATATCTAATAAAAAATATAAAGAGCTTACCCTTTGAAATTTGTTTTTAAATAAAACAATACAATTGATCTCCAGATATATCTATTAAAAATAATACCTCAAAATAACACTAATAAAAAAATTTAAAAAATAAGACAAGAAACGAAAAAACACAAACATGAGATCAAATAAAAACGTTGAAAATGTAGCACAAACCAAATGTAAACACACCCCGTGATTACACTCTAGAAAAAGTTAGGTTACTGAAATTTGAAATATAACCATGATATAACTAAATTTCCCCAAATAAATCCAATGTTTTTGAAAAGTTAGTATAATCAAGTAAGAGAACATAGAGAAATACGAACGTTTCCGATCCATCGTAGAGAATTGTTTCTGCGGTGCGCTTAGGCGATAGAAAGACATTTCCTTTCTATACCTATATCTTGCTCTTTTCTATTCTTTATAAGTTACGCGGTTCCCCTGCTGTTTTACCAAACTCTCCCCTACTTATCCCTATTTAAAAAAAATAATGAATAAAAATAAAAAAAGAATAATTATCTCCGCATTTCAAACTTTATACTTTATAATTGTGCGCTGAAAAATGTGATGGCTTTTAGGAGAAAATTGTTTACAATCATTTGAATTTTTTGAGTATCAAACACTTTTAAATCGATGATATCGTAGAATAATTTTTTTAGGTTATTTAAAAAGTATTTACTTAAATTATGTAGGTACTACTGCACAACAAACAACATATGAAAATTAACATTTTAATATTGACGAAAATATTATTCTGTCAATGCTCCTCCTTTATTTTATATAAATAAATTTTTGGTTGCAAAAACACTAATTTGATATGTAATTAATTTTTTTAAGTCTCGAAAAAGTGCAGCAATGTCTCGAGAAGTAACTAGAAGGTTGTTCCTTGAAGCGTTTAAAAGTAAGAGAAATTATTCTACAGACAGACCTTTCTCAACATCGTTGGGTATGGTAACCGGTGAGATGCGAGATAAAGATATGTATGAATACAAAATTGAAAAAGTGGATGCAATCCCGAAAGACTATAAAGAAATTCCTGGTCCTAAAGAGCTACCATTTATTGGTAATTCTTGGAGGTTTGCACCAATTATAGGTAAATCATCAAATTATAGGTATATCATCAAAGTTTGTAAATGACTGTTTGCACATGTGCTAGTCCATAAGGAGCTTTTCTAGCGAATTTTTTATACACTTTTAACACGACTACATATTTTAGTATGTCTTTCTTAATACTACTCCAGAAATCGAGGCATTAATCACTGTGTTCTTTGATACTGGCGAAATTCTGCTAGGTGTGTGTTAAAAAAGTTTCAAAATTTTTGATTGTATAATGTTCCTGTTGTATTTCATCAGTATAATTTTTCTTCAGTTATTTAGAAATACAGGGTGTCCCATATCGACCTTCACCTAGAAGTTTATGGGGAACGGATAATACTAGATGGATGAAATTTGGTATACAGGGGTTTTCGATACTTCTGAATTCAAATTTATAGCACTTCCGGTCATACCGGAAATTGACACCAACTTTCTTATTTCAAAAGGAATACTACATTTTTTTCTTTTTTTGGTTAGACGATTAAATTTAAGGGCCATTTTATGTAAGGTACCAGGTACCTAAAATTTACAGTTTTAGAGAAATTTAAGTTTAAAAAAAAATGCCAAAAAGACGATTAATAAAATGTTAATGATTTCAATTAGGTAACTAATTGAAAAAAATTATTACATCGTTTTGCACGTAAGGGCCTAAATTATAAGTTATAGTGTTTAAATAAAAAATTAACTATACAGGGTGGTGACAACGTTGAGTTAAATTTTAACTTGAGAAAACGACGATTTCTTCTTTTCTGTTAAATTGCATCCCCCATTAGGAAATTCGGTTTTTTTGGGTAAATTTTTGACATTTGCTGTGCTGTTAAACGGTTTAGATAAATTGTTTTTATTTCTTTCGAAATTTCCAGTTTCTGCATTATAGTCTGACCATTTAAATTTTCGTTATAAAATTGAAGTTCAATGATTTGATTATATTTTATTGCACAAAAAACGTTAAATTGCCACCTATCTTGAAAACGAATATATGTCTTGTTATGTACGGGTTCTGGTTACTCCAATAATGTGTATTCTTTCTGTTAAAAATACCACATTTGGTAAATTTTGCCTCATCGCACCATATAATATTTTCCAAAAAAAAGTCATCTTCTTATATTTTTGTTAGCATGAATTCTGCAAATTTTACTCCTTTGATAAAATTTCGTTCGTTGATATTATGTTGTAAAACAAGAGAGTAGGGATGAAATTTATGGTTTTGCAAAATTCTGTGCATTGATGTTTTTGATATGCCCAGTTCTCTTTCTGCGTCTCGTACGGATGCATAAGGATAAGTATTAAAATATCCCAGTACATTTACTTCATTGTCATCATTATCTGTAACTGTACTTCTTTTCTTCCCTTTAACATTTGTAAAGGAACCAACATTTTTTAAATTATTTATTATTTTATTTATTCAATAAACACTTTGAATAATAATGATAGAGACTGTCAAATCATAACGAGAAAGGTCCAAAGCACTCTATTCGATTTAGAAAAATAATAAAAGTTATTTGTATTTAGTTGTGTTTTGTGTTATTGTAACAACTTAATAAAAAATGACAAAGAAACTATTCTATTTTATTTTCTGCAATAAACTAAAATCAACAATAATAAAGAAAGGAAATTCAAATTACAATTTTGGCACCCAAAATAACCTAATTTCCGCCATATCTTACAAACGCATAAAAATTGATATAGGAAAGTAAATACAAACTTACTTAATTTAATAAAAATAAAAAATGGGGGTTGCAATTTAAATTTCTCAAGTTAAAATTTTACTCAACGTTGTGATCACCCTGTATAATTAATTTCTTATATAAACAATATAACTTAGTTAATTGAAATCATTAACATTTTATTAATAGTCTTTTTGTCATTTTTTTTTTCAAAAAACTTAAATTTCTCTAAAACTGTAAATTTTAGGTATCTGGTACCTTATATAAAGTGGCCCTTAAATTTAATCGTCTAACCAAAATAAGGAAAAAAAATGTAGTATTCCGTTTAAAATGGTGAAGTTGGTGTCAATTTCCGGTATAACCGGAAGTGATATAAATTTGAAAATGTTTTAGTTGAATTCAGAAGTATCAAAAACTCCTGTATACCAAATTTCATCCATCTAGTATTATCCGTTCCCCATAAACTTCTAGGTGAAGGTCGATATGGGACAGCCCCTTCTAAAGTTATACTATTGAAAGTATTTGCGCCATACACTGGCGCTGAAGACACTAAATACATTTTGTTTAAAAAATTTTGAATATGAATGTGTTAGGTGTTTTGCTTTTTTGGCCTAGATATACGTATGTACTTAATGGCTCATTATATGCTTTTATGTTTCGATTTACTCACTGGGATAGAGATTCCCTCATTTAAGTTTAACAAACAATTATTTTTAAACCCTTTTCCTGCATAGAATTTTGAATTTCATAAAGCACATCTAATTGTCTTCTACTAGGTAATACTGGGACAATATCATTCTTAAAAGAAAGATTATTGTGATTTTCTTCAATAATTATGCCTTTTGGTCAATTTCTACAGTTGTTATTGCACATACTTTTAACTGTGTAACGCACGTTTCGATAACCAAGTTATCTTCTTCAGAGACCGAAGGTAAACTCAAGCTATGTTTACAAAATAACCGTATATACATAAATTTATATGTGCGTCCATAAAGTAACGCATAAATTCATTATTGGCTAAATGAACAATAAAATTAGAAATTCCCAAAACAGGTCGATTTTTGATTTCAATTTACTATTGTTTCAAATCATAATCTAATATACAGGGTGAACCACTTTCGTGTAATGACGTCATCACCATTTTTTTCAAATGGAACCCCCCCTTTTTTTCAATTTCCAAATTGCCTTTGCTGAGCTGATTCCAAAAATGTATAATATGTTGCTTCAAATTGGTACAGGGTGGGCAAAAATGCAAAAATTTACTTACAAAGTAATGAAAATAACGAATAAACGTAATAAACACATTAAATGAAATTACGTATTGTTATACAACTACTTTGATAAACTATCAAGAACATCCAGCATTATTCTTAATAATTGTATCTTACAGCTTTTATTAGTGATCCAAGCCCCTGGACTATAAAAATCTTTTTGTTTGGCATTATTTTTTACCATTCTTTTTATTTGACAAAGTTGTAAAAAAAAATTTAAGCAGAGTTTCGTATTGTTAACGCTTTAGAGAAGGTACGTTCGTGAACTTTCGTTTGTTTGTTTGTTTTTGGAAGTGTATCACATTAATTGCATAACTACATAACGCCATTTAATTTGTTTATTGCATTCAGTAACGTATTACTTTCCATAAACAATTTTCATATTTTTTTTGCATTTGTGCCCACCCTGTACCAATTTGAAGCAACATATTATACATTTTTGGAATGAGCTCAGCAAAGGCAATTTGGAATTTGAAAAAAATGGTGATGACGTCATTACACGATAGTGATTCCCCCTGTATATTAGATTATGATTTGAAACACCTGTTTCGGGAATTTCTTATTTTATTGTTCATTCAGCCAATAATGAATTTATGCGTTACTTTATGGACGCATTGTATATAAAATTTTGAGGGCAAAGCCAATTTTTAAAAGCAAAAACGTTTTTACAGTAAATTTTCTTTTCATAAACTATAAAGTGGATTTTTACATCCAACAATCTATTGTTTGATAAATTTTTAACAATTTTAAACTGTCCTTATTTATCGAATCCATATTTTAAATGAGCTAAATATTCTTTAAATATTTCAGAAAATTCACTTTATAGTTTGTGAAAAGAAAATTGATGGTAAAAATGTTTTCGTACCTAAAAATTGGCTTTGCCGCTCAAATTTTTAGGTGCGCACAAATAAAATTTTAATATGTCTGTTCCAATTATATTCATTTTCTTTAGAGGATATGTACCTTTATATTTTCATTTTGTTTCATTTTGTCGATGCTTGATAGACTGAAGTCTCCATTCTCTTTTAGTATGCCTCTTTTAAATTTTTAATTTTAAACTGTTTTTGTTTTTCTACTTTTTTTGGGCATAATTTCGTTGCTTTCATCGTTAACATTTGTTCTTGTGTACTTACTTACTAATTTGTAGATACTCTCGCCCTTAATAAACTTAATCATCATGGGTGTATGCAAAAATAACTTACTTTGGTGTGCAAAGCACCTCCTTTTTATGGAGCTTTCTATGTGCAAGGTAGTTATTTACAAAAACTACTTTATATTATTCTATCGCGTTTTATTTTTCAGGGCATTATAAAATTCACGAGCTAGATAAAGTAATGTGGTCTTTAAAAAAGGAGTACGGCAAAATAGCAAAAGTTAGTGGTTTAATCGGTCACCCAGATCTTTTGTTTATATTTGATGCAGAAGAAATCAAAAATGTTTTTAAAAAAGAAGAAACTATGCCACACAGACCTTCAATGCCATCATTACATTATTATAAACAGAAATTACAAAAGGATTTTTTTAATGGAAATGAAGGAATTATTGGAGTGTAAGTCGTTATTTTTTTGCTTTAATTAGGGAGTTATCGCACACACGTGCTTAAGGTTATACTTTTCCTTATTTCAATAAGGTAAAACCTTAATATTGCATGGTGCAAAAACAGTTATCGCCACTGCACTTCTGTAAGATAATAAGTTGACAGTTGACGCAAACACTTATTAGTTTTAATCTAGAGAAAAGTTCTTATTTTTCTTACTAATTACACTGCCGTGTAAAAAATTTAGGTCACTTTAAATTATTTAAAAAATTGCAAACAATTTAAAAAATTAAATGTATCAACAAATTGAAATTGAAAATTTATTTACTGCATTTTTGTAGTTTTTAAACATGAAATCAGACAGCACAAGTCTTTTTTTATGATTTATTCTTGAAAAACCGTGACTTTACATTTTAAAAGAATATTGTTATTGGGAACAAAATAAAGGAATAAAACTAAACATTATTAAAAAATTGATAATAATAAATGATAAAAATATAACTAATAACGTACATTACCCCCTCTTACATTAATGACCGCTTGCATTCGACGAGGCCTACCCTGATTTAAAATAAGTATTACAATCTGATCCATGTTATTCCACTCCTGCAATAGAAACTCTCTTAGCTCCTGGGTAGTTCTTGAGGCTGGTGTATGCCTTCGAATACGCTTCCCCAACTCATCCCAGACATGTTCGATGGGGTTCATATCTGGACTACATGCTGGCCAATCAAACCGCCTAATTCCTACCTAGATACTCACTGACAATCCTGGCAGCGTGTGGCCTTGCATTATCTGCATAAAAATGCCTTGCTCGTCCATAGTGACCATAAAAGGTACAACATGATCTTCCAGGACCTCTGTTACATATCTGTGAGCTGTTAGAGACCCATTCTCTATTAAAACCAACTCTATACGTGCTTCTGAAGTAATACCTCCCCAAACCATAATAGACCCACTACCAAATTTACGTCTATGGTCAATACAAGCGGGGGCATATCTTTCTCCAGGTCTTCTCCATACTCTTCGACGTCCGTCTGGTCCATTGAGGCAAAAACGAAACTCGTCTGTAAAGAGTACCTTGCTCCAGTCGTCATCGTTCCATAATAAGTGATTTCGAGCAAAATTCAATCTTGCAATTCGATGCTGGCAAGACAATCCACTAGCACGAAGCCTTCTTCTAACAGTCCATTCGCTAGCATTAACGTTCCTAACCTTTTGAAGCTGATTACGTAGCAAAACTGCAGAAGCTGTTCTATTCCGCAAACTTGACATTAACAAAATCTATCATCTCTTTGACTAGTCGCTCTTTTTCGGCCAGATCCGGGTCGTCTGGTTATAAGACCATTCTCCTGGTAACGTTGGTACACATTTTGTACAGCACAGAGGCTCTTACCAATAATTCTGGTGGTTTCACGTTGTCCTCTACCATATTGTATGAACGCTACAATTCGTGCCACAATAAAACATACGGATTGGTTTTAGAGAATAAAATTGAAAAATTGTCCATGCAATATGAATTCGTAATACATGCGAAATTTTGTTGTTAACAAGGGTTGCAAATAAGGTGTCAGAATGTGACAGACGCAAACTATGACAAATAGTGTATTACCAGAGAGTGTTATTAGGTTAATAAATTTTATTAATGTGTATTGTATGTAGGTAAAAAACAATATTACTTAATGTTAATTACTATCCTATTTTCTATTAGTTTAGATAATAGATTTTGATAAATCTTAATATTATTTAAGATACAAATAATTTATTTCTTAAAATATATATCAAATTCTGACACTTTACAGAAAAAGAAGAATCTAAGAAATTAATTTTATTTGAGTCCTTAGCATGACCGAAATAAAATCAAAGCGTTAACTTATTAAGGTTTTCCTATTTCAAAGACCTTTGTATGCAAGCGTAACTGTCAATATAAGGAAAACATTAAATTAATACTAATGGTTTTTAAATTATAAAATTTTTATTTTTATTTTTTTGCTTTAAGACTCATTAAATCAATTTTTTTCATACTCTACGGTACACTTGTACTTTACAGTACTCTTCAATAATTCTTCCAATGTTGTTTGAAATAATAAGTGAATCAACATAAACTAAGCTTTTATTCTAGTTATTAAAGATTGACATTAATTGCTGTTGTCAGCAATATGTATTAATGTTGTTGATGGATTTACAGTGTTTTCTGTAATCGCGGAACCCGTGTGGCTGTGATGTAGCACTTCAACAAAAGTTTCGCTCCTTTGGATAATTCTTCCAATCTTGTTTTTGCCTTCAATCGATTCTTCTATATACTTTTCTGTAATTTCTGTAACTGAAGAACTCTTCCATCCACCGTGCTGTTTTATAACTTTAAGATCAGCTCCAGCATTGGTCAACAACATTGAGGATGTCCTCCTTTTCTGGTTGGTCTAGTTTTAAGAACTCAGCTATTTTCTTAGGTGCTCCGCCAACAGTATGTATACCAGCTCTTTGAGACAGACATTTTCCTTATCTTTAACCCACCAAAAGAGCTTTCAGGGAGACGTGTTGCCGTAAATTCATGTATTTTCTAAACACATCCTAATAGTGAACCTCATCACTTAATCAGTGAAAGCTCGTCGAATATGCGTTTTTGTTTGGTTAATCTTAAATACTAGCTGAGTTTCCGTATACTCCATATCACTAACTTTCTAAATTATAGATCTCTTCCCTTCGGCAACCTCCAGCAACTCCAAGTAATGCTATCACTTTGAGTTATAGATATGCTTTATCTCGAGCGTCCCTCATGAAGCTTTCAATCAGGAATTCACATCAAAATTCTTTATTAGCTAAATGACATTTTAATTTTTTTGTGGGCTCTATAAAAATTAAAAGTAAAATGGTCAGTCGGTAAAATTAATTGAAAAGTAGTGTAATAATAATAGACACAAAGATAATTGTAAACAGAAACACAAACATAACTTCAAAAATCCACATTCGACACATGCACGGAACATAAACACAATATAAAAAAGAAGAATAAAGTGTTCTTCTTTCTAAAAGTGTTTTTATAAAAATAATAATACTGAATAACAATATGTTTATTTCTTAAAAATTTAAAAACCTATAAGCAACTTTATTATTTATTCTTACTTTATACAGAAAAATTTGTATTGGCAATTACCATACATTTGACACAAGGAAGATTTAAAAAAAAATTAAATGGTCCTTTCTTTGATATTCATGTGTTTTTACTATTCGCCTTTTCGAAAGTCTAGACGCCCTCTGGAGGATAAATAATAAACCTACTTTGTGAGTAATCGCAAATTATTTTTAATTTTATTTTGGATTGTTATGTGGAGGTTGATGTTTGATTCTTTTATTTGTATTTGTAAAATTACCACCAAACAATTAAAACACACAACTCAACCACTAAGTTCGACACCTCAAACAAAAAGATTACTCACAATCCTCCATATTTGTTTACGTTTCTTAGCGCCCTCAACGGTAGTCGAAATCGCGAATTGATAAATTTGACGTAAATGTCACAGATCATAGAACCATATTTTTTTACTTTTCAATACGTGTATTGATATTTACTTTTCAATACGTGTATTGATATTAGCTACTTTCTTAAGTACAAATAAGTGTGCAAACTAGCACTTTCATATTGTGGTCGTAGGAAAATATTATTACACGTATTGAAAAGTAAAAAAATATAGTTCTATGATCTGTGACATTTACGTCAAATTTATCAAGAGTAAAAACACATAAATGTCAAAGCAAGGACCATTTAATTTTTTTTTTAAATCTTCCTTGTGTCAAATATTGTATTGTAATTGCCAATACAAATTTTTCTGTATAAAGTAAGAATAAAGAAAAAAGTTTCTTATAGGTTTTTAAATTTTTAAAAAATAAACATATTTTTATTCAGTATTATTATTTTTATAAAAACACTTTTAGAAAGAAGAACAGTTTATTCTTCTTTTTTATATTGTGTTTATGTTCCGTGCATGTGTCGAATGTGGATTTTTGAAGTTATGTTTGTGTTTCTGTTTTCAATTATCTTTGAGTCTATTATTATTACATTACTTTTCAATTAATTACACCGACTGACCATTTTACTTTTAATTTTTATAGAGCCCACAAAAAAAATAAAATGTTATTTAGCTAATAAATAATTTTAATGTGAATTCCTGAGAAAGGTGGTTATTTGATTTTAATTAATTATATTTCAATGCAATATATAAACTCGTTTAAATCCTAATTTTTAACATGACTAACAATTAAAATAAATTTTATAAATAAATTTAAAATATTTATTATTATAAGAAATATTGGGGTCGTAGGAAAAATCGTGTACACAACGCGTTGGAAAGTGTATTTCTTGCACTCGTTACGTTTCCGCACTCGCCACTACGCGGCTCGTGCTAAACTTCTCTCGTGCGTAATACTTCACTTTCCACACTCGTTATGTAATATACTATTACATTCCAAGTGCCAATTTTCAAAAGTACTCCTGTCGGATATTAAATTCCGAGTTCCACAATCAGTAAGGTTCGTATCTTCGATAGAACTATTTCTGGTGCTTAATCCATTGACTGATAATGTTAGTTCTTCTGTCTTTGCGGTCTTTTTGCTCACCCCCCCTGAAGTACGTTGGCAATTGTTCCTAATGTTCCTTAAACTGGGAGTTAGTAAATTAGTTGGAGGGTTCACCCTCTTTCTATTCTCTTAGCTCTTCTTCTGGAATATACTCGTCGCTAAGAAAGATAGGTTCAACTATGCTCATTATGGGAGCAGAAACACAGGAGTTTCTCCTTGTCTTCAAAACCGTTAAGAAGAAATAGTGCAGTTGTGATACTGTTAAAAGTTAAACTAACTGAACCATTATAAAATAAATAACTTGATCATTGATGATAATAATAAATAAAAATCTATTCAAATAAATGAGTAAATTTGTTACAGACATGGACCAAAATGGGAAGCCTTTCGGAAACAAGTTCAACAGTTTCTATTACCACCAAACACTGCAAAAAAATATATGGAACCTCTAGACCTGATATCAACAGATTTTGTTAACAGGTATGATTACGAACATAAAGTATAATCTCTATAAATTATTTACTTAAAACGTCAGTTTTCCCTATTTCACATCCGCACTTCAAATCTTGGTAAACCAGTATATCCCACATATATTCGTATATAATGGTATTTTTGTTTCTTTCAAACAATTAGCCTTTAATATATCGAAAATTCTTTTACATCAATGTAGTTCTTAATAAGAAATTAGTAATATTGGAAATAGCGAGTTAACTTTCATTTTAGTAAATAAATGTTGAAAATGTGTGAACCAGCTCGTACAAGTAGGTTACATTTCACCATATATTGCATTATTATATAACGCAACCTACATAACAAAAAAAAACATACCTCAAGCATACTACAATTTGGTTTTTAAGAGCAGTTAATTATTATTTGTTTATTTATTATCGATTCAATAATAACTTATACAATGTTCACTATGTTTGTGGAAAAAATTGTAATGAATATTGTCAAAACAACATTTGAAAAGAATATTGTTACTGTAATCCTTAAAGTCCCGGACTCGTTTGAGTCCGGGAAATGGCACTTTATGGTAAACTTGTACTTTACAGTACTCTTTAATTCTCCCAATGTTGTTTGAAATAATAAGTGTTTTTGTGTTAAGTGTAGTTTTTGAAGATTGACATTAATTGTACAACTACTGTTGCCAGCAATATGTATTAATGGAGTTGTTGATGAATTTACAGTGTTTTCTGTAATCGCGAAAGACGTGTGGCTGTGATGTAGCACTTCAACAAAAGTTTCGCCCCTTTGGATCATTCTTGCAATCTTGTTTTTGCCTTCAATCGATTCTTCTATATACTTTTCTGCAACTCTTCCATCCACCGTGCTGTTTTAGAACCTTAAGATCAGTTTCAGCATTGGCCAACAACGTTGAGGATGTCCTCCTGAAGCAATGACCTGCATTCTTTTCTGATTGGTCTAGTTTTAAGAACTCAGCTATTTTCTTAGGTGCTCCGCCAACAGTATGTATACCAGCTCTTTGATACAGACATTTTCTTGTCTGTAACCCACCAAAAGAGCTTTCAGGGAAACGTGTTGCCGTAAATTCATGTATTTTCTAAACACATCCAAATGGTGAACCTGATCATTGTTAATCACAGTGAAAGCTCGTCGAATATGCGTTTTTGTCTGGTTAATCTTAACTACTAGCTGAGTACCCGTATCCTCCACATCACTAACTTCTAAATTATAGATCTCTTCCCTTCGGCAACCTCCAGCAAGGTTACAAGTCACTTCCCGGACTTGTAACGTAAATAACTATTATTTATTTATATATTTTGAATCTAGATGCTTGAACACCATGGAAACAACTTATGGTTATTGGTTTTGAAAATATTTATAGTGGTATATTATTTTCCCTTCTGTGCCCGCAAGAACAGCTTTTTCTCCTTTCCAGTCGAAAGCTTGTGCTTACAATGGATTTTTTGTTGGGTTGTTTTGAATAAACAATCACCAGTCTTTCCATAGTGTTTCTGTCTGCTCATTTTCATCAAGTTGTTTTCCAAGGCTTTTCAACCTTATTTTATTGAGTCACCATAGATTGCCCTGGTATCTCCTGACTAAGTTTGACCCCTGAATGCGTAGCACCACCAGAAGACTTGCAATTTTTAGCCTCCCATAATTACAGTTTCCAAAAGGTGCAGTCTCTCATAGGTGCAGTCTCTCTTTCCGCTTAAAATGTTTTAACTCTTTTGGGGGCTTCCTTTTGTTGTAATTTTTGGAAATAACGTCGAGAGAGCCTTATCTCTTAGGTAACCGAGGTACCTATTTATGAATTTTTTAACATGGGGTTATACCCCTTGTTTTAATGAGGGTTACCTGCACTGCGGTCAGATCGTTCACACTTATTAGAGCAAGAGCCCGTGAAGCCCAGACCTTCGTTATTTTATAAAAGCTGAAAGTTTGTCAGCGCATGCTCCCAAAAGAGATAAGAACGATGGACTATTATGAAGTTTGAGTCACCGTGGCTTTGGCAGGTAAACGGTACTAAAGATAGACCTATCTCACTCGCACCCACCATACATATACTGTCTTGCGCTCGCTCCTACAGCGACCCTAAGTATTATATATAAAAATTCGCTTTTATACTATAACATAAGTAGAATTATAATTTCATGAACATTAGGGGTGTCTGGAAAGGGGTTGCCACGATTGTTAAGTGTCTGGCAATCAATAACGTGATTTTTAATAATATTCCGAAGGTAATACCAAAAAATCACAATTTATTATTCGATGAATTTAGATCGGTATTTTACACACCTTTACTTCCTTTTAACTGCCAAAGCCACGGTGACCCAAACTTCGTAATAGTCCATCGTTCTTACCTCTTTTGGGAGCATGCGCTGCCAAACTTTCAGCTTTTATAAAATAACGAAGGTCTGGGGTTCACGGGCTCTTAGACTATATTGGTTTCATTGTAATTTCTAATTGAGAGCCACATTCTTGTTGTAATTATATTCATTTTCTTTAGAGAATATGTACTTTATATTCTTATTTTGTTTAATAAGACATTTTCACACTTGGATTTAAATCAATTTGATTACTGTCACTTAAGCGTCACCTGGATATTAGATTTTATTTTTTAGTTTTCCTTTCTTGCTTTAGCAACTCTAGTTTTATTGCAAACACCTTTGCTAGAAAAATTTTGATAATAAATCCAAATTTTTACTCAAGCTCATCTTCCTCGTTCTTAGAGTCGTCCGTGTGCTATCAGCCAATACGCTTAATTCTCCCATTTGTTTCTTCCTGAAAAAATGTTAAAAAAACATTAACTCATGTAAAGATTTAAATTAAATTTTAAAATTTGTAACCACTAATCATTTTAAACTTAAAATATTTATTTTCATCCTAAATTCTGTAAATACAAATTATTTGTACATATATATAACTTTTAATTCAATGTTTTTTAAACCAAAATTAATGCGACTTTTATGAAACCATTACAAAATCATATCGTTCCATACCAAGCCCATTCTTAACATTATATAATTACTAGTTTGTTGTTATAGGATTATTGTACGAGAGAAATATTTATGTTTATGCATCTGTGCGTTATATAAAGTTAAGTTGTTAGCCTAATTCGCAAGTATGTTAAGTTCAATAGAGTCGTCTACAATCGAGCGACCTTGAACATTTAAATCAGTTTTTTGTTAATTAACTAATAATATTGAAAACCGTTTAATATGTAAATTTAACAATGATAATAAATAAATTTAATTGTTTTAAAAATAATAATATTTTAAAAGTACAAAAATCACAGAAAAAGATATAGCTCCTACTAGAACAAGTAAAAAAGCGTGCTTTTTTACAGGATGATTCTTAAGAGTATGTAAGTTATTTTTATAACCATTTAGTTAAACTAAACCTTAATGTAGACATATTTTTCTTGTAAACACTACTCAACACATATAATTTATATTGTAAACTATAATTATTTCTTTACAGTATAGAAGTTTCGCACTATAGACACCAAAGCATTCACACAATAGCGATTTAAGAAAACTTATGAGAATCTGACTCCCTTTTTAAATCGTATCCGTCTAAAATCCCTATTTTCACACTCACAAAAAAAATCACAAAAATACACAACAGCCAATGAGATTGCAAAAAGGTACGAGGTTTAGTTATGAAGCTGTTAACAGCTCAGGAATACCTCTGCTTTAATATAATTATGTATAAAATTTATTTTGTTTCAGAATGGAAGATATGCTTGATACCAATAGAGAGCTGCCAGAACATTTTCTTTCAGAAATTTATAAATGGGCTCTAGAATGTAAGTTATTTATTTAAACTCTCAGTAATAATAATATCTACGACCGCAGTGACATATTAAAAACTAAGAATATAATTATGTGTATATACTAAGTGACATAAAAATCTGAACACCCAGTTTAAATGATTATTTATTTTTATAAAATTTTGTATAAGTACTTACTGAAGCATAATAAGTAAATGATAAAAATTTAAAAATGATTGCATTGCTTTAAAGCCCTTTTACCTTTA
The DNA here is from genome assembly GCA_035357415.1 of Ophraella communa. NCBI lineage: Eukaryota > Metazoa > Arthropoda > Insecta > Coleoptera > Chrysomelidae > Ophraella > Ophraella communa. The sequence goes on along the minus strand of CM068994.1, from coordinate 7,453,512 downwards.
AAAATGTGTGGATGCACCCCGATGTGTTACGCATTCTCTAACGCATCTAGGCATGCTTCTGATCAGGTGGTCAATGTCCTCCTGTGGTGTCTCATTTCAGGCAACCACCAACTCCTCTCGAAGTTCTAGAGTCTGAGGAGGACGTTGCAAATTGAGCAATATCCTATCCCACACGTGCTCAATTGGGGATAAGTCGGGAGATCTTGGTGATCAAGGTAACAATGTGACATCATTATGTTGAAAGAAGTCTATTGTGACTCTTGCAACATGTGGTCGGGCATTATCTTGTTGGAAAGTTGGATTTGCCAGGGTATCAAGATAGGATAAAAGATAGGGTTTTAAAACTTCTTGGATATAACGCTGCGCGTTCATGTTACCTCTGATGAAGATTAAAGGTGATCTCGAACCATAAGCTATAGCACCGCAAACCATAACTCCAACTGTTTGATGAACATACCTTTCAACAAAAAACCGTGGATTTCTCCTTTCACCACGTCGTCTTTTAACCATTCATTTGCAATGGGCCTGGTAGTGGAAAAACGCTCCCCTTAGGCCAATAATCTTAGGCGGCGATCTTTACAGTCTGTTGTTCTACGGGGGCTACCAAAGCCCCTTGCTCTTTGCGTACGGCCTTCTCGAAGCCATGCCTGACAACACCTAACCACGGTGTCTACACTTCTTTGCACCCTAACTGCAATTTCCCGAAAAGAAAATCCAGCTTCCCGAAGTCCCACTATACAACCCCTATCAAACTCACAAGAACCAAAATCCGCAAAATTTGGATCTTTACTACGGCTACAATATTCATTTTTGGATTGTTAGTGGATTTCAAAAAAAAAGCAGTATAAAAACCGAAATCTTCAACTGATGAGGCTGAAAATTTTATAAATTGTTTATTTCAGTAAAATAAATAAATTCACCAAATTTTATTAAAATTAAATCATTTAAACTGGGTGTTCGGATTTTTATGTCACTTAGTACCTATATGTTCATTTTTACAAGCTACAGAAACGAATATACCAAATTAAGATTTGTTGTATAACTTTTTGAATTATAATTGATAGTAAAATGTAAGCAATTTTTTTAAAATAATAAATAAAACAAAATTGTTAGTTTGTGATCTATAATTGAATTCTAACGATGCTAATTCTAGCGAACAGCTATCATTGTAATTTAGAAGCGAATTTTTTAATAAAACGTGGAAGTTAAGTATAAACCAATAGTTGTTTATTATTCTTAGTAAGATGGACTTCCACAGAGTAAGGGTTCGTACAATAAATTTAACCATAATTGAATGCTTGCATATTTAACCATATACAGTGTGGTCCATATACTTTCATTATGCAAAATTCTATACAAACCCCATTTTTCTGCTTGGTGTTGGTTGTTACACCCTCTAGCGGACGTTTGACAAACTCGAAAATAATTTACAGCAATTTCTCTTGGCGACTTTTATCATGATTTTTTTTTCTCTAATATAGGTATACGACCAATATCTTATGAGATATGGCCGCTCGATACCCTTAATGGATCACCCTGTATATAGGTAAATAAAATACTTGCCTTGAACGGATTAATCTGATCCGCAAATAATGAAATTACTTTAATTTCCAAAACAAAAAAGGCGTTTTCTATCAAGTGTTGGCGGCTACGTAGTGTAAGAAGTAGGTACCTAGTTATTTTGCTTTTAAAATTTTTTTCGTTTCATTTCAGCGGTAGCAAGAGTATCATTAAATAGAAGACTCGGTTGTTTGGAACCAAACTTGACACAGGACTCAGAATCACAAAAAATAATTAATGCTATTAATACTTTCTTCTGGAATGTCGCAGAAGTTGAATTAAAGTTTCCTGTTTGGAGGTTTTATAAAAACAAATCGTTTAAAAAATACATTGGAGCATTAGAAGATTTTAGATCGTAAGTACACAATAATAACCAAATAGGATATTGTTTTATTTATTATTTATCCTCGAAATGTTTAATATACAATCTAATTAGTATTCATATGTTAATATTTTGTAATACGTTGTGAGTATCCTTATATAATATCATGGTTTCGAAAAGATGTCGCTAAATATTTTTGCCTAAAATACAAACACAAACATAATGAAATATATCAACATATTGTGTGAATTAGCGAGTATTATTTGGGAAAATATTTCGAAATAAATCTCTTTTTTTAATCTTCTGATAATAAATTATAATGAGTGTCGACCCCAATATTTCAATGAAAAATCCTAGATATTATGATGTATTTTAAAAGAGAAAATAAATAGATTTGATTGTTAATAGTCAGTATTTTGATATTTTCCAAGCACTTTATGGAAAAATTTCCAGATTCTGAAAGCGCAAAAAATTGCATCAATATAAATATTTTTATAGAAATAGATAAACACTGAAAACATTAATTTCTTTAGAGACTGTGATATAACTTCTTTATGTATATGTTACGGTTAAAGTATTTACTTGGCTAGTATATAAACTAGTTGGATATTATACAAACTATCAAACTGCCTGGTTATTTTGATGAAAAATCATATTTTCACTAAAATAGCTACGAGTAATGGCTAGTTTGTATGCTATCCAGCTAGTTTATAAACTATACAAAATTTATCGCTAAAACACAAACCACAAGGAAATTACACAAATTAGCTAACATCTTTGGCTAGTTTGTAAACTTTGGATAAAGTGTGAACCTGATATTGGTAGTAATACATAACAACCAACGAGTTGGTTATTATGTATTACTCAACAAACTAATCAATACTCTTGGGTTAATTTAGTTTAGGATAGTAAAACCCTTAGTCAAAAATGGTTTCTTTATTCGTACAATGTAAGATTGTTACAGGTACCTATTATTACTTTAGAAAAAGTAAAAGAAATATAACTCAAATAATACCAGGTAACACAATATTAACAATAAAATATGTCAGGACATTAAAACCACCAAACAAAGAACAGTATTATTTGTTGGAGCAAGTTGCACGGTTGTGGCACTTACTATTACATGTATATCCAGACGCAAGACATTTACACTTTTTATTCGCACAACTCTTCTTGCAGTCGCATGGCACATATCCTTGGTTTGAACCCGATACTGAAAATTTTCCTGCAGCGCTTCGTAATGTTATTTCGTTGTCCGTCTTGACATTTTCCAACTTTAAAAATTGTTGCTTACATATTTCAATTTCGTTGCGGGAATAGAGCTGTTTAAGGACACCGTGACAAATTCCAATTCATCTCATACATATGACGCCCAGTATATTTCTATGATCTGACCGACTTCGATCTACATCTGGAATGGGTACTCTCATGGACATGGCCGACAGTTCCTGGTTTAAATTTCTTGTGAGAAATTTGTAGCATTTTTGTGCTTGTCTTTTTAGACTTTCCTGGCATAAATTCCTTATCGCTTTTACATTGTTTTTATTCTGACAATGGTCACATACGTTTTCTTCAGAACATAATAAGCATTTTTGTGGTAATGATTCATTGAGAACATTTTCTGTTGTTTCAGTAAGGAGCAATGCCATTGCTTGTTCTTTAAATAAAACTGAGGTTTTATTTTTAACTTCGAGCGAAACTAGGGTTTCAGTATTATTTTCGGGTAAAACTGGGGTTTTAGTAATAACTTCGAGTAAAATTGGGGTTTCAGAATGATCTGGGCTATCGGTATCTAGTATCGGGGAGCACAACCAGCGTAGCATTTTCAATTAAATCCAAAAGAAATTAGGTTGCATTGTGAAATAATGTGGAAATACTTTATAGATACCTACCAGACAATTGTTGGGCGGCCATTTCCTCTTCAGTGATGGTAGATTTTTCATCGGGTACAAAATTATTTGAAGGATGTGAATTTTTTTCCACATTATCCTCGGTGTCATTACTAGAAGATAATAATAGTTCCAGTTCTTCTTCTGTACGTATGGATTTAATGTTTGTGATAGAAACAGGGAGGTTATTTAAACCATCTCTACATTTTACACCATATAAAGCTTCATAAGGACTGCGTCCAATACCAGAATGAAAGCAGCTACAAAAAACAATGAACTGAGGTAAAACACAACTTATACAAACACAGAGTCGCTGTTATATTCACCTATACTTACGCAAACAAAACAGATACAAAATTATGCCGCTGCGCCGTTTTCATAACTGGCAAATGAATAAGAAAAACACAGTTTCTTTTCTTAAATTTCAAAATGCTAGCCTACTCACCGATTTTTTTGAAATTGAACAATTTTTAAACCTGTGCTCCATTTTGTCCAATTATTATCTTTCATCCACGACGCTAACTTGTTCTCTATATCTTGGTTCGCTCTCCCCACTGAACCGTGTGTTTGTGAAAATCTTGGTTTACCATGCACAAAATATGGCAGTCAGGCCACATTCCGACTAATTCCTCAATCACCTAAAAAAAATCAAAATGTTTCAATAAACAATTTTTCCATTTCCTGTGTCAAGTTGTGATACTTATGGTTTAATAATTTTGTTGTTGCTAGACCCCCTCCATGCCCAGTTCCCTGATGGGCAGCTTTAATCGCATCATAACATTCACACAAACGTAAAATAATCTTTCCAGATCTTCTATGTAGAATTACATCAGATGATTCGATTCTTTGTAAATCATAAGTATTTATCACATGATAATCACTCTTGTTACTACTGTCAGGTCCAGTTTCGCGTATTCTCTTAATACGTTGCAAAAGTTCACTATAACCGCTATATCATTCATTAATTTTGAATTTTGGGCATAAACTTCTAATAGTAGGTTTTCAAATTGTTGCTGTTGATTCATTTTTAATAACCTGATAACAACTAATCTTAAACAAATTTCACGAGGCACAACTCTACAACGGCGATACATCACACAACACTTGACGAAACATAACCCCACTAAATTACCCAAAGAGAATTGGTTGGTTTACATAATAACCAACTCGCGTTGGTAATTATGTATTACTACCAATATCAGGTTCACACTTTATCCAAAGTTTACAAACTAGCCAAAGATGCTAGCTAATTTGTGTAATTTCCTTGTGGTTTGTGTTTTATCGATTAATTTTGTATAGTTTATAAACTAGCTGGATAGCATACAAACCAGCCATTACTCGTAGCTATTTTAGTGAAAATATGATTTTTCATCAAAATAACCAGGCAGTTGGATAGTTTGTATACTATCCAACTAGTTTATATACTAGCCAAGTAAATAGTTTAACCGTAACATATATACCCTTTGTATTATCTGAAAAAAAAATCTTCCAACGTGAACTTAATTAAAGTACATTCATACTTATACCGTTCTGACTTAAGGACTTCGATTATATTGCCTCCAATAAATCTTCCTACCGGCCGGCAGACTTCGTCGAGCTGCAGGCAGGGCCGGAGTGGACTTTTTACTTTTACATTGAGAAGCAATTGAAATATTGATAGATAAATATAAATTGTCTAAAAATATGTACAAATGTGCAAACAGGTATGTAGTTAATATTTCTAAACATAATTTTGGGTACTAGGTAACTTTTATTACAATTTGAATTTTTAAGGAAATAATATGAATAATATGGTAACCTACCTTACAATATACAATTACCTTACTGCATACCTTATTGTACCTATACCTACCTGAATGATTTAAAAAGGAGTTTGGGTATATATATATAATATGGCTTAGTATTTTCCAAAATGTGGGGAACGTGGAGTGAATCTGACGATGAAGCAAGCAAGTAGTACAGCAAGCAGCAAAGAGAAAGCATCTTTCTGTTGATGCTAAAGAAATTGTAAAGAATGTATATTCATCTTAAAGAAACGATGTTTTCATACAAGCAGCTTTGGAAGAAACGTGCAGGTTAACGAAAATACCAAAGTCTGCCATACGCGATATTGTTAAAAAACCGATAGTCAAGAGAAAGAAAAGATGCGATTCTGGTACTGCCACAAAACTTGATGTAAGTGATAAAGACCTAATTCGTCAAAAAATCTATAAAATGTATGAAGAGCAAAATGCACCAACATTGGACACCTTAACGAAGAGACTAGAAATGGACAAAAGTGGCATACAGTGTGGCAGAACAACATTGTGGAAGACTGTGAAAAAACTAGGATTCAAATTTAAGATGATAAACAAAAAAAAAGTGCTGATGGAATCGCAACGACTTCGGAAATGGAGATTAGAATATCTTACGAAAATAGATATAAATAGAAGTCAATGAACGTCGATCATTTACTTGGACGAAACGTGGTACGATACCCATGACACGCCATCACAAGGTTCGGATGATTCAAGTGGTAAATGTAACACAAAAGCACCATCCAACAGAGGTAAGCGGATAACAATTATACATGCGGGATCAAAAGAGGGATGGGTTCCAAATGCTTTATCACTGAGCGCAAAAAATATAAAAGACTCTTCTCTTGACTACCATGACGACACAACTGCACATTTATTTGAAGACTGCTTTAAAAATAAATTAATTCCCAATATTCCTCCTCAAAGTGTTATTATTATGGATAACGCTAGATATCATAGTAGGCAATTAAACAAACACCCTTGTTCAAGCGACACCAAAGCAATTATTCAAGAATTTATGCACGCCAATAATATTTATTTTCATGAAAATTATTGAAAAAAACAATTACTTGAAGTATTAAAATGTTTTAATATAGAGAAAAAATATGTTTGTGATGAGTTTGCAAATAGCATGGGACATTCAGTTTTAAGACTTCCACCATATCACTGCATTTTAACCCTATAGAACATATTTGGCATAAATTGAAATCGCAAGTTAGACGTAACAACAGTTCACCGACTTTAAATAGTTTTGTATTAGGCATTATCACCAGGGAAATAGATAAAATACCAGTAAATAATTGGAGCAACAGTGTAGATCACGTAATTAAAGTTGAACAATCATACCACACTTTCAAGTAATGTTAAGGAGTTAATTATACAGTTAGGGGATGATAGTGATAGTGACACTGATTTAATTGAATAGGTCCTAATAATAATTATATAAGTTGTAATATTTTTAGATACTTTTCATTTTATATTGTATATTGTATTTTTAAAAGCTTTTTATTTATGTATTTTTTTAAATGACTAAGTAGGTATAATTTATTTTTTAAAACATTGCCATCACGTGACTTTTTGACGCAATGATCAACGACAATGTATAAAAAAATAATTTATAGTATCCCTAGGTATGTAATAAAATATGTGATTATCAATGTGTTTCTATTTTTTCCTATAAAAAAAGTAAATTCCACCCTGTTCCGTTCAAATTTTATAGCAGGTAACACCTGGCTAAAACGCCGGCTGACAATAGAGGACAAAAGGGTCGTTTATTGGCCTTAAGAAGTCAGAACGGTATAAGTATGAATGTACTATACGTGAAATGGCCTTTTTCGGACTAATTTTCCTATGAATTGTTAGACACAAACACTGATGGATAACTTAACAATTTGATAGTATTGAAACTGTTTGGTGGTTCTTTTAGAACTAGGAAATTATGATCCCAAGGATAGCAGTTAGTTATTGGTGGATTTGCTAGTGTAAGCGCATAATGTTGGTGTGAGTTGTTTCATTTTTGTTTTATCCATATTTTTTGAACTATCCATTTCAATAAGTATTTGTTGTTGCAATGAAACAGGTATAAGCGAACTACTCTTGTCGAAACATACAGTGTACTATTGTGAACCTTGTGAATAAGTTTTAATAGTTTTGAAAGTTCCGCATCTTTTAGAGTTCCTTTTTTTATGATATAAGCGATAATCTTCACTGGATATCTGGAAAATTAATTCTGAATATAATTGATACACGTCTGTATTGTATTGTATACTTGTATTAAATACCGCTATAGTGCATCACTGCATTTAAAACTACAAATTAAATGTTTATGGTAAATAAAATAGATTTCAATAGCCAACTTAACGTTTTGCAGGTTATGTTTAAAATACATTACACAATCTATTGAAGAAATAAGAAATAAATCTTATGAAAATATCGACGAACAAGATATTTCTATTTTAGAGCAAATTCTTTTGAAAACAGGCAATGCAAAACTGGCTGCAGTCTTGGCGTTGGATCTATTTCTTGTTGGAGTTGATACAGTACGTAGTTAATTTTAAAGTTACAATTTCATTTTATATAAAATAAAAATTAAACAAAAGCATTTTTGATAAACTTTTATATTAAAACTCTTAAAATAATTACTTTTTTAAATTTCAGACATCAATAGCTCTTGCATCAACGATATATCAACTCTCTCAAAATCCAGAAAAACAAGAAAAATTATTTCAAGAACTCCAAACTACTCTCCCTAATGATAATTCAAAAGTTGATGTTACCGCCCAAGAAAATATGCCTTATTTAAAGGCTTGTATAAAAGAAACGTTAAGGTAAATATACTAAGTGACATAAAAATCCGAACACCCAGTTTAAATAATTTTATTTTAATTGAATTTTGTATAAGTACTTACTGAAGCATAAGTAAATGATAAAAATTTCAAAATGATTGCATTGCTTTAAAGCCCTTTTACCTTTAAAAATGTGTGGATGCACCCCGATGTGTTACACATTCTCCAACGCGCCTAGGCATGCTTCTGATCAGGTGGTCAATGTCCTCCTGAGGTATCTCATTCCAGGCAACCACCAACTCCTCTCGAAGTTTTTCTAGAGTCTGAGGAGGACGTTGCAAATTGAGCAATCTCCTACCCATCATATCCCACACGTGCTCAATTGGGGATAAGTCGGGAGATCTTGGTGGCCAAGGTAAAAATGTGACATAATTATGTTGAATAAAGCCTATTGTGACCCTTGTGACATGTGGTCGGGCATTATCTTGTGGGAAAGTTGGATTTGCCAGGGTGTCAAGATAGGGTAAAAGATTGGGTTCTAAAACTTCTTGGAAATAACGCTGCGTATTCATGTTACCTCTGATGAAGATTAATGTGATCTCGAACCATAAGCTATAGCACCCCAAACCATAACTCCAACAGTTTGATGAACATGCCTTTCAACAAAAAACCGTGGATTTTTCCTTTCACCACGTCGTCTTCCAACCCTCGCTCGACCATTGTACATGCCTAAACAAAATCGAGACTCGTCACTAAAGACAATACTGTTCCATTCCTGGTCCCAGAGTGACCGTTCTCTGCACCACTTAAGGCGATTACGTCGGTGTTCTGGAGTTAAAGGAAGGACTCAGTGTGGTCAGTATGAAAACAAGCCAAAACGTCTTATGCATCGGTAAACACTTCGCATGCCAATAGGTCTTCCGTGTTCTGCAAACCATTCATTTGCAATGGACCTGGTAGTGGAAAAACGCTCCCCTAAGGACAATAATCTTAGGCGGAGATCTTCACGGTCTGTTGTTCTACGGGAGCGTCCAGAGCCCCTTGCTCTTTACGTACGGCTTTCTCGAAGCCTTGCTTGACAACACCTAACCACCGTGTCTACACTTCTTTGCACTCTAACTGCAATTTCCCGAAAATAAAATCCAGCTTCCGGAAGTCCCACTATACGACCCCTATCAAACACACTAAGTTAACGAAATCGTACAGGTCTCCGTACCCTAGGCATCGTAACCAATCGTAAAGAATGTCAAGAACCAATATCCGCAAAATTTGGATCTTTACTACGGCTACAATATTCATTTTTGGATTGTTAGTGGATTTCAAAAAAAGCAGTATAAAAACCGGAATCTTCAACTGATAAGGCTGAAAATTTTATCAATTTTTATTTATTTTTTTTATTTACAAATAACCGCTTCCACTCTGGGTGATTAGCGGTGGTACATTAGTTAATTATAAACAAATTAAATTTTATGATACATATTAATGTCCTTAAGAAAACTTATTATATTTTGCAATTGACAATTTTCATATAATAACTTGGTTAGGTTTACAGGAATATTGTGCTTAATGCGAGAGTTATTGAATTTGCTGCATTTTATTAAAACATGTTCAACTGTTAACTGTCGAGCCAAAATAACTTGGTTTTTACGTGAAGTGTTTGGGTGAACCAAATGTTTTTCAATGGAGTTAAAGATGTAACCTTTTCTAGATTGCCTCCAATGGTTTTGCACTTTTTCGCGGATGACCATTTTTAGATCATCTGGTGTACATTTAATTACGAATTCAGCATTATCACTCGTGACCGCACTACGCGCACTTTTGTCTGCTTCTTCATTGCCTTTAATGCCGATGTGGGAGGGTATCCACATAAAGTTTATTGTTTTATTCATACTTTTTTTGAATTTCGATTTTAATTAGTTTCTCGATTGGGTGTTTAGGATAAAGGTTTCTAAGAGAATCTATGGAGCTTAGAGAGTCCGATAAAATTAAGATATTGGGATTGGAGGATATTGTGGCTAATTTTGTAGCATGAAAAATAGCGTACAGTTCTGCCGTAAAAATACTTGTTGTAGCGGGAAACTTGAGACATTGATGTCCATGTGGTGAAACTATTCCTGCGCCCACTCCAGATTGTGTTTTAGAGGCGTCGGTGAAGATATGCAAATAGTCCTTGTAGTGGTCGTGCAATGTTTTGTTAAACTCTGTTATTATTAATGAACGATCAATTGTTAATTTTGCTAAAATAAATAAATTCACCAAGTTTTACTAAAATAAAATCATTTAAACTGGGTGTTCGGATGTTTATGTCACTAATGCCCGGTTTCACCAACGTCAAATAAATCTACGAATTCGAAGAATAACATTATTTGTCGATTAAATTTATTTCTGTTTCAATAAAATAGATAAGACGTAATTGTAACACAAATATATTAAGTTATTGTAAAGATCAGCATGATATAGTTTTTTCCTGGTTTTTTACTGATCTTAGAAGGTAATACATCCAGGATAATTCCTTAGGGCTAATAACATCTAGGCATTAATATTGTTATGTCTTATTACTTCAATACTTGGTCTAGCCTTAATACTACCTAAACAACATCAGGTACCTAGCTACAAACAAACAAAATGTATTCTATTCTATTCTATTCTTCTGGGGTGCGTTTCATGCATGTACTGGAGCTCTAGGCTCATTGTACCCCCCTGAAGTAATCATACCAGGTTCGTTTCCTTCATGTATTCTAGAATGTCCCTGATATTCGCTTTCACGATTTCCTCTGGCTCAGGAAACTGAATGCCAAAGTGTCTCTGTCTAAGCCACTTAAGGCTCGGACAGTGACATATTACGTGAAGAGGAGTTTCGTCTTCCTCACCACATTTTCTGCACAATGGGTCCTCAGCGAGTCCTATTGTGTTCATGTGTTTTCGGAGATGGCAGTGTCCTGTAAGCAGTCCCACTGCCTTTCTCAGTTGGGTTCTACTTAGGCTAATCCTGTAGTTTTCTCCCTGGATGGACCTGTTATGAATAATCTGGATTGCCTGGGTCCAGGCAGTTCCATCCAGAGTTTCTTATGTTGTTCCCTTAGTCGTTCCTCTATTGTTTCCCTTACATGTTGGTATGAGACCCCACATGTGGGAAGAGGTCCGATCAGGGTTCCTTCTGAAGCTTCCCTGGCTAGGAGGTCAGCTTTTTCATTTCCAAGAATCCCTGTGTGTCCTGGTACCCATTCAAGGATAACCTTGTGGCGTTGTGCCAGTTCAGCTACAGTTCCTTGGCAGTGCTTCACTGTTCGTGACGCAGTGTGTACGCTCTCTATTGCTTCGAGAGCTGCTTGGCTATCACTTCTGATCCTGACAGTCCTGTTAGGGACTGTCTCGTTCAGGATGATTTCCGAGCATGTGTTGATGGCAACCACTTCAGCTTGCAGGATAGTCTCTACTGAACCCAGGTTGAGACTATACGTCTTCCCTGTATTTTCATTGTAGATTCCAATCCCAGTGCTGGTGCTTGTTTTGGATCCGTCTGTGTACCAAACGGATTCATGTTGTTTCCTAGTCTTGGTACGAGCTTCGTCCCTATCCGGAATAACTTCAATATGTCAATCTGACCATGCTATTTCTATAACGAAACGGCCGTCATTACATTTAAAGTATTTAACAAATAAATAGTGAAAGTTTATTCAACCTTTTAGTTGTTTATTGTTCTGAATAAGATGAACTTTCACATAGTAAGGGTTAGTACAATAAATTTCATTAAGTTATAACGCAGTAATTTCATCACGGACAATACTTTTAGGCGCATGCGCAAATCGTTTATTTGCAAGGATTTGTTACAAAAACATTACCGCACAATTTTAAATTTAAATCCTGGCGCTTTTTCGTTCTTTGCCGCTTTTATTTAATATTGTTTAATTTTACAATATGAGTACGAAACGCGAAAGAAGTAAAAATTATTTAGAAGTAGAAAAGGAGAATCTTCTTACAATAGTGGAAAAATATAAGCACATTGTAAAAAACAAAAAAAAATGATAGCGTTTAGTCACAACAAAAAATTACCTATATACAGGGTGATTGATTAGTGTGAGGAAGTACAGTAGATCTGTTATAGTAAAATTGACAAAAAAAATTTATTAACCAAAATTTTAGGCAGCTTTAAACTCCACATTTTAAAATTAGTAAAAATTTTACAGGGTGTTCCATAAGATGGTGGCACACCAAACTTATGTATTTTATTTTAAATTTGAAATCTGCTTAACTTCCACATTACAACAATGTAAAGTTTTATTACGTTATACCAGGTATTTAAAATGTTATAACCAATATTACCTGAAAATCGTATCAAGTTTAACCCCCTATATAATTAAAAGGAGAATACGAACATTGATCTATTGCAACCATATTTTTTTAATTATCGTTAAAAATTATAAGACATATTCGTTTTCATAATATTCGTTAAATCAAATACAGGGTAAATCAAAATGCAAGTACATTATTTTCTTGGTAATTTTAAATAGAACACCCTGTATTTTATATCACTATGGAAAAGTACTAATATCATTCTTCAAATTTTATTAAGTACTTCCTATACCTAGAGTTATCAGTTTTCTAGATATTTTCATTTTTTCATCAAAGTATTAATTTGGTAGATATTTTAAAGATTACCAATAAGAATTGTGAGTTGGCCCTGATTGGTTTGTCAGAAACTGACAATTTGACATTATTATTAATTAATTAATTAATTAATTAATTGTTTATTAATTAATTATTTATTAATTAATAGCGTCACAGAAAAGAAAACAATTTATTTCAAATAAAATTTATAAAAAATAACCGAAGAAAATTAAAAAAATAATAACAACACATAGAACAATAAAAAAACAAAAGTAATTTTAACTTATCTTACTTAATTAAGGTGTTCAAAATGACCTCCCAAATGATAGTAATGAATTCTTATTGTATTCCTCTAAAATTCAGATCTTATCTACCATTTCATCAGTAGTAAAATTCATTATTGCTAATTTAAATTGAATTAATTACTGAATTACTAAATAATACCTAATTATTACTAATTTACAGTGTACCACAATATTGAATTAATAAACAATAATGTCAAACAGATCTACTGAACTTCCTCACACTAATCAATCACCCTGTATAGGTACATATTTTTAAAAACATTTTCAAGAATTTAAGTTTTGAAAATGTATTTATATAATATATAACTTATAAAGAATATTAAAAAAACTCTTCGTTTCAACGTTACTTCCAAGTTTATTCGAAAAAATATGTTTTAAATTACAATGACGGCCGTTTCGCAGAATAGCATCGTCAGATTGACATTTAAGTTACATTTTGTTTGTTTGTAGCTAGGTACCTGATGTTTAGGTAGTATTAAGGCTAGACCAGCTATGGAAGTAATAAGACGTAACAATATTAAAGCCTAGATGTTAATAGCCCTAAGGGATTATCCTGGATGTATTTCCCTCTAAGATCAGTATAACTGTGCAATGATATAGAAAAAACCAGAAAAAAACTATATCATGCTGATCTTCACAATAACTTAATATTGATTTCGACATTTAGGTACCTTTCACAATACATTTTTAATTATATTCAAATTTTTAATTTAGATTCAAACTTTAATAACGTACATACAAATTCACATAAAGTGAGGTTATATAACCTGTCACTTTATTGGGTGAATAAATATTTATTTGCCCGATAATCGACAAATAATTTATCTGAAGTTTATTCTTAGAATAAACCTTATTTGTCTTTGGTGAAACGCAAATCTGTCAGATTTATTATTAAATAACTTTATTCGACGAATAAGCCGCTACTTATCGTTGGTGAAACCGGGCATTAGATACTTTTTGAATAATATTTAAAAGTACTACATAATTAAATGTTTTCGTTACAGAATGTATCCTGTGATAATTGCTAATGGGAGGAATCTTCAGTCAGATACCATTTTAGCCGGATACAAAGTTCCTAAAGGGGTAATAAATTATCAATAATTTTTTTTTACATAAATGCATAAAATTCTTAGATTTACTAAATTAAATCAAGTCGTAATTTAATAAGTACATAAAAATATTGAAATGTTTTTCTTATTTATTTATAATGTTTGACACTATTTGACCATTTGACACTATTTATGCACACTTATTTTATTGTTCGGTTTCCGCGCTCTGTTCTTTAAGACTGCTAGATGAAAACTGCCTTAGCGCAGGTATGGTGCGTTTTTTTGTTTTGGTCAAGTTAGTGGTTTGGCCACACTTCGATAATATGCGCAAAGCCCAAGGAAGCTCTTAACTTGGTGTTTGTCGGTTGCCTTTCCATTATTACTAATAATGACTTCATCGTTTAACTCTCATATATTACCACGAATCTGGAAAATTGCTGCAGTAACACTCATATTGAAGAAAGGAAACAAGCTTGATCCGAATAATTATCGACAAATCAGTCTCACTCCCATATGTAAAGTAATGGAATCTATTATTACCAAACCTATTTCGAAATTTCTTCTTTAGCAATCAATTATTCCTCAACAACAACATGGTTGTGTACAAGGTAGGTCAACATTGACTAATCTTGTCTGGTGTGTTAACGAATGGTCTGCAGCTTTGGATGGGAAGCAACATTTGATCGAGTCCCAATCAATCTACTGCTAAATAAACTTGCACACCTTGGCATCCGTGGAAATCTTTTAGAATGGATAAGCACTTTTTGTTAGAGCTGGAAACTCGTTATCTTCGGAACGAGAAGTAGTGTACCGCAGGGATCCGTCTTGGGCCCACTGCTATTTATACTGTACGCGAGTGATCTTGAATCATATTAAATCTAAGTATGCAGATGATACCAAAGTATTTTCAAATCCGCTTTCTAATCATGCCATTCTTCAAAGTGATTTAAACTCGATTTTCAAATGGTGCATAGATTGGTTGCTACCTCTTAATACAGATAAATGTGTTGTATTGCATCTGGAAAAAAATAATCCGTGTTTTTCTTACTTTATTGATGGTCAACTTCTTGGCAAAGTTAATTCTTATAACGATCTCGGTATTACAATCACGGAAAATCTCAGATGGTCGGAACATATATCAAACATAATAAAAAAGACTAACAGTAAGATGTACCTACTTCGTAAAGTATTCGCAAAAATGTTCCGAAATTTGTTTGTATAAAACGTACATTCGGTCGCTCATAGAATATGGTGATCCTGTGTGGTGCCCAGACTTAGTTCGCAATACAGTTGCATTGAAAAATATTCAGCGTAAAGTTACAAGGCTATCCCACCAGCAAAGACCACATTATTCTCAGAGATTGGCTATGGCTGGTGGAGAAAAAACATTCCTCCAAAGAATAGTATTACTTAATTATTTGTTCGTTTCTTAGTTTTTAGTACATACAGGGTGTTTCAAAAAAAGGTAACACCGTCTCTAGGATAGGTAAAAAACTGAAAAATAATTGGGGTTTGCTTAGTAAAATTTTTTTCTAACGCCATCCGTTTTCAAGATAAAGGGCGTTGAAGAAAATAAAAAATTACACATTTCTTACGATTTTGCCGAAACTACTGGCACCATTGCAATGAAATTTTATACGAATATGTTTTGGAAGCTTATAATATCCCATGAATTTGTTTTTATAACTAACTCTCATAGAGGGCGCTAGTTACATGATTCATACAACGTATTATTCAACATAACTTTTTTTAGGGTAGAATTATTAGTCAAAACTCCAAGTGAACATAAACATCGTTTAATTCTACACCAAAAAGGTACTCTTGGTAAAACTCGATATTATGTACAGTTTTCGGAATATTTTGATTTGAAAATTATGAAGTAATAACCGCTCCTCGTATAAGTTAATGATAAATTTATTAATTAAAAAAACTTACAATAAGAAAATTAAAATAAAGACAAAGAACATAAAATTCAATTAGAGTAAATGTTCAAAATGTCCTCCGAATTCACGAATACACAAGTCTATCCTTTTTTCTAAAGAATCCATTAATCTTCTTAACGGTTGGAGATCATCTTATGATGTCATTAAAGTGACGTTTAATTCTGTCTATTAATTCTTGACAAGAATTTACCTCTGTAGCATAGACTTTTTCCTTAATATACGACCAGACTGTGTAGTCCAAAGGATTAAAATCGCATGACCGAGGAGGCCAATGAATCGGAGCTTCTGCACCTCTACCAATCCATCGATTCCGAAAATTGTTACTCAACCAATTACGACACCTTCTATCAAAGTGCGGTGGAGCTCCATCATGCATAAAAAATAATGATGTTCGCTCATTTATCGATAAATCTTCTAATATCTCAAATAAGTGATTATTTAGAAAATCAAGGTACATATCACCACTTAAATTTCCAGGTAGAATATGATAACCCATTAATCTGTCACCTAAAGTTTCTGCCCAAGCATTAACTTTAAATGAGTGTTGGTAATGTGATACCCTTTTGGCTTGTGGATTCTCATCACACCAGTAGTGTGCGTTATGGGAGTTAAACATACCTTGTCGCGTAAAGGTGGCCTCGTCCGTAAAAAAGAATACATTTTAAAAAATTTGGATTGAGGGCTGTCCTTTCTCGCAATGTTTCACAAAAATCGACTCTAACCGGTAGATCGTCCGGCAAGAGTTCTTGAACTTGTCTGTAATGGTAAGGATGTAGCTGCTGCTCTTTAAGTATCCGCCAAGTAGTTGAAGAAGATGTATTTGTTTGTCTTGCCATATTCCTTACACTTAATGTTGGATTTTGATCAACTAAATTTAAAATAATATTTTCTTTATTAATTGTTCTTGTTGTTCTTGGTCTACCTGAATTTATTTTCTTTGGTCTTACATTCCCAGTTTCTCGACAACGTCGTTCAACTGCTCTAAATGTTTTTTACTTGGTAAGTTTCTTCTAGGAAACTTTTCTGCATAACGCGTAAAAGCTGCACTAGAGTTTCCTAAACACTCGCCTAAAGTTAATAACATGTCGGTGTATTCAACATTTGAGTACATTTTGTTTAACAATATCTAATTTTACAAATAACAAGGTTTCAAAACTCTATTTATTGTTGACTTATTGTCATAACAATCAATAAATGTCAATTTTACATGGCAAACTTAGAGAAAAGCGAACTTTATCATTAGTTTATACCAGGAGCGATTATTACTTCATAATTTTCAAATCAAAATATTCCGAAAACGGTACATAATATCGAGTTTTACCAAGAGTACCTTTTTGGTGTAGAATTAAACGATGTTTATGTTCACTTGGAGTTTTGACTAATAATTCTACCCTAAAAAAGTTATGTTGAATAATACGTTGTATGAATCGTGTAACTAGCGCCCTCTATGAGAGTTAGTTATAAAAACAAATTCATGGGATATATCAGCTTCCAAAACATATTCGTATAAAATTTCATTGCAATGGTGCCAGTAGTTTCGGCAAAATCGTAAGAAATGTGTAATTTTTCATTTTCTTCAACGACCTTTATCTTGAAAACGGATGGCGTTAGAAAAAAATTTCACTAAGCCAACCCCAATTATTTTTCTGTTTTTTACCTATCCTAGAGACGGTGTTACCTTTTTTTGAAACACCCGTATATAGTTCTCAAGTGTTTAGCACATAGCTATCCCACTTCATAAAAAATGTCAAGTGAACAATTGTCAGTGTGTGACAGTTACGTGAATTTATATGTAAGATAGCTAAAACATTCCTTTTAATCAATTCTCTCCATTACGTGATAACAAAAGTATTAAAATTGTATTCATTGTGATCATAACTCACCGAAACGTTTAATGTTTTAATAAACGAATTGAATTTGAAAAGTTGTTTCGTAAAAATTCTCGAATAGATAGTGACTTCCAGTGACCAATATCGCAGAAAAGTTCAAACATGTCATTTCTATCTAGCTGGATTATCCACCTTTGAAGATCGTCGACTCCATGGTGATCTTATAATCACTATAAAAATTTTTAGATTCAACTTCGGCAACTTAAAACATTTGTTTAAACTGAACAGTGATGTAAGACTTCGAGAGCATGCGTTCAAGTTAAAAATCAGTATTTTTCAGTGAAAACACGTCAACTGACCCTCTCCCCCAACCAGACACCAAGATACCTAGTTTCCTTCTCTTTTTGAATAACTACATCCCCTAATTCCAGCTCCACAATCCCTGCTCTCGGACCACTTAAAAGCACTAGTGCCAGTGACATGTCGCTTTCTCCCAGCCATCGATTTTTCTTCCATAAAGCTCGTCCTCAGTATAACTGTATATAGTAGAGTTTGGTTGCTTTTAAAAACTGTTAGTAGATGCTACCAGGTTTAACAAAGTGATGGCAGGTTGGTCGGTAAGTCAGGTGTGGCTGATCCTGAAGTGTTCTGATTGTTATTGCTTCCCTCCGGTAGAATATTAAAGTATAATTTAGGAAAATATGGCCTGTAGATGGTTAAGTTCACGTACACACGAATTTGAGATCGTTTCTAAAATGTTCAAAAGTTTCATTGTTTAATGTTCTTCATTATTTTTTTTAATAATCACTTGTAATTTGAGAGAGGCTGAAAAATCATATATGGAACATGGAACATGGAAGTGCCCGAGGCCTATTTTAATTTTCTTTATTAAAAAATTTAAAAACACATATTTTGTGCAATAATTTGTTTAGTAAAAAACTCAAAAGTTTTAAAACCAAAATTTCTATCCAAAGTTTTGCATAAGACATTGTACAGTCTAAAATGGGCTTTAAGCACAAAATATAATATACAGAAGCAATCAAACTCAAAGCCAATCCACAATTTTAATAATAAAGTGCAGACTGCAGAAATTGCATTTTAATTTATGAAATTTTTTAAAAACTTAAACATCGATGATTAAGAGAGTTATGAAGTAAAAAGAAGAAGAAAACAGAAAATCAGAAGCTATCAACGAAGATAGAGTCTAATAAGAGTGTAGGTTTAAATAACATATGGAATGAAGCTTCTAATTTTCTATTTTATACAGGATGTCCCGAAAAGAATGGTCATAAATTATACCACAGATTCTGGGGTCAAAAATATGTTGATTGAACCTACGAATAAAGAATAGAAAGGAAGGAACGTTGTCATATTTTAATCTAGCAAATAATCACGACGGAAGTCGGCCATATTGAAGAACCAAATATGACTCATTCGAATCGTGACATTTGACATGTATAGTTTTTTCATGCTGTTTTATATATTATTTTCTGATTTAAGTAGTTAACCCAACTCTTGAATGGGAATTACTTTTCATCTGTAGGGTTCTATTTATCTGAATTATTAAAAATTAACAAAATATTTTATTGACAACCGCATTGTTATCATAGACGTTCCTTTATTTTTTATATAGACCAACTAAGTCAACTATTTATAATTAATCTAAATTTATATTCCTACAACTTTATGACAATGTATATTACTGCACAGATAATTACAAGCGGAAAACAGTTATTTTTTTTAATAATTAATACGAGACATAAGTTTATAATACCCTGTGTGTGACACCACTGGTAACCGGAAACTTCAAGTCAGCCATATGCAAGAACCATTGCGGACATCGTCAAATCGTATTATACTCCTTCCTTTTTATTATTTATTCGTAGGATTGAACCTTACTTACCTACATACAATAGTGCACACAAAAAAAGTTACAGGGTGCTAAAGTTAAAAATTTAAATAATTTTTTTAACATTACTCTTAAACGGTTTAACGTTAATGTAGGAAAAGTTATAGGAAATACTAGTAGAGAATACCCAATAAATTGGAAACAGTTGCATTCAATTATTTTGATTTATTATGAATTTTCAGACACCCAGGGCTATAATTTAACAAAATATGGACCGCCACTGGAATCAAACGTCTATTTTCAAACTTTTGTGTCTCTTTGTATTTCTTTGTAAATATTTTATTATGGAAGATACAGCCACCCTTTAAAATGTCAATTTCAATATTGAATATTTAAACTACATTTTCACAAAAATATTAAAAACATCGTTATTATTAAATTACAATTACGTTAAGAACTTTATATTCATGTTTTATTGCTATGTTTTATGTAGCTATACTACTAATGTATTATTTTTTTTATACAGACGCACGTAATATTTCCTCACTTAGTTGTTAGTAATATAGAAGAGTATATATCACAGCCTGAAAAGTTTATTCCCGAAAGGTGGCTGAAATCTGGCCATCCGGATTGTCCAGTAAACCAAGAAAAAATACATCCATTTATTGCACTTCCATTCGGTTATGGAAGACGATCTTGTTTAGGAAGAAGATTTGCAGAAGTCGAATTAAATATTCTTTTGGCAAAAGTAAGTTAAAGCAACATATTGGTTGGAGTACTATTTTTTTAAAATATACTTCAAATTTCTTTTTTAGATATTTAGGAAATACAAAGTAGAATATAATTATGGCCCTTTAACATATAAAATAACTCCAACCTACGTCCCAGAACAACCGTTAAAATTTAAACTTACAAAAAGAGAATGTAAGTAGATATTATAAGTAAGTGAAAAGTGACCTAGATTCCAGTAGAATAACTAGATGATTATCAGCATGAGATCATCATATTTTTAATTTATATATCAATACTTTTAGTTTACATTTTCATTTGTAATTTCTATAATTTTAATAAAGTAATGTCAAAAAAATTAGTAGTTATATTTTAATTTCATAAATTTTCTGTTATTCTGCATCATGCATCCGTAAATAACGCATGAAATTTTGTAAAAAAGTTAAATAATACAATTAGGAGTATGTGTCTGGATTGAAGTGCTAATGCTAAAACATAATTAAACCATTGCTATACGAAACCTTCGTTTGTATTTCGATTGAAATGGTTAATATTTGTAATCCATGAGTAAATTTGACAACTCGTCATCGAACCTTAGTTAAGTTAGCCAACAACGAAATAATAAGGTTACGTTAGGTCTTATTTGTGTTTGTAATCGAATATGCTTAATTTTGTTGTGCTTTGTTTTGCTACGTGTGCTTAATTGTCAACTCTGGTCTATATATTGGGGGATCATTTGCCTCCTCTTCAAATATGTTTTGCAAAATCACATTTCTAACTAAATTATGATCTAACACAGGATTTCTTCGATGATTTAAAATATCTAGAACGTTTTCCATTTAAATATTAAATCTACGGTTTAAACACAAACTGAAAATACCTATTATCCAATCAAAACAAACATTCACCATTGACATTAGTGACAAGTGACACCGACATATGTGACTATATAAATACGTTAAATTCGATGACCAAAAACTGTTTTGTTGTAAACCGGCTAAGGGGTCTATTCTGTAACCATTCCGTTAAATTTTAGAGGGCGTTAAGATTTTAACAGACGTTAATATTATTTCGGTATTCACTAACTAAATTTCCGTTAAAATTTTAAAGGATTCCGTTAAAACAATCCGTTAAAATTGTATTATTTAGAGGCATGTTAAAGCAAAGCTTTAAAAAATAAAGGAGTGTTAAAATGGCGTATTTGTTAGAGAAATTTTAAAAGATAATAGTGTTGCAGAAAATAAACTAGATTTATATGATCACAATGAGGATAATAATATTCATAGAAACAACAATTGGCAAGCAAGATGTCAATAAATAATGGCTATGATTATGCAGCAATATTTTATGAATTAGTAATGCCATTATAATAATTATTAAAAAGTACTCCTCCAATTTATAAGAATTTTTGAAATAAAATGTTTGATTATTTATTATAATAATTGTATAATTATAACAAAACCTATTATAACAAAATATTTATTAAAAAACATAAAAACATTACTAGATTTTAAAATATAAACAATCATAAAATTCCTGGCAGAAAAATACTGATCTCAAAGTAACAACATGAGTCTGTTTTCTACTTGTTTTTAGCCAATTGGTTTAAAACTGTGGCTAAACATATAATAGAACAGGCAATTGTAAATTTGCTAAATTTTGCAATTGCTTATTGTGTGAGTTTATTGCATGTTCAGCAGAAACTTTTCTAGTTTTAACCCTCTTCATTTGTATTTTATTTCTTTTTTCTTTTCTTGATACATTTCCAACAGGGAGAGGTAAGTTTACTTTTTCCAATTTAGGTGCTTCCTTGGTTGAGAATTCCTTAAAATAATATTAAATGAATAAATATTAATTAATTTTGAAAGAGTTTAAAAAATTCTATGAATATTTCTTAATAGGTATTTACTATGTTTACAGTCTCATTATACACCTATAGGTGCATTGCCAGCTTCATTATATGAAGGTGTATTTTGGGTCTCATAAGTAGGTATAGTATCAGACTCAATATTTATAAATATAATGTGTCTGGTATTTCTTCAACTGAATTATTTAAATTTTGAGAGATTCCAGCCTCCACTAAATCTGCTCCTTCTGCACTAATAGTTAAAATAAGGGCCAGTAGTCTTTCTTCTAAGTTATATGTTATTAAGTTAAATGTTATTTTAGACTTTAAGTGAAGGGAGGTAAATATTAAAAGACGGACAAGGGACATCAAATATGGTCCCCAAGGCATAGGAGGAGGTGGTCCAGTTAAACTAAATATTATAATAGTATTTTATATAATGATAGCCTTGATTAAGTGTATTATAAAACAGAAGTACAGTGTTTTTTTTAAATACTTACATCTTTCTACTGGTTTATTGTTTTAGGTGAACACAGACTATTTAATTTCATTGTAATTCATCTCAACAGTTCATTTAATTTAAATAAGTCCATAGGTTTTATCTTGCTGCCCATCAAAATTTTTTTTCTAATAGGAAACTTATAAAATATTCCTTTTATTTTCTTGTTATTCTTTTAGCTCTAGACAAATTCAATTAATTGTTTGAACACAAAAATAAACCACAAATTTAATTATATATCACTATTATAGGTATGTAATAAAAGCTATGTTATTATCAATGTGTTTCTATTTTTAACGGCATCCTTTAAAATTACATATTTTCAACGGTCCTCTAAAAACTGTGCCTACAGAATACCTATTCCGATATTATTATTTAACAGACCTTTAAAATATATATTTTTAACGGCCTTTAAAATTTAACGGCATAGTTACAGAATAGACCCCTAATTACGAAAGCGCAAGGAAAGCGCGTGCTCATAATAACCTAAACGTGATTTACGTACATAGATTTTTAGGTGGCTCAAAAACTCCCTATTAACCATACCTGATTCCATTAGTTACGGAGAAATAGTTACGCATCTCTTACCGTTATCGTTATTTTTGCAGCATCTACGTTGCCACTTGTTGCATTATTTCGTCCAAATGTTAGAGCATTTTAAATTTACATGTTTTATTATGTGTATTATAATAATTTAAAAGCATTAGGAGAAATTAATTTTACTGCAAATATTAGCTAATTAGTATTTTTTAATAGCAATGTGGTTAAAAGCAAACCAAACTTTAAATTTATAACATTTGGGCAGAAGCTAGAAAATAAATTGAATCTGGCAACACCGAAAATATTATGAAGATTTTTTTTACTCCGGGGGAAATTTTGGGGATTCGATTTTCAAGGGTATTTTTTGGGGGTTTTTCTCAAACTTATTTCATTATCAATATATCTTCTTTTATATTGTTTTATGTTGATTTTAAAATTTATATTTTTATTACCTACTCTTGATTTGCAAAGTCATAATTCAGTACACAGTAAATATCACGGCTTTTATGATTAAAATTAGGGATATATTGTATCAAAATTCTAATTTTGAAGAATTTTTAAAAATTGAAAATGAAATTTATGAAAAGATTCGAGTGATCAAAACTTACATCTTTGGGGATTTTTTAATGGTCAATTTTGGGGTTTTTTAAAGCTCGGTTTGGGGGAAAACACTGGGTAAGACGACAGAATTAACCTAAAAAAGGTAACTAAGTTACTATTAGATTAGTTGTTTCACATTTTTCTTAATTTTGTTTTTGTGATAAACAATGAATGAGATAAACACAAATTTAACAGGTGTTATTCTTAGGTTAGGTTACGTAACATTCATTAAATTTTGACGTTTTTTCTAATGGCTTAAAATCTCACTTTTATTTTGTCGAAGTAATCGTTCCCGTTAATAAAAATAACCATAAAGTAGTCTAAAACAGCCGCTAAATTTAGTGGCTTAAAATCTCTCTAGTGTATAGTCGTAAATAACGAAATGCAGTATTTTATTATGGTTCCTTTATTAAATATAAAATATATTTTCCTATTCGCAAGCGTAGGTACCTGTCGTTCATAGAATAAGGTTTATATAAGTGCTGTCGTTCTCGGAACGACCATAAGGCATTTATAGTAGAAAAATTGACCTTTACCCTGGACCCCTATTCTTGACGGTGATAGAATAGAACTCTCCCTAGGGAGCACTCCCTACTTTCATTCTATCACCTTTCTATTGTGATATGAACTCTTGAGTGTCATAATCCGCACTCCTTGAATGGAAGCATACTTATATTAGTCTGTTATATTATCTACTTATTTGACATTTACGTCTGTCACTTTGTTTATTATTGTCATGTCTTTATTGTATTCAATTTCTATATTAATGCACCACATATTTTAAAGTTGAATAAAGCCTAGTTTTCCGAAGGCTTTATCTTTTATATCAATTTATTCAACTTTAATTTTTCAAAATGCCTGACACAGAGCAAACCACTGCATCAAGTTTATCAAAATATCTTCGCCCTGCTAGGTTCGAAACAGAACCTTCTTCGATAAGTGCAAACCTACAATGGGCCCTCTGGCGCACTTCTTTTGAAAGCTTCCTATTGGAAGCAGGGTCAGCCTCTGAGACCGTAAAGTTACAACTGCTCGTCAATCACATTGCACCACCTATATTTAATATTATTCGAGAGTGCAAACAATACACCGAGACAATGGCCCTTCTTAACAATACATTCGAGAAGAAGAAGAACATAATCCTGGCCCGTCACCAGTTGACGTCAAGAAAGCAGCAAATGGGAGAGACCGTATCGGATTATTCGAGATCCCTTGCAATCCTTGGACACGACTGTCACTTCAAGAAGGTCTCGGCTGAAGAACACCAGAACCAAGCCATTTGCGGAGCTTTTATTTCTGGTCTCTCATCCCAAAGAATTCGCGAACGCCTGCTTGAGAAAACTGAAATTACTTTAGAAGAAACACTAAACCTTGCGCTATCGCTAGAAGCAGCAAAAGCTACGTCACAAGCCCTGCAAATGAAAACTGTCTCCACTCCTCTCAATGCATTGCCCGAGACCGTAGCTGAAACGAGCTCCCAGCTAAATAATTTTGCGGTGTCTAACTCCAGACCCACTAAACGCTCATCCGGTCGTCCCTGCTTTTTCTGTGGTGATAAAATCCATCCAAGGATAAAATGTCCTGCCAGGAACGCCGAATGCCAGCTGTGCTCAAGAAAATGCCATTTTGCCAGTGTATGTCGAAGCTCTGGTCAAGGAGCACGAGGTAATGGAACCGCCGCTGCTGCCACTGCCGAAGAAGAGCCAAAAGAGTCGCTTCCAAGATTCATGGCCACGTTTTGTGCTGCAGCACCCGCAAGTCTGAGTAAGGCCACAATTTCTATCACTGTCAATGAACATAAGGCAGACGCCCTCGTAGATACAGGAAGCTCTATAAGTTTTATTGACAACGATCTTGCTCAAGAGTTGAAACTCAAAAGAAGACCATGCAGCCAAACGGTAATCCTAGCGTCTCTAAGCAACACTACTCCTGTTAACAGCATCTGCCACGCTACTATTCAAATTGGCAACCACATGTACCATCATCAACCACTAGTAATAATCAATAACCTTTGCGCTGATATTATGATTGGACACGATCTGTTAAGAAATCATGAATCTCTCGAATTACAGTTTGGAGGCATTAAAGAACCGCTGAAAATCTCTCTTAAAAGACAAAATCATTGAACCAAGTACATCACCGTGGAGAGCACAAGTCCTAATTGCTGGAGGTGGAAATCACAAGAAGCGCATGGTGATTGACTATTCAAGAACTATCAACCGATTTACTGAGCTGGATGCATACCCTATTCCAAATATAGACGCAATTGTCTCGCGAGTTGCAAAATACAATTGGTTTAGTCAAATCGACCTCAAGAGCGCTTACCACCAGGTTCCAATACTCGCTAAAGAAAAAAAATATACAGCATTCGAAGCATGTGGGAACCTCTACCAGTTCACCAGAATACCTTTTGGAGTTACAAACGAAGTTGCGGCTTTTCAAAGGACACTCCACTACATTATTAGAACGGAGAAACTAAGTGGAATCTTTGCATATATGGATTAGGTCACGATCTGTGGTAAGGATAAAGAGGACCATGATGCGAACCTGCGGAAATTGATGGAGGCCGTTGAGAAATTTAAACTCACTTTGAATCTCAACAAATGCATATTTGAAACTGAATCTATTAATCTCCTGGGCTACACCATACATAAAAACTGCATAAAACCAGATAAATGTCGATTGGAACCTCTAATGAATCTACCTATCCCATCCGATAAAGAAATCTCTTGGTCTATTTGCGCACTACTCCAAATGGATTAATAATTTTTCTGCCAGGATAAGACCGCTTGTCGAAGTCGAATCATCCCTACCTTTATCTCAAGAGGCGATTGATTGTTTTGAAAAGCTAAAATTGGAAGTCGCCAAATCAGCTCTCGCTGTAATAGATAACAAAGAACTCTTTACAGTAGAAACTGATGCATCCGATCACGCCATTGTAGCTACTCTTTCACAAAAAGGTCGAGTCGTTCCATTCTTCAACCGAACACTCAATAATTCTGAAAAGAAACAACCATCTATCGAGAAAGAGGCCAGTGCGATTGTAGAGGCACTACGTAAATGGCGCCACTTCCTAATGGCGAGACACTTTCTACTAATAACTGATCAAAGGTCTGTGTCCTTTATGTTCGACCAGACGCACTCTAGTAAGATTAAGAACGAGAAAATAGAAAGATGGCGATTAGAACTATCGTGTTTTAAGTTTGATATCATGTATCGCCCAGGAAAGGACAATATTGCTGCTGACGCACTATCTCGAGTATGTGCTACACTAAATGAAACTCCCAGCAAACTAATCGAAATTCACAACTCTTTATGTCATCCCGGAATCGCGAGAATGGTTCATTGGATCCGATCCAAGAATTTACCTTATTCTGTGGAAGAAATAAAACGAATGATCGCTGCTTGCCCAGTTTGCGTGGAGATTAAACCCAGGTATATGAAGAACGAAGGTCAGCTAGTCAAGGCAACAGCCCCCTTCGAAAGGCTTAATTTAGATTTTAAGGGACTTTTACCGTCAAGCACTGAGAATAAATACATACTGACAATCATCGACGAATATTATAGTCGGTTCCCATTTGCCTATGCCTGTAAAAATATGACCTCTGAAACCGTAATCAAGTGTCTTAAAGACCTATTTTGTTTATTCGGTACTCCTGACTACATACACTCAGGCAGGGGCACTTTCTTTCTTTCGGACGAAATGAAAAGCTTCCTGACAAGGTTGGGCGTAGCTACCAGTCGAACAACACCATACAACCCCCAAGGGAATGGACTAGTAGAACGTCTGAATGGTACACTATGGAAAACAATACAGCTTCATCTGCGCTCGCAGAATCTGGACGGTACCGATTGGGAAAAGGCCATGCCTATAGCTCTGCACTCGATTAGATCCCTCCTGTCTACGGGAATTAACGCGATTCCCCATGAGCGTATGTTTTTTCACCCACGTCGCTCTTGCAATGGCATGTCCATGCCATCGTGGCTTATGCACCCTGGACCTGTACTTATGAAGAAAAATGTAAGGAATTCGAAATACGAGGCGGCTGTTGAAGAGGTTGAGCTCCTGCAAAGCAACCGTGAGTACTCCTACATTCGCTTGCCAGATGGGAGAGAGACCACTGTCTCAGACGTTTAGCGCCACTTCCTGTTCTCGACGAAGACATTAAGGAACTTTCAGAAGACGAGACCACAATTGTTGAAACACAAAGAGAGCACCTGTCTCAAGATTTGCAGAGAGACCAGCAACCTTCAGGGACGGACACAGGAACACCAGCTCTAGCCCAAGAAGCTCAAGTACGCCGATCTGCACGTGAGCGAAGACCACCTGCATACCTGCAGGACTATGTGGCAGAGAAAAACAACGAAGGGTGAATGATATGAACTCTTTAGTGTCATAATCCGCACTCCTTGAATGGAAGCATACTTATATTAGTCTGTTATATTATCTACTTATTTGACATTTACGTCTGTCACTTTGTTTATAGGTTTACAAGGCCATTTTCACTACACTATATATACGACTTATCTATTTTCATTACTGTTACTTTTGATTAAAAAAAGTAAATAAAAGGTTGATAACGGACGGACAATTATTTTTGATTATCTAAGCACGCAACGACGAAATACATCATGTAACATATAGCCAAGAAGCATATAACTACTATGAAAGAAATTACTTCTATACTATTTTTGGTTCGAAAATAAAAATCCCTAACACCTTCTCTTGGTGTTATAGCAATTCCTTCAAAAATAACCAATAGAAGTAATTGTTCTCTCGGGGAGCAACCCTTCTATCGGTACAGTGAGAGAACGAATTTCAAGAATACGGTTTTGGCATTTTCAATGGAACCACACCCACTTTCTATTGGCTGTTCTATTCTATCACCGTCAAGAATAGGGGTCCTGATAGCGTTTTCTTTTGAGATTAAATTGATTGTACTAACCCTTACTTTTTGGAAGTCCATCTTATTAAGAATAATAAAAAACTCTTCGTTTTAACAAAACTTCCACTATTTATTTAAAAAATGGCTGTCATTGAGTTTAAAAAAGTTATTTAAATACATAGTGGAAGTTTTGTTAAAACGAAGAGTTTTTTATTCATCTGAGTTTTTATTATTCTTTTGAGATTAGTAGAAAGTGAACTGAGTGCGCCCTCGGTGCGAACTGAAATTGCTCCTGCACTACCCCAGTTTTTACTGTGCACTGGCAACTGACGTTTTCAGGGCGAACTGCGTGTTTTTGACATTTCAAAAGAATGCATTTGATACAAGAACGATAAACATTTACCAGGATTGCCTAATCGGCCTGATTTGTCCGCCAGCTGTGTGACGTCATTGCAGTCCTTCATTATAACGTTAAAAGCATGGAAATAATAGGAATTAAACAGTATTTTTATGATTTCTGAAATACTAACGTACCACTATTTGGATTTTTAAGATTAAACACTTATAATTTATAATAAATAATCCCATAAAATCGTTTTAATATTTATATTTAATTAATTTATTGAATATTATTTGGGAAATAGGTAGAGTAAAGAAAACACTATTTAGTTCTATTTTTATTTTAAAAAATACATTCAAATAAATTTATTATTACACAAAATCATGCCTAAAACTAGTGTTTTTTGACAAACAAAGAAACAATAAACAATTTGCAGCATATTACTAGTACAATCCGTGAATCTTTTATGGAGCGACATAATATGTATTCTATAGAGAATTTTTAATTACAAATTTAAAATTAACAAAAAAAATCCTACATATTAAAAAATAGTAAGTAAGTAAACTATCTCACTAAAAACGTAAAATAAAAAATGTATTCACTATTGAATATTAACGTTGACACTCAACGATACTAACCAAGCAATGTCCAGCCAAGCAGTGTAACACATGAAATTTAAAAGTCCGAACTGGAGTTTAAAAGAACAGTTTTTTAAAAATTTTACACAAAAATGCAACGTACACTAATGTATCCACAATATCTACCAGTCAAAATTTTGAATATTTTTATAATAAATCTAAAAACGACGATTGAAAACGACCTAAAATGCACTGTCAAGATAGGAAAAATACGGCCGAGGACTGCAGTGACGTCACAGGCCACCA
This sequence comes from Ophraella communa, assembly GCA_035357415.1. NCBI lineage: Eukaryota > Metazoa > Arthropoda > Insecta > Coleoptera > Chrysomelidae > Ophraella > Ophraella communa. The sequence continues at coordinate 7,423,252 of CM068994.1, read as the reverse complement.
CGTGCAATCGATTTTTTGGCGAATGTACGTCTTATGGGATTAAGCAATCCTGGTAAATGTTTATCGTTCTTGCATTTGATATAGTGCACTTTTTTGGTTATTATTAGTACTTGAAAATTTTTTCTGAAATTACCGAAGGCGAATATAAGTTGAAGGAGAACTTAAGGTATAGAGCGATTTTGATTCTCTCTTTTCTTCATATTCTTCTGAAGATGAATATGAGATTACAGGCGTACTAAAATAAAAAAGTACAATTCTGCACAAAGACCTATTTACCTCCTCCATAGTTACCAATTTCAACTTGAACTTGATCGTTGAACGCTTGAACCTAACCTATTCGTATTGTCCTGTCCTTAGACCTAATCTAAGGTCCTGATCGATTCTCGAATGTGTGCGCCTGAAAAAGTATACTTTTTCTAAACGTATACAATTAATTATAAGAACATGGTTCAAGAATGGACTGAGAAAGTGTGACGTCAAAATTTGTTTAGAAAAAGTATACTTTTTCAGGCGCACACACTCGAGAATCGACCCCCTGTCCCTTAGATTGTCTAAGTCCTGTCCTGTAAATTTGTTGTATCATGTGCCCTGAGTCGAATAGTCCGAAGGACAGATTGCTCTCCCTAATGACATTTCAATTTCAATAGAACACACAACTCGCTCTCAGTGTGCACTCAGTGCGTTGCAAAAAAAAACGATATGAAATAAACATAACCTAAATACTTGTTTTTTACGAAGTACGAAATGTACTCTCAGATTTTGTTTCTCGATTAATAAATGTACCATATAATACATTTTTAAAATATGGATGAAAGCAAAGGTACACCAGAAAGTGATTTCAGTATTGAATGTTTTCAAAATTATGCAGCTCCCGAAGTTTTTATTCAGGGTCTTGCAGGAATAGTTGATCAACAAGATGTGGAAATTATGATCAGAGCCCAAAAACAAATGTAAGCTTATATGTTAATATTTAATTGTCAAATAGATGCAATGTTTGTAAATGTCATCAACAAAGGCTATTGTGTATAAGTTGTGTCTGTTTAAGGATTTGATAAGGCTGTCCACCCCCTCATGCATCATTGACATTTATTTCAATCACTCTTGTAGAGAGCAAATTTCCTATACCTCTTCAGAGAACTTTTTTGTATTGTATAAGCTGAGGTGTTCTTTTAATCTTCCATCTGGTGTTTGGTCCAATTAATGTTGATAATAATAAACAGCTTCCTATCTACACGTTTATTATATTATTATTTTCAGATTTACAGATACTTTTTAAATGTTGACATATTAAAAGCAACTTTTATATATTATATCAATTTTATATATATCAACAGACAGGTCGCCTGGCAACCGATATCAACTCAGATTTATTTTTTATTACACTAACTCTACAAAAACTATTTATACAGAATATAGGTTACCTAGCACCATCTATGATTTCTATAACTAATATCAATAATACAGATTTATATCTTGCAAGAATAGCATTATCCATTAATAAACTAATAAGATTTCACAACACCCTCTCTTAATGCTGTTCTTGCTAGATCCTGAAACTAAGAAAAATATAAACAATATCAAAATTCACAATCTTAAATCAAATTTAGAATCTGAGAAATAAACTTATTTCTGAAATAAAAGAACAATATCAAAATTCAAAATCTTACATCAAACTTACAATCTAAAATCAACAAATGAACTCATGTCTCTAATCATCATTTAAAGTAATAATAACTATCCCTCTCTGGTTTCTAAACCTATTCTAGTGCAATTCAAGTGAAACTGATTTCTGTTTAGTCCCTTGGTTAAAATGTCAGCCAATGGAAACTTAGTACCTATATATTCTATCATTATCAATTTTGAATTTAAAGCCCCACAAACAAAATTATACTTAAGATCAATGTGCTTAACTCATTTGTTATTTTCAGGTTTTTAATGATTGCAATGCATCCTTGATTATCTTCAAAAAACTTACAACTTTGAATACCTAATTTCATATCAATGAATAATTTTCTCATCCACAAACAATCCTGTACTGCTCCACATGTACAAGGCTACTAATTCAGCCTCAGAACTTGAAAGAGCAACACAATTTTGTTTTCTACACACCCAAGATATAGTGTTTCCAAATATTTGAATTATATAACCTGATACTGATTTTCTATCATCTATATCCCCAGCCCAATCTGAATCTACAAAACAAGTAAAAATTTCTCCCTGCTTTCTTTCAAATTTCAAACAAACATTCATACTTCCTTTCAAATATCTTAGCAATCTTTAAAGAGACACCCAAACATCCTCATTATTTTTATCCTGAAACCGACTCAAGTAGTTTACTGCGAAACTAATATCAGGTCAGAACCCAATAACAAATACATTAGACACCCGATTAGCTGTCTAACTGGTTTATCACAACTATCACTATTATTTAAACAAATTTTTAATTTAGGATCAATTGGAGTTGGCGAAGAATTACAGTTATCAAAATTAAACCTTTTCAAGATTCCTAACAAATATCTCTGTTGACTTATTCTCAAAATTCCCTCATTTCTTTTATAATCAATCTCAAGCCCTAAAAAATATTTCAATTCTTTATCTTTAATTTCAAAATACTTAACTAAATAATTTTTGCAAGTTTCAATTTTATTATAGTCTTGTCCTGAAATAATAACATCATCCACATATAATAATAAATACATTATTTCTTCATTTTCAAATTGTTTAATATACAAACAACAATCTGTTTCTGACCTTTCAAAACCTAACTTTATTAAATAACCATTAATTTTGTTGTTCCAACATTTTGACGCTTGTTTTAACCCATATAACGCTTTATTCAGTTTTAATACACAATCACGCTCACATTCAATCATCTCTAGTGCATACACATAAACATCCTCTTTCAACTCACCATTAAGAAAAGCTGTTTTTACATCAAGTTGCCTGAAATAGTATTTATATTGATTTCCTACAGATAAAATCATTCGGAGGGTTGACATTTTCGCTACTGGTGAATAGAGTTCATCATAGTTGAATGAGTTTCTTTGAGCAAAGCCTCTTACTACTAATCATGCTTTATATCTATTTTCCTTTTCTTCTTCAATGGGTTTCGAAGCAAATACCCATTTTGTACTCAATATTTCTGCTCCTTTTGGTTTCTTTACTCTACTCCAAGTATTATTTTTCTCTAATGATTCTATTTCTTTTTCCATTGCTCTAATCCACAATTTCTTATCTTCTCTAGTCATTATTTCTTCTACACTTTCTGGTACCTCTTCTATATAGGACATAGCATCAAAAGCCATGTAAAGTTCATAATCGTCATATCGTTGGGTTATTTTACTCATTCTTCTGGTTCTTTCACTGAAAATTTGGTCTGTATCTAATTCTGTCTCTCTCATGGTACTTATATCATTTTCCTCCTGTATCTTCATCTCTGTCTCACCCATCACCTCTGCATTCTCATTATTTTCCTCTGTTTCCAAGTCTAATCCAGTTACCTTTGATTTATAATAGAATTCATCTTCATTAAATATAACGTCTCTAACTACAATTACTTTTTGATCTTTTATGTGCCATAATCTGTATCCTGTTGTCGTGTATCCTATCATGATTGTTTTTTCTGCTTTTGAATCGAATTTTTGTCTAAATTGTTTTGGACTGTGGGAATAAGCTGTGCATCCGAAAACTCTCATTCTACTTACATTCGGCTTACATTCATACCATATTTCTACTTCTATTTCTACTTTGTCTAGGCTATTACTTGGTGATCTATTTAATATATATGCTGCCACTCTCACTGCTTCATTCCAAAAGTATTTAGGCATGTTTGCTTCCTGGATCATCGCTCGCGCTTTATCTACTAGACTTCTGTTGAACCTTTCCGCTTTCCCATTTTGCTCTGGAGTGTACGGTGTAGTGTAATCTATAACTGTTCCATTCTCTCTACAAAAAGCTTTAATTTCATTTGATATATACTCTCTTCCATTATCACATCGTAGAACTGAAATTTTTAAATTAAATTTAGTTTGAGCCACATTTACAAAATCCTGAAAACAATTAAATACCTCATTTTCCCCTTTATAGGATAAACAGTAATAAAATTTGAAAAGTCATCGATAAAAGTAACAAAGTATTTGGCACCATCGTGACTTAATGGCTCTATTGGACCAGCAACATCCGAATGAATAATTTGTAAAACCCTTTTTGCCCTTCTCCTAGTACCAAAATTAGAGCATGTCATTTTACCAGTGCAACCTTCACAGAAATCATTTTACCCAATTTTATTTTATCTATACCTACAGCCATATTATTCTTAACCAATTTTTCTAAATTTGAGTAACAAATGTGTCCTAACCTTTTATGCCACAATTTTGTATTTTGATCTTCAATATCAATATTCAAACATTCTTGATTTTGAACTTAAAAGAAAATTTCATATAATTTGTCTCTATATCCTAGACCAACCAAATTTTTATTGCTATACAAAAATACTTTACCTTTATCAAAAATTACTTTAATATTGGCCACTTCTAGTCTTTTGACTGATAATAAATTTTTCCTTATTTGGTACATAAAAGATATTTTTTATAGTGCATTCTACTTCTCTATTGTAAACTTTGCTTAAAACCTGAATATTTCCTACTCCTACTGCATTCATAAAACTATTATCTTTTGCTACTGCTATTTTAATAGGATTTTCAAGTGGCATATAATCAACAAAATAATCTTTGCTATTGATCAAATGATCTGTACAACCAGAATCTATATAAAATAAAATTTCATTATTTCTACTTACAGTCTATTTTTCACTATTATTTGTCATGAAACATACGTTTTCTTGTTGGGACTCATTTTGTGACTCAATACTGTGACCTTCATGAGCTTGTCCGCTTGCTCGTCCAGATCCATAGTGTCTATAATTGCTATGATATCCTCTTCCTCTGTAACGACCTCTTGGAAAAGTTCCTCTACTACTTGGCCCACCATTACCATTGAAACCTGCTTGGAAACCACCTCGACTATTGCCTCTATAAAAGCCTCTGGAAAAACCACCTCGAACAAAACTTCTTTTCTGTCCATTTCTTTCTGTTTCATTCAATCTTGGGCAATCCTTTTTATAATGCTCGCTTTGACCACATTGATAACATAGACCCCTCTCTATCACAAATGCTGTTGGCTTGCAGTGATCGTCGTTTTGTTTTTGCGATGTAAGTGTAAGGGCTTTTTTCTTTTCAACTTCGCTTCGTAATTTAGCTTTGACAAGGTCCAATGTTAAATCAGCTGGATCTAAATTCTCCAACACTGTAATAACTGTCTCGAACGATTGGGGCATTGCTAACAACAAATTACATACAACATCTTCATCACTTATCTGGGCACCTGCAACCTTCAACTGTATAATTGTATCTTCAAATTCGGTTAAAAATGTTTCCAAAAATTCCGTCTCTTTCAATTTCATTTACATTAATTTTCTTCTCAACATTAATTGGCCTGGCACTCCTTTCTTTTCATTTTTCATATCTTTCTTCTAAACTCGCCCACATAGCATATGCAGTTTCTTTTTTCCTAATAATATCTAATTGCAAATCATCCAAACATTGAACTATAATGACTTGCATCTTTGATCTTTTTTCTTTGCCTCTAATAACTTTTTTTCATCTACATAATTAACCTGTTTAAATTCATTTTCTATGCATTCTTTTACATCTTTTTCATCTAACAAAATTTGCATTCTAAACTTCCATGCATGGTAATTGTGATCATTTAGGGGTTCGATATTATAGGTATTACTCTTACCAGATATTGCAGCCATTTTTTTTTTATTATTTCGTGAATCTTGGGCAAGGATCTGGGCCCATAACCTGTTATTTTAATCTTCCATCTGGTGTTTGGTCCAATTAATGTTGATAATAATAAACAGCTTGGTAAAATTTCGGTATAGGGGAATAGCTCCGATTTTAACGAATTTTTTTTTGGACACTCCCTAAACATCCCTGAGCACTACTGTGAAGTTTTTTTTTCCGGAAATGAAAACTAAAATTTTGAAAAAATTTTGAAGTTAAAAAAAAAATTTTTTTGCTCCAATTTACACAGGTTAGGTTAGGTTATGTTATGTTAGGTTAGGTTAGGTTAGGTTAGGTTAGGTTAGGTTAGGTTAGGTTAGGTTAGGTTAGGTTAGGTTAGGTTAGGTTAGGTTAGGTTAGGTTAGGTTAGGTTAGGTTAGGTTAGGTGAGGTGAGGTTAGGTTAGGTTAGGTTAGGTGAGGTTAGGTTAGGTTAGGTTAGGTTAGGTTAGGTTAGGTTAGGTTTGGTTAGGTTAGGTTAGGTTAGGTTTCAACTTACATTTTATCGGGTTCTCCAAAAAAATTTTTGTGCAAATTGGAGGCAAAAAATTTTTTTGGAAAAAAATTTCAAAATTTTAGTTTTCATTTCCGGAAAAAAAAACTTCACAGTAGTGCTCAGGGATGTTTAGGGAGTGTCCAAAAAAAAAATCGTTAAAATCGGAGTTATTCCCCTATACCGAAATTTTTCCAACAGCTTCCTATCTAAACGTTTATTATATTATTATTTTTAGATTTACAGATACTTTTTAAATGTTGACATATTAAAAGCAACTGAGGTGTTATTTTAATCTTCCGTCTGGTGTTTGGTCCAATTAATGTTGATAATAATAAACAGCTTCCTATCTACACGTTTATTATATTATTATTTTCAGATTTACAGATACTTTTTAAATGTTGACATATTAAAAGCAATTTTTATATATTATATTATATCAACAGACAGTTCGCCTGGCAACCGATAACAACTCAGATTTATTTTTTATTACACTAACTCTACAAAAACTATTTATACAGAATATAGGTTACCTAGCACCATCTATGATTTCTATAACTAATATCAATAATATAGATTTATATCTTGCAAGAATAGCATTATCCATTAATAAACTAATAAGATTTTACAACATGAGGTTTATATTCAGCCCATTCCTTATTTAGTTTTATATTTTTCTCTTTGTTATATCTTCCTCAGGACCAATGAGTTGTTCAACTCATAGCTCATCCTTATAGGCCTCGTGTTTAGGGCGATAGGGTTACTTTTATTAATGATTTTGCCAAAAGAACTTGCAGCGTATTTCCTTATTTGTACATCTTCATTACCTCTTTTGGTATTTTTTGTGTTTTCATATTTGCAATATTAAGTTCTTTTTTTTATTTAGAATTTATAACTTAAATATAATACAATTTTATTGGCATTCAATAAAGATGTAATTATACAATGATAACCATTAATTTAAGGTTACAACGTTTTGAAAAAACCAATGAGATGTTAACAAATTGCAATGCATTAAGTATTTCAAGACTGAAAACTGTAGGAGTTGAATTTAAAAAGCATATCCAACTTCTTTCTGAAACAAAGAAAGATTTAGATTACATTTTCAAGAAAATCAGAATAATTAAAGCAAAGCTGTCTCTGCAATATCCAGAAGCATTTGCTGAAGCAACTAGAAGTAGTTTTGCAGAAGAATGTGAAGAAGAAGGAGAAAATGAAGAAAAAAGTAAAGAAAATATAGATGATAACAGAAGAAGTTTACATATTAAATCTAATAATATACAGATACAATTTGATGCAAGCAGAAGAGCATCAGAGTAATAATATTTCAACACATTAACGACCAGGCGCGGCGCGCATTACTTGACCACCGGACCAAATTTTTTTTGTTAAATATGGATGTATATGGTGATTTAATAGTACTTTAGAGCAGTTTTTTTAAATCTTCGTTTTTTTTCGAATTTAAACCTCAAAAATCAAGAGCGGTCTGTAGGGGGTCCACTTTTAACCCCCACTTCCGTTAACATACGCTGAAGCATATCGTTTGTTTATCATCGCTTGGACAAGTCAGTACATGTTAGATGCTTGAGTATAGTGCGACAAAATGGATAATAAACGTTCAAGACGAATCTTGATGATGGCCATGCTGAATAAAATTGATAACAGAGCTGGGAAAGATACTTTAAAAAGTATCTAGATACAAGATATAAAAATATCTTAGATACAAGATACTTTTACAAGTATCTAAGATACTTTCAAAAAATATCTTAGATACTTACAAATATTTTTGGTTTATTAAAGAAATACCTACTACATTAGTGCAAGTTTATTTTAAACAGCATTTCTAGATTAAATGAAACTCTGAAACACAGGAACATAGAGATAAGAAACTCAAAAACAAAATTTTAATTTTCGAAATTAAAACCTAACACAAAAAACTACTACTAGGTATTGCAAACAAAAAAATCATAATTAAAAATAAAAATACTTATTTATTATACAAAGTTTTTAAAGTACAAAACAGAAATGAATTCACGTCAGCTCAACTTACCGTTCAGCTCAAATCGACAGGTCTGAACAAACTGAACATGTGACTGTAGACTTCGCGCATCGTATAAAACATATTTATGGCATAAAGAATCTTAGATACTTTGGAATAGTATCTAAGATACTTTTCAGTATCTAAGATATTTACAAGTATCTTAGATACTTTTTAGTATCTAAGATACTAAGTACAGATACTTTTAAAAAGTATCTAAAAAATTTAGATACTTTTGCATAAAATGAAAAAGTATCTAGATACAAGATACAAGATACTATCTTGTATCTTAGATACTGAAAAGTATCTATTTTTTTAAGATAGTCCCAGCTCTGATTGATAATGATGGTAAGTTACAGTTACATATTGATGGTTATGTTGCAGTATTTCATACAAAACGCCCAAATTCTTACTGAATGAAAGCAAATAATAACAATTTTAACTAATAATCAATGTATTTTAGAATCTTCTGACAGTAGTGAACCCGAAAATTTGTCATCTAATGCTTTGTACAGCAATGTTTCACACAGCAGTGACCCGGAATTCGTTCCTAGTGACATAAGTTCAGATCCAGAACAATTATTGAATACAAATAGGGTAACTTTTATTTTCCAATAAAATAAATCTAGAAATCGGCACTTGGCAGTATCTATTTCATTTTAGGATGAAACTGATGTAGAGCCCAACGTAGAGGAACTAAATGTAGGATCAAATTTGCACGAAGTTTCTTCTAGCTCTGATTCTACTGATAATCAAAATATAAATAATGAAGAAGTAGAATGGCGTAACTGCATTGGACAACATTTGCAGTTTAACTCTAATTACCAGGGAGGAGTAGATCCACGTTATGCGGCAGCACTAGTTGGTACCAATCCTTTTACTTTTTTTAGAGTATTTATTGATAATGAAGTAATTGACATGATGGTGGAACAAACAAATTTATATGCAACACAAACCATTTGTTCAGAAGAAGATGTTGCTCAATATTCACTTCTACATAAATGGGAACCTACTACGAGATAGGTACATAGGGTGGTACATGGGCTTGGTATGAATGCCTTCAATTCGGCATTATTGAAGTACGAAACGTTTAAATGATGTTACATCTTGCATCATGAGTCGTAACCGTTTTGAAACATTACTTCAACTATGGCATTTCAGCGACAATATGAAATGTCCACCAGGAGACATCCAACCTCTTATTGACTTAGGGCCGGTTTTTCAATCTCCAGCTAAGCAAATTTAGCTATCAGTTAACCTTTAACAAGGAGTCAAAGTGTTTCTTCAACTAACTGTTAAGGTTGACTACAAGCTAATGTTTCTGTTATATTAGCAAACACTTCAAAGTCTCTGTTTGGATTTGTAACTAGTAGTTAGCAAGTTGTTTAACGGCAAAATGAGATAATTGATTTTTGTATGAGTGATGATGATGAAGAAATATTGGAATACCTTGAATATGAAAGGAGACCATATATTGTTAAAGAAAGGTCGAACCCTTTTGAAGAGTTTGATGATTTAGATTTTCGCGTAAGATTTCGACTTTCAAAGGAAACTGTTATGTTATTATTAGAACAAATCGTAAATCAAATTGAAACACCCACAGACAGGTAAGCTTTTATTTCAATTCTCTTTTAAAACTAAAAATATTTTTCTCTCCAAGTAACGGCATCCGTCTTTTTGCATTCAATAGTTGTTTTAAAATGATTTGTTAATTTTAATAACAAGGATTTATCAGATAGTGAAAAATTAGATATCCTGTTTTTATTTGGTGTTTCCATTTGAAAATATAAAATTTTTAAAATGATACTCAACAAAATAAATAAAACTAATAAAAACAAAGATCTTCTTTTTCTATTTAAAACCATAAAAACTTAGGTTAACTCAACTAAATTGAACACAAAACAATATCTTTATTTACCGTTCTAAGAAATTAACAAACCAAAACCAAACCAAAAAATCAATTTTACCAACCCAGCAAATTTAATGATAGCTGGCAGTTTCGTAGCTAAAAGTTAGATAGTGCAATGAAAAACGCCATAACCTTTAACAGAAACTTTAGCTGTTGGTCACGGTTAACTTTTGATCAAGTAACAGAAGCTTTTAACAAGCGATTGAAAAACCGGCCCTTACTAGTTAGAAAATTTCAAGAAGTATTTACCCCGGAAGATACATTTTGTATTGATGAATCTGTTATACCATTTCGAGGAAGGTTGGTTTTCAAACAATATTTGCCGAATAAAACTCACAAGTATGGAATTAAATTTTTCAAACTATGTTCATCAAATGGATATACTTGGGCCTTGAAATTATACTGTGGAAAGGAACAAGATGCAAAAGCAAGTGTTCCAACTAAAGTTGTTTTGACCCTTTCAGAAAAATTACTTGGTCAAGGAAGAACTGCCATAACTCACAATTACTATACCAGCTTGAGTTTGGCAAATGAACTCTTAGATAAACGAACTCATTTAGTCGGAACTCTCAGGTCTAATAGAAAAGAAAATCCGAAAGCAGTACTAACAAAAAACTAAAAAGAAATTATATTGTTGCACAGGAAAACAAGAGAGGTATTACTGTAATGAAATGGAGAGATAAACGCGATGTTTTATTGCTAAGCACTAAACACACAGATGAAATGGAAGAGGTTCTAGTAAGAGGTGAAATTAAATATAAACCGAAAGCTATTATTTGTTATAACAAAGGAAAATGTTATAAAATGTCAAGTTATTCTACACCATTACGGAAAACGTTAAAATGGTACCGTAAAGTAGCCATGGTACTGCACTCGTAAATGCACATTTTCTATTTAAAAAAATTAATAAAACAAATATTTCAGTAAACGATTTTCGAGAGCAAATATATGAAAAGATGCTTGAATATAAAGCAATTGAACAAAATGCTGATGATTTAGATAATCCTGATGCTCCAGGAACCTCTGTTCAAGTTGGCAGAAAACGGAAAGTTAAAAAGTACACACAAGATATCGAAAAGAGATGGTCCTAGTCACCAGACGCGCAAATATTGCCGTGGCTGCTATTCAAAAAAAGTAAACGGTGAAATATCCAAAAATCAGGTTAAAAAAGTAAATACTTTTTGTAGAGATTGGGATGACCAACCTCATTTTTGCCTACAGTGTTTTAATAATGAACATGAATAAATCATTATTAATATAAAAATTATTGAATAATGTAAGAGATCTTGTTTTTTGTTTACGTATTAGTTTCTTTTGTTTTTATAGTTATCACTAAATAAAAAATGACAAATTTATACACACTGTGTTTTGCTTCATTTATTACTACTTATGTAAAAACTATAATGTCTAAGACGAACTACAGGACCAAGCGGTCCATTTAATATAGTAAAAGCTATATAAATATCGGTCCGGTGGTCTCTAGGAATAAATTTATAAAGGTGTGTATATTTTTTTCAGGCGATCCCTAGGGACCGCCATGGTCCGGTGGTATCATCGATAAGCGGTCCCTAGGGACCGCCTCGGTCGTTAATGTGTTAAAAAACTATTAATATTTAAAAAAATATATGTGATACTAACTATGATTGAAGACAATGTTTCTTAGGGTACGCTTATGATGCTGTGACCATAGCGTAGATAATCCAATCCAATGGGATTGGAATGTTCTGTACATTTTCTCAGCTAGTATTGAGGTTCCTACAGTTTGGTTGTAGATAATTTAATATCATAAAAATTGCTCAAATACATTTCTATCCGCATTGATAGGTTTGGATGTGCACAAAATTCACTTTCTCTGCGCCCCAGCAAATAGTACCTAACCTTCAGGATTTGATATTAAAAGTAAATCTTTGGAATTACTCATCTCATCTTTACTGTGAGCGCAACTGCCGCAGCTCTTAAATAAATGAGAACACTATAGACAAACACTTGATAAAATAATAAAAGGAATGAAAATTTGTACTGTAAAACGGCTTGTATTAAACTAAGTACCTTAAATAAGCACCCAACAGCAACAGAGTTACTCCTTACATTACTCACCTTGCTGTTCTCATTGCAGCTTGTTAAATCAATTGCAGCTGAGACATAAACGTACCCTTATTAAACGTTGATTTTAATTTAGATAAACATTGTAGAAAATAAACACAATTCATGTATAATATTTATAATGGTTAATTATACAAGACATACATTATATTACATTTAAATGAAGCTGTTAGAATGTTCTGCAAAATGAAAAGTGTGATTGTTTAATTGTGTAATATGTTTATTTCTGTTAAGGGTAACTGTAAACTAATTGCACGTTATTATATAAGTTTAAGAGTTGTGAAATATTTGAAGTCTTTTAAATATAGAAACTTAGGAGTCTTCTTTGCATTTGTTTTCTTAATAAGTTTTATGATTGGAAGCCACTTGGGAAATATATAAAAATGTATCTATTAGTTTTCATTATTTTTAGGTATAGTATAACTAAAATAAGTTGCTACAAAGGGTACCGCCTAGCGGCAAATTTTGCTTTGTCGGAACAATGTCTCCATAGGCGTGTATGTCCGTGTGTATTACAAATTTTGTCGATCACATAATCGTTTTTTATACTTCGTAGTAATTCTTTCTTTGTCGTTACCTTTTCCGGACTAATGTTCCTTTTTTTCATAAATTCTAAAATATATCTGCCTTCTTTGAACTAGAATTTGGAATTTTATTTAATATCCGCGAACAATAGGAAGCATTGTCCATAACGACTACTGAATTTGGAGGAATGTTAGGAAGAAGCTGCTCTTGAAACCATTTTTCATTTAAATCTGCAGTCATATCCTCATGTTAGTCGGCTGTACATTGCTTAATATTCTTCGCAGACAGTAGTAACGCATTTGGTATAAAACCGTTTTCACTTCCATCTTGAAGAATTATTATAGGCTTTCCTCTCGAACATGGCGCATTTAACTACACTTTTGAGACTGATCTACCCAGCCATACTGAACAGTATCATGTGTGTCAAACCAAGTCTCATCTAGGTAAACTATATGCCTTTTTAATTCACGATACTTCCATATTTTATCTAAATACTCTTCACGGAGTACAACAATACGCCGCGATTCCATTATAATCATTCGTTTATCTAATTTCTTATAATTAAAAGCGCATTCTAATAGTATACCGCGTAAAGTTTCTACGCTTTTATAATTATAATCAGGATAATTTCGTAATTTTCCTTTGAACGATTTCTAAAGTCAGTACAATATTTTCTTAATATAAATTATAAATCGTTCGCTTTATAACATCTTTTGTAGCATCGTCAACATTTGCAAATTTTATTTTTCCGCACCTGCGAATGATCTATAACGTCACCGCGCTTAATAACCCGAGAAATAATGTAAATAGAAATTTTAGTTAAGGTATTAATTCGCTTTATTAACCGCATCTGATTTTTTATTATCTTCATTTTTCAAACAATGATACATATTTAAAATAACCCTCTGACACTGAATGTGTAAATCTTTATTGCAAAATTCGCTACTAACCTCACCTGTTGGCGATATCGTATCTTCTGAATTTAAATGTTGATCTGGATTTCCATTTTCTGATTCAAAAGGTCTCCAAAACGCTGCCATAATATATGTAACTAATTTAAGGTTATCAATTAATATGGGCAAAAATTACAATACGTAAACCAATTATTAAAAATTAATTACCGAAACAAAGATATATCTAAAGTTAATAGTTAACTGCCCCAAATAAAAATCTGTGTGTGAACTCTGTAACAGAATAGAAAAGAAATTTCTTTCTATTTTAGGAAATTTCTTGTAACGTTACTCTGTATGTCTATTCGGAGGTTTTCGTGTAGTTTCGTATGCGTATTCGGAAGATAGAAATAGAAACAGCTAAAAGGGTCTTTCTATGTCTGATTTGAGGTTTCTATGGCGCAAAACATCAAAACAAATATTGTAACCGTAAGGTTTATGCCCTCTCTGCCCTAGGTACATCATAAAGCATTGTTAGGTTATTGTTTTTTATTAAAGAAGTTTTATTTTTAATTAAAAATGAGAAGTATTTTATTAATTTTTCTTGTAAACAAGATTTTTTTCTGTTTAAACAATACTTAATTGATGCTGTGTTCCGTCATTAACTCTCAGCAATTGGCATTGTTTTTTAGTTTATCATGTTGTCAATAAAAGTCTATCTTTGGGTTTATTAATGTTTATTTTGATTTTACCACAACTACCTAGCTAATATTGTTTGAACTCTCAGGATGTTCTAAGATATTTGTCGTGTGTCGTCACGACACTGTCGTGGATGTCTCCTGTCGATACTCTGCATTTTTTTTCAATCTTCTTCTTCTGCCTCTTCTATAAAATTCGCAATTACCAAATCCATTTCTCAATGAATAGAAAAGCACAAAAAACAACAAATAACGCAAAAACAAAATAAGTAATAACAGCTTAAAATGACAATATTGACATTTGTGATGGCAAAATTACTGGTAGATAGGTTTAAAATTGAAATGTTTTTAGGTTCATTAGTACACATTTCTCTATATCCGAACTTGCCCGAAGGTTTTAGGAAAAAGTCATAGAGAGTAGGGTTTGTTGATAGAAAGAAATTTTCTTTCTTTGCTATTTCTTTTCTATTTCTATCTCTATCGAGTTACAGAGTACGCGTGCTGGACTCTCCGCATCCGCACTAGTCAGCGACTTTATGAGCTGCCACAAAAAATAACCCCAAGACCCCTGGACGCAACAGAATACAGCGGACCATTAAAAGCCGTCAACAAGTCGCGTGCGTACTCCAATTGTTTTTGCGCTGTACAACTACGAGTCTAGAGAGAGCTGGGTTCCGACGATACAGAGTGGATGTTTAACGGGACAAATATGTTGTTTTCATGCCATTTTTTCTACTTTGAAGCCTAGTAAACTAACTCACTCTGTATGACACTTTTAAATGGATTTTAGCAATTAATATTGGAAAGACTATAGGTATTCAGTTAGAAAGGATCAAAGTATCCAATTCCATATAATTCGTATATGATTTCAAAAACAAATACTCTTCCAATCATTACATCCAGATGGGTTAATAAGCCAAAATAGACAGTATAAGTGACAAAACAATTTTTCCACCTACCTCTATCCAAAATACACGTTTCCTGGCCTCATTGTAAGGAGCTAATTGAGGTAAAGTGACGTCATTGAGCACACAAACCTATGAATTTCAAATTTCTCCACTATTACACTATTTATTTTGATTGAGTCTCATTTTATATTTAGACAAGAAATAAATGTAACACAAATACATTCATTTATTTTTCGCTGTTACAAGAATTAATAAAGAGAAGGAAAGTATTTTACAATAATATTATAATAAAAATGTATCAAGTCAAATGATATTCTTGAAATAAATAGTAGTTACACTTAAAACTTAGATAAACTATAATTTCTAATTTTTTATTTTATATGTGGGGAATGTTTTTTTCAAGCATGATTTAAGAAATTTAATTTTAAGATGGAAGTAAAAGGTACCTTTTAAATTCAAAGAGTAATACCCCTAAATGTCGGCAACACATTATTGAGATCTCATAACATACACGTGCGGTTAGACAAGAAAATTTAAATTTCTTTGTTTAGTCAAATTGCAATGAAATTTGTATCTATATACAACTTTATTTGGTCTATTTACATACTTACTTTTCATCAATTGAAAAACATAGTATTAGATACCTTTTAGATTAAAAAAGTACTGCCCCTAAATACCGGCAACACATTATACAAAATTAAATAATTGCAATTGTCTTTATTTTATATAGTGTGGAAACCACTTGGGGAATAAAATTATTTGTGGGGTTAGTTTAGAAGATTATTCGCGATTTCGACTACCGTTGAGGGCGCTAAGAAACGTAAACAAATATGGAGGATTGTGAGTAATCTTTTTGTTTCAGGTGTCGAACTTAGTGGTTGAGTTGTGTGTTTTGATTGTTTGGTGGTAATTTTACAAATACAAATAAAAGAATCAAACATCAACCTCCACATAACAATCCAAAATAAAATTAAAAATAATTTGCGATTACTCACAAAGTAGGTTTATTATTTATCCTCCAGAGGGCGTCTAGACTTTCGAAAAGGCGAATAAAAAACGCTGGGACCCGTCAATTTTGAAATTCAAATGTGAGCTTTTTAAATATAAATTTAAATGTACAGGGTGATATACGCAAGTCTGGCATAGTCCATGATCTATATTTTTAATGAAACACTCTGTATGTTTTTATGATTTTAAAAGCTCCTTAACAACACGATCTCAACGAACTATACCATGTAGGATCTATTATGCATTGTACAGGGTGAAATTTTGAAATTATTTATAATTAAATAAGATAGTAAATAAAATAAAATACTTGACGTAATTGATTTTTTACATTACAACAAATGTTCTCCACCTTGTTGTTGGAATAAAACCTCTCCTATAATAGTCATCCCGAACTTTGTTTAAAGTTTGAGGTGAAATAGCCCGTATTTCTGTAGTTATCCTTTCTTTGAGGTCTGCAATGCTAGTTGGCCGAGTTGCATATACTTTGTTCTTGAGATAACCCCACAGAAAAAAATCCAAGAAAATGGTATAGTTCGTTGAGATCGTATTGTTAAAGGAGCTTTTAAAGTCATAAAAACATACAGGGTGTTTCATTAAAAATATAGATCATGGACGATGTCAGACTTGAATCACCCTGTACATTTATATAGTTTCTTATCAAAGATAGGTGTTATAATCCTATCCCAGAGACTCTAGAACAACTGAGATGTAACATTGTCCGAGCATTCCAACAAATTACCTACCGTAGAAATTTTGCGAAATTGTTTTCAGAACATTTTATTCAGGCTACAAAAATGTATAGACCAAAATGGACAACACTTCTTGAGGATTTTTATTAAATTAGATAATTTATAAAGCTAATTTTTAATAAAATTTGATACATATCTTTCAAGTTTGTGTTGTTATTTTCTTTTGTAATTTTTTGTAGACATCTGTATCTTATAAAAAATTATCATTAAAATCCAAATAACTCGCTTATTTTTCATCTAAACTTTAACAAATTATACATTTTCTCAAAAGGAAAGAGTTCGTCTTTCAGATGTTTCATTAAAAAAGTCGACGATATTTGCATTTATAAAATACCTTTTCTTAAAACACCCTATGTAAGATTTTACTAATTAAACATGTATACTAAAAAATTGTTTATATAAAAAGAAAACCGCACTTCTCTATGGTTTTTAAGTTCCGATATATTTGCAGTTAATATGGGTCAGAAACTTCTGGGACACCCGGTATTTTAGCTAATAAACGTTTCCTTATTATTTTCAGACCTCATAAATATATTTTTTAAATATTCCATTATTTTAAAGATATGTTCAATTAACCATAGTTGAACCGGATTTTTGCTACCCCCTTCTGATTTCTAAGCTTGGCAGACCAAATAAAATAGTATATTAAACAACGCATTTCATATGGCTTTCTGTTTTTTTTTTAAAGAACGAGTGTCACAACAGCCATATGAAATAAGTTTATAATATTTTTTATATTTTGCCATTTTATCATTTTTTAAATTAATTTATTATTTGTATATAAATTACGAAAATTTTGCTTTTAAAAAGTATGTTGGTAGCACCATGTAATTTATATTTGACAGTTTTGAAATTTAAATTATCAAATGTTAATGTTTTAAAATATTTTAAAATGAATAATACACCAATAATAATATATTATATAAGTAAAAAATGATATTCATATTCACAAATACTTATTTAAGGAACAATATAAAATTAATAAATTGCTATTAGCCACAAATGTCAATGTCAATAGTCTTGCCTTTAGATACTTCACTCATGTCGCCAACCATTTAAAACAAAAATTTGCGTGCGTAAAAGTTACATTACGATACGCAAATGCGTTTTATAATGAAGATTTTTATGAGTGCAAAATATAAAAATAATATTTCGTGTATGTTGAAACTAAAAAAACAAAAATGTTGATTAAACTGTTATACTTTATTAATAACGTTTGTACATAAATTCAATATACATTAAATATCAGTGTATATACCGAAAGTTATTGCATATAGGTATAGTTAAAATAAAAATGTGGTAAAAATAATGTTTAAAAATATTTAGTAACATTAACATATATAACATGAAAGGCAACGAACTTGATTGCGTAAATAAAGCATATATTTATTTTACGTTAATAAATATAATCTAATTAAAAAAGTTATGCTGATCGAATCAAATTTATCACCATTTTATTTAATTTGTTAGGATTACAGCTACATAATTTGTAATACATTTTGGAGAAAATCTGCTTCCTCAATGTTTCATATTCTTTTTGTTTATTTGATCACTCTTCTACCCATAACTACTTTGTTGTGTTAAAAAATATAATAATTTCAACTTTAATTTGCATCCATATTGTATAATAAATAATATAAACACATTTATTTGCAACAACCTTCAAAGAGCAAGACTGTCTTTCTGAAAAGAATGATTCTAGGGGAGAGTGGGGCTCCTTCAGAATAAATTTAAGGACTCTGGTTGGCAACACTGTCATCAAAACACGCCATTACTACTCACGCTATTGTAGTTTAGTCTGTAGAACAGTGCAGTAGCGGGTGCATGTGATAAATTGAAAAAATTGTTTTTGGTGGTTGAAAGTCAAATTTTTGGATTGAAGGTAAGATGAGTTTTTTATTAGAAGATAAGACTTAGGATAATTAACATTGCTACCAGTTTTAAGGTCATTTATTGCTGTATAACCTGTACTATTCACATTTGTTACTGATGGCACGCTTAAGTTATATTTTTACATTTAGTCTGGACACATCAAGTGGGGCACCTTCAGACAAAAGGGTATGGGGCACTATCAGACAAACGCAATGGAAAATAGAGGCACCTTTTTTGGAATAACGTGCTTAAAAGTTATATATATTTTTTATTAGTTATTTAAAAAGGGTTTCTCTTTGTTGCAGATTGTCTGAAGATGGTAAGAAATAGGAAAGAAAAAACAAAAGGAAATTTCGATGTCGAATCTATGAAAGAATGTGTAGCGGCCAGATGGTGAATCGATAAGAAATGCTGCTGAAAGATTTGAATTAAAATATGATTTATGATATGAAATTAAAAAACGATACTAGAAAGGCTTTTACTGACAAATAGGAAGACGACCTTGAGGCATATTTAATTAAGCGTTCAAAAATGTTTTATGGTCTTAACAATCTAGAAACTCGAAAACCAGCATATGAGATGGCCAAAATGAACAATATTGACTGTCCTAAAAACTGGGAAGCTCCAAGAATGGCAGGTAAGGACTGGCTATACGGTTTTATGAAACGCCACCCAAGATTATTTCTCGGTTCTGCTGAAGGATGCAGTATTGCACGTGCAATTTCCTTTAAAAAACATAATGTGAATGCTTTTTTTAATAATTATGAAAATTTACTCAAAAGATACCCAGAACTGAAACTAACCAAGAACCTTCTCGTGTGATTTCAGAAAAAGGCCAAAAACAAGTAGCAGCTGCTGTAAGTCGTGAGAGAGGAACTCTGGTTCCTACAGTTTTGTTTATAAATGCAGCTGAAAATACAATAACTCCTGCTCTAGGATTTCCGAGAGTGCATTTTAAGAGGCACATGAAAAATTGAGCACCAAACGGGACCTTGGGTTTGGCTCATCAGACAGGTTGGATGACCACTTCCAATTTCGTTCATGTGATGCAGAACTTTATAAAATGTTCAGGTTCCTCTGAAAAGAGAAGAATGCTCCTAATTTGCGACAATCATGAGAGCCACTTGTCTGTTGACGCAATAGAACTAGCAAGAGCTAATGACGTGCACATTCTAACAGTTCCACCGCATTGTACCCACATGATGCAACCACTGGATGTGGGAATGATGAAACCTTTTAAAACATATTATAATGCTGCAATTGATTCATGGTTGATGTCTAACCCAGGCCAACGTTTTGGAATCTATAACGTGGCCGCATGTGTTGGAATAGCACATGGCCGTGCCATGTTACCACAGAGCATTCTAAATTCTTTCAAAAAAAAAACAGGAATATTTCCAGTTGACAGGCACATTTTCACCGACGATATGTTTGCTCCCAGTTTGGTCAGTGAGAGACCCAATCCTCCAGATGAAACTCTTCCTGATGTTCCTCTAACATGCCAACTAGCTGCAAGTCTACCAACTATAAAATCTGAAAATACACCCTCATCTACCCAAATTTCAAGCGAAAACTTTCAGCAACCAATAGACACTCCATCAAACTAAATGATCTGTGTTTTAGGGTAAACATTTAAGTATGAGTGATTAGACATTCACGACTTTAAAACTATTAAGTCTTAATAGAGTATAAATTTAACTCGACCCATAAAAAATTGACAATATTATTTGCATAAAAAATTAACATTATATAAAAACAATGGAAACAATACCGTTTGTCAATTTAGAATTAGTTAATAACATATTTTGTGTCACTGATAAAAAATTCAACTTATTCATTATTAGCAAACATCCTCATTCTGTTCTAAACGAAATTACATTTAAAATAATACATAAGCAACACCATAAAAATATAATAACATGTAGGGAAGAGTGGGCCACAGTGAAACAACCAGTTTTAATTTTAATTAAAATCGGACGTCTTGCGTCATCTATACAATGAAACAATAGCTACAACTTGACATTTTCATACAGAAAGCAGTTCATTTTAGCGATTCATTTTTATGCTTTGGTATTGTTGGTGGTACTAACTGTTAAAACTAAATATTTCGCCAATTTTTGTGTGTGAATTTAGAGTTTAAGAACACTGAAATCAGAATTTTTTATCTGTTAGTTAGTACACACATTTAGGTAAACTATGCCGTGGAGGCATTTGATCTGCTTAAATTTTTTTCTGCTGAACCTATGTCTATTTTACATGTGCTTTGGGCCAACTTGAGACAAAATCTATGGGCCACATTGAAACATGTCTCATTGTGGCCCATATGTAAATTTTTCAATGAGCAAATATTTGTTCACTATATATGTGTAGTGTTTTAACGTTACAACAAACTTTCTCCATAATTGTTCTCTTTTAAAGAGCACAATGTCAAGAGGCAGAAAGAGGAATACCAACAAGGGAATGTTTTCTGAAGACTCGATGAGGCAGGCCGTTGAGGCAGTTTTGACTGGTGGGATAAATGTACGTAAAGTTTCTCCTAGAGAAGCTGCTTTAAAATATAACGTCAAGTATCAGACACTCTTTAGATATTATATAAAAAAAGCACGGGAGAACCCAGATTCTCCTATTCGTATGGCTCCAAACTATAAATCTCGCTTAATATTCTCCCACGAACAAGAAACTTGTTTAAATGAGTATATGATAACTTGTTCAAAATTGTGCTATGGAAAGTCAACAAAAGACTTTCGAGAACTGGCCTATGAAATGGCAAAAATTAATCAAATCAAAATTCCAGACACTTAGGAAGATAAAAAGAGAGCAGGTATCGATTGGATGCAGGGATTCTTAAAACGTCATCCACAAATGAGCATTCGTCAACCAGGACCCCTATTTTCGAATATGTGATGTGATAGATCACTGGTGAGAAACCGGTGAACCATATTTTTAGACTATATGATAACTCACATCACACTTCGCTTGGTCAGACCCAGTCGAAGCAGTGAAACATGCGCATTATCGTTGTATTCAGGCGTCAGCGTATTGTCAAAATCATATGCTTATTAGAGTTGTTACCGTAGTTTTGTTTTGAAACTTGCGACTTTCATAAATAAACGAATATAGTTGTAGTTATCATAAATTAAAGAATATAAAAGAATAACGTTGCCAACTTTCTAGTATGTATGTTATACGTCAAAATTCTTTCATTTTTCATAAATATAACGAGGCAACGTTGTGATATCGAAAATACGACCCATGAAAGGTTTTGTCAGGGATCAATCACTTCCCTACTCACATCACACGTTCGAAAATAGGGGTCCAGAGGGTTGACGAGCAACATCCTTCAATAAACATAATGTTTTTAAATTGTTCGACAATATTGAATTGGCCTATAGACGATCCGACAAATATGCTGATGGATGTCGTATATTTAATCTTGATGAGACAGGTACAACCACGGTACAGAAACCAAAGAAAATATTGGCTCCCAAAGGTCAAAAACAAGTTAGTCAGTGTACGAGCGGTAAGCGCGGAACTCTTGTCACAACATGTTGCATAATTAGTGCAAGTGGGAACAGTTTGCCTCCAGCTATGATCTTCCCACGCAAACACTTTAAAATGCATATGATTAACGGCGCTCCCCCAGGACTTTAGGCCTTGCCTCTACAAGTGGATGGATGACTAGTAAGCTTTTTCCAAAAGTTATGAAACACTATATAACTCACAGCAATTCATCCAAAGATAATCCCAGTATCCTTATCTATGACAACCATGAAAGTCACTTAACAATTCAGACATTAAACTTAGTCAAAGAAAATGGAGTTACCACCGCATTGTAGTAACAAACTACAACCCCTTAATGTCTCTGTATGCTACTCCTTCAAGTCTCATTATAATGCAGCTGTGGACTCATGGTTGCTACACAATCCTGGGACTCCAATGAGTATTTACGAAGTTGCAAGTTGTGTAGGCATAGCCCACCAAAGGGCCATGACGCCTGCAAATATCATATCTGGATTTAAGAAAACTGGAATCTTCCCGTTTGATCGCAATGTTTTTTCTGAGGATGATTTTCTCGTTAGCTATGTGACTGATCGAGAACTTCCCACTGCTGAAGCTAATGAAGAAATGGAAACAGAACCTATCCCAGCTGAAAATATAGCGCGAGAGGAACAACTAAGGACACCTACAGATGAAGTCATACAAGCAACTTAATCTTCCTTCTGCAAAAAATGTTTGTCAAACTTCCAGTTCTCAAACTAATCCAGCAAGTTATTTATTTCTCCACAATAAACGTTTAATATAATTACGTCTGCATTTATTTTGAAGGACCTGATGATTCGCACTAGTGCAAATTATCGCCTAATTGCATGCTCATTGGCTGAAACAACAATCAAGTTTGTCAGGACCACAAAGAGTCGATAGACAATGAAATTATGAAAATTGTGAATGATTCTCATATAACAATGAATTGTGTTGATTTGCTAAAAAAACTTTCACCGATTGCAGTGGCTTTGGACAGAATGCAAAGAAACGGAACCACTATAGCCATAGTTGTAGAAATATGGAATATACTAGAAAATGATTTAGCACATCAGACATCAACTGTAAAAAAAGCATTTCTGGCGAGAAAAAAAATGTCGAAATCTAGGTAATGCTCAAAAAAGAAAACTTATGAATATATAACAGCAGCTGACAAAAACTTCACTTCCTTCATAATGGCATTGGTTGCCAAAACTCTTCCTTTTCCAGAATATATGTTTGGGGCTCAGTTCGTAATGACCAGTCCATTATTATGATGGAGGTCAATGATTTTAGAAAATGAAAAAGATTGGCCAGATAAGGAAAAATTTTTGACTTTTTGCGAAAACCTTTTAACTGCTACAGCCGTCACAGCGGGGCTTGAGAGGCAGTTCTCAACATTTGGCTTGGTTCAGTCTAAACTCCACAATAGATTAGGCAACGAAAAATCTGCCAAACTTGTCTTTTTATTTAAATATTTTAATCAAAACCCTGAAAATCGAAATAATGATTTGATAATTATCTGATAATTATCAAAAAAAAATAATGATCTTGATAATTACGAACCCTGGCTTTAGGAACTAGATCGAGAACCCATACTTGATGATTTCGTGCTAGTAAAATTCAAAACAAAAACACCAGCGTTTTATATAGGACAAGTTGTTAAAGGGAAAGATATTGTTGAAAACAATATCTTTCCCTTTACACTATTTTTTTAATTTTTTAAGAAAAAGTTTGAAAGATGAAAGTCACTTTGTGTTACCTGTTGTTTCGAACGTGGCATCTGTGTCGCTAGATGACATAAAAATGATTCTACCACCACCCATTTGCTTGGGAAGAACAAAAAGGCTTCAGTCATCTTTCAAATTTGAACTCGATTTCACATTATTAAATATGCGTTAAGAAAGATTTATTGTTTGATTGTAGCCCACCAGTTGTTTCATAGGTTAGGTTAGGTGCCCACTATGAAACAGCTGTAATCTTTTTTTCTGCATACATTTTAGTGCTTATTTTTTAATTTACCCTAATTTATAAATGTGATCACTATTGTAATGTGTTGAAGTTTCATTAACAAAATTCTAATATTGATTAGTCCGAACACGTTCATACATAAAAATTCAAAACTAATTTTTGTCTCACTGTGGCCCACCCTCCCCCAAGGTAAACCAACTATTTTTTGACATCTTGCTACTAGTTTATTTATTGTCTAATTAAGGACACTAGATTTTTTTTAAATTGCTGCGTAAGTATATTACGAAATTAACAAGGCAACGCTGCCAATGCCCGGATACAAATCCGCGAAATAGACCTGATTGTTTTTCACAAGATGTGAACCTGTGTTTAAAAATACTATACAGATAAAATAAAAATGATGCGGACATAAGTGAATGTATTAGAAAAATATATTTATGTCTTATATATATATTATATTTTTATATTAATAAGTAGATGTTTCTTTTAAAGAATTTCTAGATAAATAAGAAAGTTTACTGCAGATGAAAAGCGTACTTTTATAATAGGCAAATAATTGACAAATTCCTTTTAAGGCACTAGGTATTTGTTATTATTTATGACCAACCCCCTGTTAATTTATGGAACAATTCTTCATTGAGTGTTTGGCTGGCATCTTTAGATCGAGTTGATAAGAAAATATAACCTCCAATAAATTCATGAATGACTTTGCAATCTGCCGACAAACAACTAAACACGATATTTTCTTCTTCAAATTGTACCATCATATGTTTGTTTTCCCAATTGACGTTCCATGCTTTCATAGTGTTAAACCTCCATGTTTTTTGATGATCACCAGTATTAATGTCCATTTTCATTATTCGATTGTAGCCCACTCCTAGTAATTCTTCTTTTTTGGAATTCATGAATTTTACGACGAATAGACTGACGCCGAATTCCGGAAGAAGTTGCCAGGCTTTGATGTAATTCATCTTTGCATCTATGAGACTTAGATCTTTAACGTTAGCATGAGCTTCGAGAATCCTCTGAGTTAACTAAAAAAATTAGAATCATAATTTGTTTCTTATTATTTATTATGAAAGTCTATTCTAATTATAAAAATCCAATATATTAGAGGAGATCAGAAAATAAGCATTACCTAAATATAATATTACTTACTTTTCCTTTTGACTTTTTTAGATATTTTGGTGCAATGTAATCTTCAAGTTGCAAATCCAAATTGTTAGGATTAATGACTGGTTGTTCTGAAGGTTTTTGTAAATGTAAAAAGTCCAAAATAGTCTTTTTTTCTGTTTCATACGTACTGTCAGCCAAAGATCTACCCTTTGCAGCTAATCTACAGCATGCCATCCATCTTGCATATTGAGTTTCCTGAAATAGACAAATAGAAAAACTTTGCTGAAAATTTGGAAATGTTACATTTTTTTGTTAATTTCTGTTGAAAAATATTTTTTTTCTACACCTGTGGAATAATATGTCTATTATTTACGGTTTTTCTTTAAATAATAGTAGTAGTTATATTTACCTGTTGGCTTATGACCATAAGCCAACGGTATTTTGATCAATCACAGGCCACGAATTTCATAAGCCAACAGATATTCTAAGGTTTTATTAGTTGTCCATGGCAACGCAAAAGGTTCAATGATGTACAATAATTGTACTAAATACTAAATCTAGTACTTTTTGATTGTAAAGGCATATTTAGTACCTCTTTAAAACATTTGGATTAAATTTTGATGAAATAAAATTGATAAATAATCATTGTATTGCATAATTACCCAAAATTATTAAATATTAATGCAAATTAATGTAAAATGGTTTATTTAAATAAATTTAATTAAATCTGGTTCTTAATTATTCCATAAGTGTAGAAAAAGTACAGTATTATACTCGCGATTATGGCCATTATTCACTCGGGTGATTGAACCACTCGCCTTCGGCTCGTAGGCTCAATCTACGTAAACGCTCGTGAAATAATATACTATTAAGTTTTTATAATGAGCTAAATAAAATGGTATTGCTGCGCCGATCAAGAGACTCTTTACAGTAACGATTTTTCCATTATCTACAAATCCAATGAATATATAATAGTATGAATATATAATAGTACCTAATAAATATTTTCAACAATGTACATAGTTTAGTGCAATTTAAAATTACACAGGTGCTTTTTCATATATAAAAGTGTTTGGATTTTAAAGTAAGAACGCTGTTTTCAATGCATATTCAATAATAGACGTTAAAATAATATGCTTTTGTTTACTTCGAAAACGTATCAATACAATTTTGTCCAGATTAAACATTAAAAAATGTATATCAATCACATGAGCCTTTAAACAACCCAATAAACTATAGAGCCCACCGACCCTTGAAGAACAGCAATACCAATAACATAAATATATATTTTTTTACTTTACAATTCGACATCTTATACCGATGTTTTGAAGTTTACTCAAAATAAAGTTGAAATTAAGATTAGAAAATGCCTCACTTGATTGATCAAAAATTATAGTGGTTCAGCAATCATATTTTCATAAAATTTTATAACCCTCATTTCCACATACTATTTATTTTTTCTACACCCACATGTATATTAACCATTTACAAAACGAAAATGTAGGCCATTTTAGTTAACTGAACGGATATGATTTCATCCTAAATATGAAATCCACCAATCAGCATTTGCGTCTAGTGCCCGTTATAGTATATTAAACAACGCATTTCATATGGAATTCTGTTATGACTCGTTCATAACACTAACGTTCATTCACTAGTCTTCTGTATGCACCAGACATCGCCTCCCTTTCCATCCAGATATGGAGTGGAGGAAGATCTATCAAAATTTCGATGGCAGCGGTGGGAGTGCTTAATCATAACGGTACCGTAAGTGATTTTAATAAATAAATAAAACCATAAGACCCTTTACAGGTAAATATCCTGAAGGAGTAAAGTCCATTAAACAACGGCATTATATGGATAATGGCAATGTTTTTTATACTTACAAGACTTCCGTTAAACTATTGGATTTATAGTGGAATCCTGTAAGATGTATCACATGTTTTCCTTTGTTATGTCAGAACATTGACCAGAAAATTTTAGACTCTCTAGAAAAACGTACCAAGACAAATATTGCAAGTAATAATGTCGATTTTTGACCACACCAAAGATGGTTCCAAGAATGTTTATCCACTTTCTCAACAAAGTGGAAACTTACAACCTACGAAGTCTGGCTTATGAAAAAGTTTTATTTTAAAAATTATTCTACAATCGCTCCCCTTCCCTCGCCACACACCGTTCCATTCGTTTTTTCCATTGGTCAAAGCAATGCTGAAGTCTTCTTTTGTAAGAGCATTTAGGAGCTCCGCCGATTTTCGCTTCACCTCTTCCATCGACTCGAACCGGGTTCCTGTTAAGGAAGATTTGATCTTCGGAAACAGGAAAAAGTCACAGGGTGCTAAATCAGGCGAGTGCGCGGCGCGGATTCGAGCACTGGAATGCGTCTAGCGGCTAAATAACACTTTACAGACAGCGCGTTATGGGCATTTGTTATGGGATTTGTTTTTCCACAACTCCGGACGCTCTCGCAGCGTTGCCAAAACTTTCAAATAGTAGTTTGGTTTACAGTTTGACCCTCTGGAACCCATTCAGTCATCACGATGCCGCTGATGTCGAAAAAAAAAACTATTAGCATGGCTTTAAATTTTGATTTCGAACTCCTTGCTTTTTTCATTCTCGGCGATGCAGGAGTTTTCCAGTGCATGGATTGCTATTTTAAAGACATGTCCAATAATAAATACAGAGGAAAATTAATTTCAATAGGAAAAATTTAGAAAACTGTTTAAATATTTGTTATTTTTAGTTAGGTATTTGCTGGGAGCTTCTTTTGTTGTTTGATAGAACCGTTGTAGAAATCTTTATAGTAGAAACAATATACTACTTACATCATCACAGCGTATGTACATTTCAGACATCCCTTCAGAACTTGGTACCTCCAATTTGATAACATACTTGTTCTGCATTATGTTCACGTCGGGAGTAACTTCACAACCCTTCAAATTGATGTTAAAAACCGGGTTATGTGTATTGAGCATATCTTCTCTACTCTTGTACATATATAAGTGGAGATCTCGACAAGTAAACCAATATTTCTTGTATGCTTTGAGAGTAAACCGTTTCGGCCTAAAAAATTGTAAATATAAGATTACGAATTTTAAGCTAGGTACGTAATAATCCAGGTTGTAATACCCTACAGAGCTAAAATCATTTTGATGTCGGCCAAAGTGCCACGAACTTTAGAGCAGAATTTTTGAAAAAATAATACCAATGCCAACGATAGTTCATAGAACATATTATATACTTTCGTGCGGGTGTGAAATAATAACACCCATAATAGTAACCCTTTGCAGCATTGTGGTTATTCTTACTAAATACCAACTTTAATCGATGGTCAAAACTTAAGCAATTAGTTAGTTACCTTTTTGAAATTACTTTTTTTTAGCCTTTTCAAAAATGTATGCTTTTATGTACAATTTACAACTCTCCACATTGACATGGACAAAACGAACATAATTTAAAATATTTAATTAGTAATAAAATATTGCAATGATATTAATTAAAATCTTCATTGATACTTGTCAAAAAATAACTCTTGATTTTTTGGAAATAATATTTAAAATTTAAAATGTTTAATCAATTTTTCCATGATTCCATCATTGTCAAATTATACATAAGTATAAATTCAAAATATATTTTTGTACTTAAAATTGGTAATAATGATCATTAACCATTGTTAATTTTCTGAATTTAAGTTTCTAAATTTGTTAAGTTTCTGAAACGTTCTTTTTGATAGGACTCATCACTACTTTAATTGTCAACTGAATTTAAGATCAACTTTTCTGCTTCTGATCAATCCATAGTTTTTAGAAAGCACCTAGTTGTGGTTGATTCTGTTTAATATCTACCTCTGATTCAGAGCTACTTGTATCTGATACAGATTGACTTTCCACTATACAGGATGTACCAACCTTACGACAAAGTTCGGTATATGGGTTGTTTTAGAAGATATAAAAAAATGTTATTAACAAAAATAGTAGATGTCTTTAGGGTCCATACTTTGAAATTACCTTAAACTATACAGTGTTGTATAACTCCGTTACAAACCAAACATATGATTTTTTAAATGGGGACCCCTGTATATTATACCGAATTCGGATGCTCACATTTTTTTGAAGCTTTTGATATAAGGTTTTGATACGCTATACAGAGTCCTTCAGAAGTTATGGACACGTTTATGTGAAAATCGTAGGTAAATTAACGTTCTGCATCTTATTTCCATGTCATTCAAGAATATTCTAGGACGTCGAAAAATGAATATTATATAAGAGGAGAATTAGTTAGTTCAAGAACGTTGATAGAATTGTTAGTGGCATAAGTCAATGTGTAAATTGTATCCTTCTATTTTTGTACAGTCGGCTTTAAAATAGCATATACATGTTAAATGTGAATTTCGTTTAACTACCGAAGTTATAAAAACGCCCTTCTTCAATAACATAGGAGTTGCAATTTTTAAAACGCCTACATTAAATGGTTTTTGGGATTAAGTTTATTTACAAGGGTCGGTCATGTCCCGAATAAATAGTGCTATCTACAAATTCACACAAAATAATAATATCTACACATTTTCACACCACAGAGGTAGAATCATTGGCGTATTTTTTACGTGTGCTTTCTTGTGTAACTAAAGCGAATCCAAAAACATTTTTAAGCCTAATAAAAAAAAACAAGTCTGTTGTTTATAAAAAATAATTTATTTTACACAAAGAACAATAAATCAACAATAAAACAACCTAAATATTTGATTATTGTATCTATGTTTATTAGATATTTATTACATTTTTCACACTGCCGTTGACGGCTCATTTTTAAAATGTATTGCTACATTTTTATTTTTACCACCCTATTTATTTACTAAATAAAATATAAAATAAATAAATGTAGGGTCATTTTGATCCAAACGTAACAGAAAAACGTTAACAAAAATTCTTTTAGAATAATAAATTCAACATAAAGACAATTAAAATTAGTACCATCAAGATTGATTAGAAACTGCATGTTGGAGATTCAAAAATAAATATTTTTATATTTTATCTTTCATTTTATGGAATTTTATTGATTATTTTTAACAACTTACCTAAAAAAAGGGATTTTAATCCCAAACAAACATTTATTATCGAGGGTTCCAAACTAAGTGAAGTAAAAAAGGAATCAGTAGAGAGGTAGAGGGACAGACAATTTGTCAATAAAATATCTTATGCTGCAAACATTAAAGATGTGGGCGTAGACAACTGTTTAACTGATTTTAAATTTATTATTATTTAAACCGTGATTGGTTATACACAATAAACAGGGCATTCTTAAAATTACTTCAATGTAAGCGATTTGAGTTTGAAAATGTATATGCTATTCTGAAGCCGATAGTACATAAACTGTGTACTAAAAACTACCTCAAGTGTGTTGCAGTATATTTAACTAGATGTTTAAATTTAGAACAACATAAACAACACTTTTTATCAAAACTTTCACTATTTAATTATAAAAATTAACTTTTTCGTCAATGGCATTACTTTTATCATCAGTTTAACTTTAACGTTAGAATTAGCTGAATTTTATAACAAAATTCAACTTTAAAATTTGAAAACATCTCATTTAATGACATATTTAAAAAAAATATATAGAAATGGTTTAAATACGCAAAAACTTACTTTAAGAACCTTAGTTGATCTCTTAATTCGGGCACTTGCGTAATGTCATTGGAAAACGTATTGATACTAGACCCCTCCAGGGTAGTTTGGAGATTATTGAGAGCTGCGTCTATATCATCTTCCATTGGAGAAGGTATAGTTCCATTATTCAAAATAGGTTGTGGTTGGTTTGCTTGTAATTTAACTTGTAACTAAAAATTAGTAAGCCATTCTTGGATTATGTATAAAAGTTAATTAATGTTGTAAAGGTTTCTCTAATTTAATATTATTTATCAATATTGGAGGAAAATTTAAATGTTCAACATAAATAAAAATATTATTGCAATTTATTGTACTATCCCTTACTTTGTGATCGATCATATTAAGAATAACTTTATAACAAAACTTCCACTATTTTATTCAATGACAGCTGCTTGAAAATGTAAATTTGTTGATGAAATATTTTTCCAAACAAGTACCATTGACTAAAAAGTTAAGTTTTTGAATAAAATAGTGGATGTTATTTGTTAAGTGTTTTTTAAAATATTGTTACCTGTAATGCAGCAAACATTAACATTTCTTCCTCTGTGCAATCGATTTCTTCATTTAAAATATGCCATTTTGCTTGTTCGAAAATTTGATTTATTCTTATTGCGTCATATTTCGGATTTAAGTCATAAAACGAATAAAATTTGAACCTTAAACAAAGTGTGTCATGTTCTCGAACTCCTTGTTCCATAATTGATAATGAGGAATCTAACCAACTGAAAAAAAGAAATTGTTAGATTTTCGCGACTTGTTGTTTTAAAAATAAATAAAAAAATAAAATTAGTGGTCAATGTCAGATTTTCAGAGTTGTTATATAATATCAGGGGTAATATAATAAGTGGTATGATTATTACCGATAATTTTTTGGAATATTAATGAATTGTATAAGAATGTCAAGAACCAAAATCCGAAAAATTTGGATCTTTACTAGGCCTGCAATATTCATTTTTGGATTGTTAGTGGATTTTAAAAAAAGCAGTATAAAAACCGGAATCTTCAACTGATAAGGCTGAAAATTTTATCATAATATGTTCCAGTGTTTTTGGAATCAAGTTGTTGCATATTTTACATATACCCTGCATATCTATTTTATGACTACTGTTATTGATGTATAAGTAGAATTTCTCCGTGTTTTTGTGCATAACTAAGCTATGAGTATTTTTTTTGTAAAGTGGAAGAATGTCATGTAGATAGGTATTGTCCTCAGACACGTCCAGCAAAAGGTATTTGTAGGTTGGGTGGTGAACACTGAGTAGTATTTTAGTGAAATCATCTTGATAGTGTTTTTCTAAGTAGCAGTTTAAAATGGCTTCCATAATGTCTTTGTTAATATTGGTAGTAACACTAAAATTAAGTACCTTATCACATTGTGTTACTATGCAATTCTCTAACTGGACAATCCAATTATATTTTAAAATACGAGTAGTATTACCTATCAGACTGTGGGGTCTATTCTGTAACTATTCCGTTAAATTTTAAAGGCCGTTAAAAATATATAATTTTAAAGAATGCCGTCAAAAATAGTGTACAACATTTGATATAAGTTAGCTTTGTCAATCAAAGAAAGCAAAAAAGAAGAAATTCCAACCTATAATAATGAAATTTAAATTTGTGGTTTATTTTAATATTTTTGTTTTCAATCAATTGAATTTGTCTAGAGATAAAAGAATAACAAGAAAACAAAAAGAATATTTTATGTTTCCCAGCAAGATAAAACCTATGGATTTATTTAAATTAAATGAACTGTGGAGATGAATTACAACAAAATTAAATAGTCTGTGTTCACCTAAAACATAAAAACAGTGGAAAGATGTAAGTATTTAAAAAAAACACTATACTTTTGTTTTATAATACACTTAATCAAGGCGAAAAATCTGTATCATAATAAAATATATTACATTAAAATACAGATTTTTAAACCTTTAAAAAAATAAGCTACAGTTGACAGAAGCAAACATGAACCCTGGGTGGGCGTGTCCTTGTCGCTGTAGTTGTATTTTCATCTCACTTATGCAGCCACTAAAATTGATATTATCGTTAACATTGGCTCGTGATTGGCTGATTGTGATAACCTTGAAATTAGTTGGCATATTTTCCGCGGACCATGTTTGCTTCTGTCGACTGTATCTGTGTTTATGATTATCATTATATAAAATACTATTATATTTAGGACCATTTTATAAGTTTAAGGTTATTTTTTACTTTAAGTGGAGGCAAATATTAAAAGACGGACAAGGGACATCAAATATGGTCCCCAAGGCACAGGATGAGGTGGTCCAGTTAAACCTTTGACTTAGAAGAAAGACTACTGGCCCTTATTTTAAGTATTAGTGAAGAAGGAGCAAATTTATTGGAGACTGGAATCTCTCAAAATTTAAATAATTCAGTTGAAGAAATACCAGACAGATATTTCTAAATATTAAGTCTGATACTATACCTACTTATAATAAGACCCAAAATACACCTATATATAATGAGACTGTAAACATAGTAAGTAGCTATTAAGAAATATTCATAGTATTTTTTAAACTCTTTTTCAAAACTAGTTAATATTTATTCAATTAATATTATTTTAAGGAATTGTCAACCAAGGAAGCACTTTAATTGGAAAAAGTAAACTTGCCTTTTCCTGTTGGAAATGTATCCAAAGAAAAAAGAAATAAAATACAAAGGAAGAGGGTTAAAACTAGAAAAGTTTGTGCTGAACATGGAATAAACTCACACAATAAGCAATTGCAAAATTTAGCAAATTTCAAATCCCGCTCTATTAGATGTTTAACCACACTTTTAAACCAATTGGCTAAAAACAAGTAGAGAAGAGACAAAAATAGTGTTACTCATGTTGTTACTTTCAGATCAGTGTTTTAGTGTTTTTGTTTTTCTGCCAGGAATTTTATGGTTGTTTATTTTAAAATCTAGTAATGTTTTTATGTTTTTTAATAAATATTTTGTTAGAATAGGTTTTGTTATAATTATACAATCATTAAAATAAATAATAAAACATTTTATTTCAAAGATTCTTATATTGCTGCATAATCATAGCCCTTATTTATTGACATCTTGCTTGCCAATTGTTGTTTCTATGAATATTATTATTCTCATTGTGATCATCTAAATCTACTGTTTCTTCTTCAACACTATTATCTTTTAAAATTTCAAAATATGGCATTTTAACACTCCTTTATTTTTTAAAGCTTTGTTTTGACATGCCTCAAAATAATACAATTTTAACTGATTGTTTCAACGGAATCCTTTAAAATTTTAACGGAAATTTAGTTAGTGAACACCGAAATAATATTAAAGCCCTCTAAAATTTAACGGAATGGTTACAGAATAGACCCCTGTTTCAGTTGAATAAGATGGGAAAGCACCCGACGTGTATACCTTTTAGGGTCGTGACTCTGTATCCTAACAATATTTACTATATACAATGAATAACAATGATAAACTTTTAGAATCGCGATTTAATACTTCAGATCTCGACACATCCATGCCAAATAATAATAAACGTTTCCGTTTATATAAACGATACTTACGCTACATTCATTCGTGCTTTTTCAATAAGGGATTTCGGTCTAAGGAGAGATTTTCTTGCTTCTGGATGAGGACTTGGCGGACTATGTGCCAAAGAGTTGTCAAAAGATCCGTCGAGTTGCTCCAAACTTATGCTATTCGGTATTTGTCCAGAATAGTTTAATGTACCATTAATGTCAAAACCATTTTTATTCCACGTGCCCTAAATATAAAAAAAGTATTAATTAAATATTCTACATAACACCAATAATTATTTATAAATATAATATAAGCTCACATTTCCCGTTGGACTGCTGACTGGAGTTGAAGTTGGTAGTCCTCTAGATGGCGTCACCGGTGCACATAAAAATTGCGATTTGTCTAAACTTCCCGTACTTCCTCCGGGACTGGTATTTGCTATGAAGGTGTTCGTATCTGTCGGTAAGGATCCATTTTTACTGGTACCGTTTTCATACTTTTTTTTTGGCAAATCTTTGTAATTATATTTCAGATTTATGTACTCCAATGGTTTAGAAAGTGACAATTCTTCTGGATGTCTAATTCCTAAGTCCTTGCAGAGTTGAGCTACTGCCGAGAAGGTTTTTATTGAAAAATCTACACGCATGTCCAAATACCTGAAAAAATATCATTTTCAATACCAACGCCAACGATCTGAATATACACTGCAATTTCTGCTGAACCAATATTCAAGTATTTAATAAATAAGGTTTTGTCTATCAACATTGATGGTGTTACAAGCGATTTTAGTTACAAAAACTTTAAATTGATAAGGGTTAAAGAGCATCAGGCCTCATTCGATGATAAAATATAAAGAAGAGTAAGACCCAGAGTCTTTAGATTACCGCCATTACGAACCTTAAAATCAACCCCGACTCACCGTATATTAGACATTCCCTTACCACCGCTATCGAACCTACCCCTTACAATAGAACGCACCTGAAACAAAACCCTTAAAATGACCGCAACCCAAACGGAAACCATTGTCAACCCACCTCTATAAATTAGTTTACATCCTATATATTGACCATAACCAGACGAGTCAGTCGAACACTTTATCACCTGAAATTTATAATTTTTCTCTTAGGCTGTACACAGTAAGTAGTTCATTATTTTTTTAATTTATCTTCTTTTCATTTTATGATTATTCTAAACTTTTTTAGGAGTGATTGTAGGTACATATAATTTTATTTGATCACGTTATGTTTTTGAGGCCAAAATGAGCAACTTACATATTAAACTTTAGGGCGTGGTCCCTGTAAAAATGTTTCCGGATACTATTTTCAAGTAAAATCATTTAATGTAGCTAATAAATACAAAATGCATATCATTACTTATAAAAATATCATTGTAAATTTATCTATTTTCAATACAAATTCAAAGAAACACATTTTCAAACATGCAATGTATAACTGAGACTAAGTAAAACCTATTCAACTAGTATAACTTTTTAGAACTCTTTTAGAATAATTAAAACCGTTTTTTTAAATAACTACAATAAATTTACTTTTTAAAAAAACCAATTATATCATTTTATAACTTTTTTTTTGTGCTATAATAAAACTCGTTAATTATCAATCAGACAGAGCGACTTCACCCGCTCTGAATTTCAGTAAATCATAAATTCATTGTTTTCATTATTCTTTTGCCTATCAGTTTCATTTATAATTCCACTGGCTATAAGAGCTGAAGGGTGTATCGCGTTCGGTATTAGCAGTTAATTTTTGATAATTAATAATTTTGCATTCAATTTAATTTTATACAAGTTGTTTGTATCTTTTTCACCTCAGTTTCCTTTTGTTTATATTTACTTTTGTTTTTTCGTAAACGAATAAAAATATAGTAGCGCCCATTAACTCATATTCACCAATCCAACCTATAGACAGCATTAACTTGGAGTTGAACCACTGCTTGGGAAGAGTCTCAGCTGGGCTCTGCCAGGAAGGCGCTATTGTAGTTACAAGCTATTATATAGGTGATCACATACCTTTGTTTATCCAAACACCAACGTAGGTGACAATCTGAAGGATATTGGAAAAAAAATCTTTAAATAGACATCTCATTGTTATGACCAGATAGTCTATACAGCACTGACAATCCATTCTTCACTGGGAGAGCCTGTCAAGAAGAGGATCAACCAAGATAACACCCCCTAGCCCCATTAACATTTTTTACTCGTGCAGTGATGAAACAGGAAACCGATTAGGAACATGGTCTTGATCCAGTTATAGATTTTCACTTCAGCCACTTTACCTTCGGTGGATCCTAAATATCGTCAAATGTATGGAAGGGATAGCTTGGACACCCACCTTCCTAGCTCATACAACATATCCTAACCCACCCTTTTTTTGGTCTTAGAGACGCATAACTATCGCATTTAAATCGTTTGTGTATGTTTTGTTCCCTATATTAATAGTTTGGGGTTTGTTAAAAGTAAACCGTGGCAAGAACTAGTCTCTACCAACTGAGTAGATTTGCTTCACATGGATGTATGTAAAGTCATCAAGATGTTAGCCAAATGGAAAAGCAGAGTGGAAAAATTAAAAAATTATAGAAGTATAGCAAGATACAATTTTATACAGGATCCTTTAATTGAATAGATAGAATGGCATATACGAGGTCTGGCTATTAAATAACGAGACTGCGCGCGCAGAAGGCGTCCTATAGGGGTAAGGTGGGAAACGAATGCAGCGTTAGATAGCTGGAAGTGTTTACTATTCCAGTACGAAAACACGTTTTTGTCGCTTTAGTAGTATTTTTTCTACAGAGGTTAGAAACGAACGTGTTTTTTTCTCGTGCCGATAACAATGTGTGCCGAAAAACACGAGCAACGGATCAATGTGAAATTTCTCGTTAAATTAAAAAAACCTCCGACTGAGTGCTATAAGTTGTTGAAAGGGGCATATGGTGAGAATTCTATATCTCGTGCGCGTGTTTTCGAATGTTATAAAAAGGTTTTCTGAAGGTCGAGAGAGCACCGAAGATGACCAACGTCCAGGTCGACCTGTCTCTGTTTCAACTCTGCAAACAGTAACCAAAATACTCGTAAATGAAATTGTGCGCGGAGATCGTCGTATGAGCATTTGGATGATTGCTGAGACTGTAAACGCCGATAAAGAAATTGCCAGAAAAATGACGAATTGAACATGAAGTCTGTGCGAAGTTGGTCCCAAAACATTTGATCCCGGACCAAAAGCTCGTCCGTCAAACAGATCTGCTCAGATTTTCTTCAGAGGTTAGATGAAGAGCCTGAATTGATGAAAAAAGCCATGCTAATCGTTTTTTTTCGACATCAACGACATCGTGATGACTGAATGGGTTCCAGTGGGTCAAACTGTAAACCAAACTTACTATTTGAAAGTTTTGGCAACGCTGCGAGAGCAAGTTGTGGAAAACAAATCGTGGATCTTGCACCTGCCCATAACGCGCTGTCTGTGAAGCGTTATTTAGCCGCTAGAGGCATTCCAGTGCTCGAACACGCACCGTACTCGCCTGATTTAGCACCCTGTGACTTTTTCCTGTTTCCCAAAATCAAATCTGCCTTAAAAGGAACCCGGTTCGAGTCGATGGAAGAGGTGAAGCGAAAATCAGCAGAGCTCCTAAATGCTCTTACTAAAGAAGACTTACAGCATTGCTTTGACCAATGGAAAAAACGAATGGAACGGTGTGTGGCGAGGGAAGGGGAGCGATTGTAGAATAATCTTTGAAATAAAACTCTTTTTCATAAGCAGTCTCTATATTTAATAGCCAGACCTCGTATTAAGGTTCTACTTTCTATTATACTTCAAAAGGATATTGAAAATTCCTAATACCTTCGCTTAGTGCTTTAGTGGTTATTTGAAAAATAAGCAATAGAAGTAATTGTTTTCTCGGGGAGCAACCCTTCTATCGATACAGTGAGTGAACAAATTTCACGAATACGGTTTTTGGATTTTCAATACAACCACGCCCACTTTCTATTGGCTGTTCCATTCTATCGACGCGACGCCAAGAATAGGGGTAATTCAGGAATAATAGGTGGTAAAAATACAAATTTTACTATCACGTTAATTTGCGTATTTTCTTACCTTAGGTCAGGTAGCTGTACTCTAAGAATTTTATGCATCGGAGTAAAATAGAGTAAAGTATCAGCGTGAACACCACATTGGTCAAGTGTAGATCGGGTTCGTGTAAGCCAAACATTTTTTGTGGGCCACCACAAAGCATGATCGGACCAATCCATTGAGATTTCTGTAATAATAAAAAATTAAAATTAATAATAGTTGACAAATTAGTATTATAACCTAATCTAAAAAAGTAAACTGAACTTTTACATTACATGCAATTGAGATACAATTTACTAATAGCTTATTTAAATAAACTATTATTTACTATTAAATATGTAATAATATTAAATAATGAGTATATTTAATTTGAAATAAGATGATTACACTTAAAAAACAAGAACTCGTACAGATGAATCCTAGATTTGAAGAGAAAAAACAATTTTCCACTCAAATTACGTGTCCACGATGGAAATTATTATTTTTAAAAATTAAAATTTCCATCGTGGAAACGTAATTGGCGCAGTCAGTAGGATACTGGGCACTTTCATCGAGAATGGTCCCTTGATTCCAATCAACTTACCAGTATAAAGAATTTCGTCGCTAAGAAGATAATTAAAATTTCATCGTTTCAAGAAAGAAGAATTAAAGAATTTCGTGGTACTACAAGAAATAAAACTGCAGTACTTCAGACCGACTGTAAGTGCCAAATTTCCTTTCTATTTCCTTTTCAAACCTCTTATTTAGAGTCTGGAAAGATAATTTTGTTAAAATCATTATTTTTATATATAGAAATATTTATGAGCGAATTAGAAAATTTACTTGAAAAATTTAGTGAATTAAATATTGAAAAATAAAATCGAAGCTCATCTGAAAAATCAAAAATGGCTACAGCTAGTGAAATTAAAACTATTAATTGGGATCTTTTTAAATTAAAATTAGAAAATATTAAACCATATGACGGAGATAATAATAGGTCTGTTCCAACCAAGCAGAGAACCGTTCTAAAATAGTAATTTTTGTGCGCAGTGGTGTAATGAGTTGCGCAGTGAACTAATTTGGTCTCGTGAGTGGTAATATTACCGTTCTAGAACGGTTCTTTGCTTGCTTGGAACAAACCTAATACACTCAATAAATTTATTACTCGATGTGAACGATTAATTGAAGGTTACACAAGAACGATGATTTGAATAACTATATTATAGAATGTATCTAAGAAAAATTAATAGGTAAAGCTGAGACTATAGTAGGCAATAGAGTAGAACTCAACACTTGGAATCAAATTAAAAAAGCTTTAAAGCAATGTTTTTCAGATAGGAGAGAGATTGTTTGTTACAAGAATTAACGCGAACTAGACCTTTCAAAAACGAAAATATGATTGATTTCGGTGCTAGGCTTCAGTTATTAAAAAGCAAAGTAATTCAGAGAATAAGTAATGATTCAGGCTTATCAATTATAGAAAACAATGTAATATTAACCATTGCGATAAAACAGCTTTGAATACTTTTGTGGCAGGATGTACTGGCGTCCTGAAAAATAATATGCACCTCAAAAAACCAAATTCTTTAGAAGACGCTATGGCATATGAAGGGTACAGGGGAAAAAAGATGAATTTCCAAAAACCGCCATTTTCATATTAATGTGCGAATCCATTTCTAAAATACATTAGAATCTGACAGAATCTTTGACCCAGCTAAAACTAATGAGAGTCACAAGTCACAAGCTACAACGAATTTAAATAAATGTGTACAGAGCAATAAAGATGAATGTCCAGCCATGCCGGTGAAAAAAGATGAATGTCCACCTGTGATGGGAGGCGATCACGTATTTATAGTATAGAACAGACGTCTTTTGTTTAAGTTTTAGATTTAGAGTAGGTATTAGTGTCAGTCAACCAAATACAAATAGTTGCGTATGCCGATGACATAACCATAATATCAAGCACAAAAGCGTCACTTATCAGAGCTATAGATAGATTGGACAAAGAAGCAAAAAAAATTGGCTTGCAAATAA
Source organism: Ophraella communa (assembly GCA_035357415.1). Lineage (NCBI taxonomy): Eukaryota > Metazoa > Arthropoda > Insecta > Coleoptera > Chrysomelidae > Ophraella > Ophraella communa. The sequence goes on along the minus strand of CM068994.1, from coordinate 7,382,350 downwards.
ATGAAGACAAGACTAAGTATATGAAACTAACCAAGAGTAATGAAAATAACCCAGATAAACACTTAATTACAACCTACCACAAATACGAACGAGTGACAACATTCAATTACCTAGGGGTGACCATCGGTAAAACAGGGAAAGAAAGAGTTGCAGAAAGAATCTTAAGAGGTAACCAAGCATACGGGAAAAACAAGGCTCTGCTGAGAAGTAAACAACTAAAGATAAAAACCAAATTAAATATCTATAAAACTCTCATAAGACCTGTCGTAACATATGCTATGGAGACAACCATAATAAATCAAAAAGAAGAAGAAGATCTGAAAAGATTTGAAAGAAAAATAGTTAGAACGATGCTAGGCCCAAACATAACAGAAGATGGACAGAGAAGATTAAAGACGAATGCGGAAATAATAATAAAGGCACTTTGACTAGAATGGCTCGGTCATATAATGAGAAGAGAACCAACAGAAATTGTAAAAAGAATTACCGTTTGGACACCGCTAGGACCGAGAAGCAGAGGAAGACCGAGGAAAAGGTGGTGGGATGAAATAGAAGAAGATCTCAAGAATATGAATATCAAAAATTGGAAAACAAAATGCAGAGATCGGAACGTATGGAGAAGGATAACAGCCACAGCAAAAACACATATAAACTTATAGGGTAAAACGAGGAATAATCCACCTCGACTAGAAATTGGATTCCAAAAAATGCTTCCTGAAGCGTTTTTGCCATAATTCCTTAGAATTGTTAGACGCTGATGATGATTAGTGTCAGTATCAGCTTATCGGTCGTAATATGGGACTAATTAACCAGAAAGCCACCATAGAACTTCAATCTGACTGGAATGAACATATTCAAAATGCCAGGACAAAGCCACACCCATTCAATGTAATAGACTGTGAAGATCAGAATATATTTTGATTCTGAACTGATCGCCTTTCAAAATACTTTCTTAAAATGTGTCCATTTGAGAGCAGAACAATCAAAGAAATCGCAATATTGGATGAAATGTCCAGAATAATACAGTATCGTGAACCTTATAATGGAGCCTTCACTACTTCTGTGGTAATACCACCTAAACAAAAGCAATGACATCTTGAATAACCTGATGGTCAATTTGAGCTACCAAATCTAAAATATCAGGAACGAATTCCTATAGCTTTTTTGAAGTACCAGAATCTTCAAGACTTGAAAACGTTTTGTGAAAATCCAGATGCAAGACATTATTTTTAAAACTTACCTTACAGCCCAAATGTTGTTAGTGTTTAATTTATAATCATAATAATTATAATAATATTAATAAAGAATACGTTTAGTTACTAAATAACAGTATAATTTTATAGATTTTTTCCCTCCAATTTAATACATAGCCCCCATAAATTATTTTTACCTACCCCAATGGCAATTCAATTGGTATAGTCATTATACGCAGAATAAGTAATCATGCATGCATAAACTTTAAAAAATATTTCAATTCTTTATCTTTTTAGATGTAAGATATACAAGACTTCAAATCTTTAAAATCGTTTTTCTCATAAACTGTTTTTTGTGACATTCATCTTTTTTCCCCTGTACCCTTCATATGTAGATGAATTCGAAAATTTTAAAAAATTAATTGTACCAAAAAATGTACCAAATAGAAATAACTACCATAATAATAATAATTTTAGATTTCAAAATTTCCAAAGTAATTTCAGAAGAAATAATAATAATTATCAAAATAATAATAACTTTAATAATGGCAATTATAATAACAATCATAACTATCAAAAATTTTTAAATTTTCCAAGTCAGCCTATTAATATACAACAGAAATATCAAAAACCTAGAAATTATCCGACTAACGCTCAGGTATTTGGTCCTCCACGTAATGTTTTTAAACCTAATCAAACTCCCACAAATAAATTACCTAAACCAGAGCCTATGTCAACGACATCTAGGAATTTTTCAGACAGAGTAAATTATAATAACCGTTTCGTTCCTTCAAATAATAGACCTTCTCATAACAATTTTAATCAATTTAGAAATAATAATCAAAGACCTAATTTATAATCAGAAGAATTATATGCCAATAATTATGAATTAGACAACGAAGAAATTATTGATAGTGTGAATATGTACATTTTGATTATCCTACTGACTGCGCCAATTACGTTTCCACGACGGAAATTATAATTTTTTAAAAATCAAAATTTCCTTCGTGGAAACGTAATTTTCATGTTCAAAAATGTCACAAAAACAAACTAACATAAGACCAAAGTTTATTCGGATAAAATGCTGTGACCTACTCGTATACCTGGTTCAGTATAAATCTGGTTGCACGTCATCAAAGTGAACGAATCGCTCTGTTCGTTTGACTTCCTTCGTTCGTTTGCTACTGTCAATCAGTAAGTTTTGTCATTGTAAACTTGGTAATATTGAAATTCATAGGCCGCAAGTTATTACAAAAAATAAATAAATGTTTAAAGAAAGGTTTTAAAAGCTCGTTGGCTAATAAAATAAAAAATTCAAACAAACCTAAATCATGCTAAATATTCTGTATGTTGGCAAAATTTAGCTCTGTTGCCTCGTTCAAACATGGCGTAATATTATAGTTAAATAAAAAGAAGAATACAGTTAACAGAAGGAATCATGAGCCCTGGGTGGGCGTGTACATATCACTGTAGTTGTATTTTCGTAGTAACAATCGATATTTTGAATCGATAACCAAATATCGATACCATAAGAGTCATCTGTGCAAAAATAAAAATTATCCGAACTTATGATGTAAATTGAAGTTTCCAAAAGTAGTATTACCTAAATAGTCTCCGACCCTAGTCAATATGGAAAATCCCCAAAACCAATAAATTAATAAAATCATTCGGTTATATTATATCGATTATGTTTACAATTACTAATGTACAATCGTTAACAACGGCTCGTAATTGGCTGGTTGCGATAACCTTTCAAACCCATCCGTTTTCTTTGCAACACAACCTGTGTACTGATACCTTTGTTTGATGAGTAATTTCAAGTGTCCCAACAATCTTCTTCAAATATCGGAGGTATATCTGTTGTGCTTGTTATTAGGGTTGCACCGGAATTCCGGCGGTACCACTAAATCCGATCGATCCGGCCAGTTGGCCGGAATTTTTGGAACTTTTTGAAAATGTTTAAGGTTTAAATTTATAGTATATCTAATTTAAATTCAAATATATGCAAAAATAAAGAAAATATTTTAAGTTAGGTGTTGTCAGGCATGGCTTCGAGAAGGCCGTACCGTACGCAAAGAGCAAGGGGCTCTGGACGCCCCATAGAACCACAGACCATGAAGATCGCCGCCTAAGATTATTGGCCATAGGGGACCGTTTCTCCACTACTAGGTCCATTTCAAATGAATGGTTTGCAGAACACGGAAGACCTATTGGCATGCGAAGTGTTTACCAACGAAGACGTTTTGGCCTGTTTTCATACCGACCACACTGACTCCTCCCTTTAACACCAGAACACTCTGGGTTCAGGAACAGTATTGTCTTTAGTGACGAGACTCGATTTTATTTAGGCATGTACGATGGTCGAGCGAGGGTTAGAAGACGTCGTGGTGAAAAGAGAAATCCACGGTTTTTTGTTGAAAGGCACGTTCATCAAACTGTTGGAGTTATGGTTTGGGGTGCTATAGCTTATGGTTCGAGATCACCTTTAATCTTTATCAGAGGTAACATGAACGCGCAGCGTTATATCCAAGAAGTTTTAGAACCCCTGGCAAATCCAACTTTCCAACAAGATAATGCCCGACCACATGTCGCAAGAGTCACAATAGACTTCTTTTAACATAATGATGTCACATTGTTACCTTGGCCACCAAGATCTCCCGACTTATCTCCAATTGGTGGGTGGGAGAATGCTCAATTTGCAACGTTTTTTTCAGACTCTAGAACTTCGAGGGGAGTTGGTGGTTGCCTGGAATGAGATACCACAGAAGGACATTGACCACCTGATCACAAGCATGCCTAGGCGCGTTGAAGAATGCGTAACACATCGGGGTGCATCCACACATTATTAAAGGTAAAAGGGCTTTAAAGCAATCATTTTGAAATTTTTATCATTTACTTATTATCCTCCAGTAAGTACAAAATTTTATAAAAACAAAATCATTGAAACTGGGTGTTCGGATTTTTATGTCAGTATACATCCAAGGAGTCAAACAATCAATTAAATTACCAATAAAAATAATAAATAACGAAGTACTCTAATTATTATTACTCATTAATTATTAATAATAAAAGATGTTTATTTTTAAAACGCCTATGGAATTTAAAAAACAATGAGATCATGTTTTACACACAATTACCACAGCAGATAAACTAATTAGTCACTTCCAAATGAACAAAGGAAAACTTAATCATTAATATAAATAATCAAACTATCCATAATAAAATCTACAATAATGTAGGTATAGCAATATTTGTAAAAGTATGCGAAAAATGAATAGGAATCAAAATGTCCATACCCTAAGAAGAAGAAGTTCGTATGGCCAAAATGTATGACCTTGAATAACTAAAATTGACAGATAACTTAATAAAAACACTGAGGCCCGGTTTATCAATTATTACCACTTATCTGTCAGATAGTATTTATCTGCCAGTTAATTTGGAAAGGTGGATTTATGGACATCATGTTGTTAAATTTTATCCAGCAGTTAAACCATCTAATAGCTATCTATTAGTTTCAACTACCGGACAAGTCAGATATCTACAGGATAGCCCATACTACCGCAAAATTCGTGTCTGAACTTGAATGTTTTGTGTCAAATAAAAATAACCCATTTTCTGTAGTAGTCTTTGTATTTGTTTATCTATGGTATTTGTGCAGAGGTATAATACTAGCACAAAGAGAGAAATATATGGATAAGAATATTAATAAGAGGAAAATATGGAACAGCTTTATTCCTGAAAGAACAAAAATAAATAAATAAATAAAACATCGACATATAAACTAATTAACAGTCAAATGCCTCAAATAGTAAATATGCGCCAAGGTGTAATATTTTTCATAGTAAATGGTATTGGCTTATTAACTGCAATAAACTACCCGATTTAATCTCATTGTGTAGAAAATCATCAGGTAAAAGATGCAAATGTGCTACAGGGTCGAACTTAAGAAATTTGAATTTTGCATAATATAGGAGATATACAAGTAATTTATTTAAATGTTACAATTCTATTCTATATTTAGTTCAGTCTCTCTATCGCTATCCTCATCTAAATTAATTATAATTGGCGCAATTGATTTTACAGAAAGGTATGAATTTTCAACATTTATAACATGACTATAGCAGAACTCTTTCAACTCTCGTTAGGAATGTCATTCATACAGTTCCTAATTAATTCTACCACACTACCACTTAAAATCGGAGAAGTATTTTTTCCGCGCACACTCGATTTAAGTTGGTGCCACATAAGCTCTATGGGATTGAACACGCAGTAGTAGGGAGGTAGTCGAAATACATATGTTTTTTTTAAATAAAATGACTACAGCACTTGTAAAAGTTCTTTTTTTGTATAATTTTCCTCAAAATATATGTCATTTGCAGCCATGAAGTTTTGAATCTCCAATGTCGGATTCTTTGAGCCAGGATTTTATTGCAAGAGTATTGGTCGATTTTCAGACCGGTATTTTCTTATTGACGTTATATATTCAGAACGCCAGTTTATTAAACGTGTGGATTCCATTATTACTTGTCTCTTGTCACTTTTGCGATATTTAAAGCCCATTGCATACAGAGCAAGTCACAGTTGATGTGATTTTCGTCATTGATGAGCCGCTGTTTCAGACTTTTGATTGTAAGGACACGCTGCTCATGGTACATAGTGTAGATTTTTCGCCTTATCAAATCTTTTTCCCAGTCGTCTAGACTTTTTGTGACACCGGAATCTTTACGCTTTTTTCTCGATTCCATGGAATTTTCAACAATTCGTCTAACTGAAGTAAGAGACACCTTCGTCAAATTACTGGTTACTCTTGCTGCAGCATCCGCGTTATATCCTTGCTGAAGTAAGGAACTATACACATTTTTTATAATGATTTTCGCGTCACAAGATAAGTGATTCTTCTTTAACGAACCACTGGAAGAAGCACTATTACTTTTTATCCACGAATGCCACATACTGCCTATTCTGTACGTTGGGGTATAAAATCTTTGCTATTAATGTCTGTAGTAACAAATAAATGTTATAAAATTATTGCACGCCGTAACACAAGTGAACACTTCCAATGAAATACACAGACTAAAATGAACAAGAAGTGTAAGCTGTAATCCTCTACAATCTACAATCCTCTTTGAGAAACAAAATTACCTGAATCAGGTCCTTTTACATTTATAATGTGCATCTCGGATTTTACAACTTAAGGGTCTAATTAGTTTTATTATAATCCTTCAGTCAATACCATTTATTGTGAAAACTACTATAGAAAAGTGAGTTATTACTGTAGAGATTAAGACCAAAGACCAAAAAATAAAATTATTTTCTGAAAATGTTTTAATGGCATATTTCGGAGAGATAGCAACAAAATACAAACCATCTACGATTTGGTCGATGTACTCAATGTTAAGGTCCCAATTATCCATTCGACATAATACAAACATTGCCACCTATGACGAATTAAGAGCATTTTTAAAACGATAAAGCGATAAATGCAAGCAAAAAAATCAAAGACCCTAAGCGCTGAAGATATTAAAAGTTTCTAAAAAAGAAAAAAAAACATTAGTAGTAACATTTTTCTTTATATCTTCAACAGGTTATACGTATCATGGGTGTAACTGGCGCATGTCGCAAAAATTAACTGACGATACCGGAAAATCCTACGTGGTGAACATACCGGATACTAAAACTAAAACTGAAAGATCATACGTTGTATTAGGAAAGCCGTACGAAATATGTAAAAGATAAATGGAAAATAGGAAACTAATAGAGGATATTAATATTCAATGCTTCTTCCTTAATTTCCTTACCCGTCAGGTTGTTGGGATAAACAAGTTAGCATACCTATCAAAAAAATTTCTTTCTCGAAACTACCAGATACCACCCAATATACAGATCATTGTTTTCGTAGAAACTCTGCAACGCTGCTTGTAGATGCAGGAGGAGATTTGCTGCGACTTAAGAGACATGGGGGCTGGAAATCGTCCAGAGTAGCAGAAGGCTACGTAGACAAATCCATGAGCGCAAAGAACTCCACAGCTGACAAAATAATCTCTTCGATTTGTCCGAATGAGGAGTATAATGAAGAACATTTATTATTAGACGATATTAAGCCCAACGCTCCAGAAATTCCGGGTCCCAGTTCCGCAAAATGCAATGCGCACCTGCAGCAACCAAAAATACAGAAAAACTGGGTGATGACTCAAGAATCGATTTCGACTAATTTAGCAGAATTGGGCAGTGTATTCGAAAAGAAATAAATAAAAATTGTAAAGTATTCCATTTAAAATAGTGAAGTTGGTGTCAATTTCATGTATAACCGGAAGTGCTATAAATTTGAAAATATTTTAGTTGAATTCTGAAGAATCGAAAACCCCTGTATTCCAAATTTCATCCATCTAGTATTATCCGTTCCCCATAAACTTCTAAGTGAAAATCGATATGGGACACCCTGTATGTTTTTTTCGAACTTTGAGGTGTGACTGTGAACCTCGTGTGCGAAAAAATCTATTACATTTTTGGAGATACTGATATTAATTCAATTAAAGACCACTCTAACATTATCTCAGTTTACCTTATCTAAACTATAATTTTATTATTTTCATTTCATATTTCACTTCCGTCTTTGCCGCCAGAACCAGACATAAAATAGAACAAAAACATACAACAAAATTTGGAGCATCCCATGTACCCTAACTCTATACTCTATTTAAAAAAATGTTGCTAAAAGAAATAAAGTAGGTAAATTTAAAAATTTCATCATTGCATGAAAATACGTACAATTCGAACCTTAAAATAAGTCCAAGGACAATTCAATAAACTGGACGAGTCGATTCAGCAAATTGATAGGCGTCACATGCATAAAAAAATGTTCTGGAAGAATATATTTTATTATATTCTTATTCTTTTTAACCAGTCTCTTTCATTACGTTCAAAATAGTGAATGTTGGAAACTGGGGTGCTATTACTTTTTCTCTATTGCATTTTTTTAAATATTTGAATACCTATTTCAGTACAAAATTGAGAATAGTGAATTAAAAAAAATGGGGTGCAAACGTTATTCACATGAACAGAACAAATAAATAAAAAGTAAAAGTGAAATTTTGATACCGTGCATTCCTAGCACAAATATAAATAAAACTAGACAGAATAATTTGTTACTAAAAGCCTATTTCATTGAAATTGAAGGCTGAGGTTATGAAAAAGCAAGATAGACAAAGATGCTGCAGCCGTCCCAACTAGTTGCCTAAATAAGTAGTACTGCGTGCATACATATTGGAAAGCGCAGTTTAAGCATAACAGTGTACAGCTGATTGAGTACTTAGCAAAAAATTTACAATGTTAGCATAAGTTAGCCTTTTAATAAAGCTGAAATTCGCCTGCGACAAATAAATGGTTTTATGCAGAAATAGCTGTAACTTTTGAATTTGACAGCAGGAATGTTTAAAAATGTTAACATGTATCGTTTTTGGTAGCAAAGCACCTTTTAATAGTGGATAACATTTATAATAATAAAAACGCACAAGAAGTCTTGCCTTTATTTTGTTAATAATTTGTACAACAAGTCAACGAGCCAAAAACAACTTAGGTTAAATTTTCTTCTTCTTTTCTCATTCTTTTGTTCAGCACTGTTTGCTTGTTGTTCCCTACTTCTTTCTGCGTTTCCTCTAGTCATACCCCTTCCTCTTGATGAGCCTCTATTTCTGAAAGAACCTCTAGTGTTTCTTTTATCTTTCTTAGGACAGTTTGCTAGCCAGTGTGATTGACTACCACATCTAAAACATCCAGAAGTTGCTTTGAAACTTGACTCTGACTCAACTTCTGATTTTTGTTTTAATTCTTCATCTAACAGCCTTGCTTTTACAAAATCTAACTTGACTTTTTCTATTGTTTCAAGAGCTGTCACTACATTTTTGTATTTTTCAGGTAAAGCTAGCAGTAAATGACAAACTCTGTCACCTTCATCTAACTCTGTTCCATGTTCTTTTAATTCTCTAAGTGTGGTATCAAATTTCAAGAAAAGATCCTCTAGGTTGTCATCATTTTCATTCTTAAGATTTATTAATCTACGCCACAATGCCAATTTTGTTAATGAGCTTGATCTAACAAACACAGCTTTTAATGCTTCTATTTGTGTTTTTGCTGTTAAGCTTTCTTTGATATTATCTAAATGCTTATCTGTTATTCCACTTACTATTATGGCCTGGGCTTTTGCATCTGCCTTTATATAAGCTTCTAAAACATTTGCTGGAGCACTTGAATCTGGGGGTTCTCCATCTATAGCGTCTATGCATCCTTCTTTTCTACATAATGTTTTTATTCTGAACAGCCAGTTGTTGAAGTTATTAGCTTCCAGAATCGGGACCGGTAAACTATTCATATTTTTTTTATTATTATTCTCTTGTGCACTGTTCACATTAACCTTGAATGTCTAGACTTTCCAATTTTGGACTAACAAAAACTGATTTCAGTCTGTGTTTTTCTTACTTTTCTACGTTATCTGGGCCCATAACCTGTTAACATGTATCGTTTTTGGTAGCAAAGCACCTTTTAATAGTGGATAACATTTATAATAATAAAAACGCACAAGAAGTCTTGCCTTTATTTTGTTAATAATGTGTACAACAAGTCAACGAGCCAAAAACACGGAAGACCTATTGGCATGCGAAGTGTTTACCGACGAATAAGACGTTTTGGCCTGTTTTCATACCGACCACACTGGGTCCTCCCTTTTACTCCAGAACACCGACGTAATCGCCTTTAGAGGTGCAGAGAACGGTCACTCTGGAATCAGGAATGGAACAGTATTGTCTTTAGTGACGAGTCTCGATTTTATTTAGGCATATACGATGGTCGAGCGAGGGTTAGAAGACGACGTGGTGAAAGGAAAAATCCACGGTTTTTTGTTGAAAGGCAGGTTCATCAAATTGTTGGAGTTATGATTTGGGGTGCTATAGCTTATGGTTCGAGATCACCTTTAATCTTCATCAGAGGTAACATGAACGCGCAGCGTTATATCCAAGAAGTTTTAGAACCCCATATTTTACCCTATATTGGTATAGGTATACCCCTAGCTTGGTATAGAAACTGTTAAGTTTCCTTACCCTGGGTGCAGGTGGAAACAATTTTCCACTTTTTCAGTTTTTTTTTATGTCACTTAGTATAGTTTCAGTGTGTCTAACAAAATCAACCCACTTTTCGTTAGGAATTTTGCGTAACGACTCCTCCGACAATTTAATTATTTCTTCTTCCCATCCATTTGTTTTTGAAACTTCCTTGTCGAAATAGGTAGTCTTAGGACTTCATGACCATATCTTTTGTCCATTTTTTCGACGACATATTTTGTGCACTGCCGATTAAGCATGGCCAGTTCCAACAGCTTGCATTTTATGTCAGTTGGATTGAACTTAATGTTGCGTTCTTGCAACCAGTCAATTAGCTGCTGATTTGCGCAAATGGTAAGATGCGTTGTTGTCCAGCACAATAATGCAGCCCTCCGGCAATGCTTTTAGTAGTTTTTCTTCAAACCACCATTCAAATAAATCAGCGTTTCTTGCTGTCATGGTATAATCGACAGACTTTGAGGACGACGCGAGAACCTTCTCTGCTCAGCCTGCACAATCTTTCAACTGTTGAAACGTTGACTCCCATAGCTTTCGCGGTTATGGTGTTCACCTTTTCCAGTGGAATTGTAATTCCCACTTGTTTTTCGTTGAGAAAGAAATCATGTACCCTCATTAAAAAATTGCGCCCTTCGGTTGTGAGGTGAACATATTCTTTATGGTTGGAATCTACACTTAGAGCCACAAAATGTATTGCAATGGACTAGTTTAGTGATTTTTTTTTATATTTGCATCTTATAAAATATGTTTTTAGTGGTTCAACTGTACAAATAAAAATTTTATAAAATTAATCCTCTAGCCATAATCGGCTTTTGAAATTTAAATTTAATGGTTACATACGTCATAAGTGGTAAGTGACGTGTTTCAATAAGATTGGTAGAAAATTTGCGATGTTGGCGATATGCTTTAATATTAACCGAGAAACTTATCTCTCTCTCTCTCTTATTTGTTGTCTTTAAAAAGAGATAAACATATCGATATTTTTGTTCTCTGTTTGACACTTTACCAAAAAGGAGTAAAACACTAAACAAAATATTCTGTCATTTTCATTAGTTTAATTTGTTGTTTGGTTGTGTTTGGTTTATGAAAGAAATTACTTCTATACTATTTTTGGTTCGATAATAAAAATCCCTAACACCTTCTTTTGGTGTTATAGCGGTTCCTTTAAAAATAACCAATAGAAGTAATTGTTCTCTCGGGGAGCAACCCTTCTATCGGTACAGTGAGAGAACGAATTTCAAGATTACGGTTTTGGTATTTTCAATAGAACCACGCCCACTTTCTATTGGCTGTTCTATTCTATCACCGTCAAGAATAGGGGTCTTGTTTGATTATTACAGATAAACTCGATTTTCTCTCCTGTCATATATCTTGTCAACTGGTACAATCAGTTAGTCACAGAACACGGTGTTTTGTGCCGCTAGTTCTTTGAGAATACTTGAAACGAACGTAGCTAAAATGTGACAACGTTGACTTTTAAACACACTTCATTATTGGTTATTAGTTGGCGCTACGTTTAAAACTTACTAATTATTTCGAGGGGTGTCCAACCACCTGCAGTAGGTGTACAAATTACTTGCAGGACATGTGCAGGACACGTGCAGGACTTGCAGTACACGTACAGGACCTGCAGTACACGTGCAGGATCTGCAGGACATGGTGCAGGATCTGCAGGACATGGTGCAGGACCTGCAGGACAGGGTGCAGGACAGGGTGCAGGACCTGCAGTACAGGGTGCAGGACCAGCAGGACCTGCAGTAAAGTCCGATTTAATGTTGAATGGGCCACGAGCGTCATCAACATGCGTCGTTCCCTCTCACTTTAATATTAAATACCGTTCGTTGCTGCGTGGTTTTTCATCTTTAAATCGGACTGTACCTAATATGTTCATTTATGTGTTTCAGTTCTTAAGCGCTACACGTGTTTGTGATTTAGTGTTTTTAGTTTTTGTGAGGGTAAAATGATGGCAGATGTCCTGGTAAGTACTATAATACAATACAGAATTTAATATTAATTGAAGGAAATAATATTAATGTATAAAGGATGTTGCTTTAGTGTAATAAAGAAGTGAAATTATTTCATTATGTACCTAAGACGTCCCGACATTTTTATATTGAAATAAAAGTTGTATTCGAGATTGCAGAATATACACTATACAGGGCCATGATTTTACAAGCATTTTGAATGTCTAAAAATTGAACATACGGTAGTAGTCCAAAATAAAAACGAAAAATGTCAATTTGTAAAAACTGAATACCTTTTTTTTTATTGCGGTAGTCACAAATTAAACTACAGGGTGTGTCATGACGAGTTTAAACTATTTGTATATTGGAAGCTACTTATGTAATATTATTGAAAATGTGTACCTATAGATAGACATGAAATAAAAACTATGGTTCGTTTAATCCGAGGTTTAATCAAAATAAATTGACAGTCATGCTACTTCCGGTTATACCGAAAATAGACAGCAACTTTATTATATTTAACAAGAGACACCCTCTATTTTATTACATATAATTATACTTTTTCTCACAAACTACCGACTTTGTTTCTTGGTTTTATATATACGCTTTTAGAATCTTCTCGATGAGCAAATTTCACCGATATAATATCTAATGTGCATAGTAAAGGAACTACAACTACTGAAAATCGAGAAAAACGGCTTACATGTCACCATCCTAACCTTTAAATTTCTATTTAGTGGTATCGAGAGTGGTATAAAACAAACCGGTCTAACTACAAAAAGAGAGACAGAAAAAAATCTATAGAGAATGCAATATCAGAAGAAGATGCTAATGAGGAATGGGTTGAAAGTGGGGATAGTGCGGACGATGTTTGTTGGTATGAAAACAACGCTCAAAAAGACGAAGAAACGTATTGCGAAATAAAGTTAGTCAATAAAATTGAAGAGTTACCTAGATGTAGGAGAAAATGTTTTGGTGAAGTTCAAAGGCGGAAAAAGAAATACCGTAGTTTATAAATATACTTGCATAATACAAAATATTTTTAAAGAAGAAAAAGAGGTTGAAGTTATGTCACTAAAAGTTTTAGATGACGCTAAGACAATGTTCAGAACAGAGGAATCTGACGTGTCCACAGTGCCATTTTCGAGTATTCTAGGAAAACTGCCAACGCCGAAAATGTCACTGTTAGGCAACTGGATGAGGTATATTTTTCAGCAAAGAGTAGATGTTAACGAAATGGTTTAATAAGTTTACATGCTGTCCAATTAGTACGAAAAAGTCCATCTTCTAAATGCCTAAAGGTATAAAAACAAAATTTGATACATTGTAGCCAGCCTTAAGGTGCATATTTTAAATTTAGTTGCAATTGTGCACTGCGATGCAATGAAAAGTGGGACAATTTATTTTAGCTAAGTAAACTTGATTTTGAGATCGCATTAGTTAAAGATGACAAATGACACGTCAGAGAACATAATACGATTTATAAAAGTCAATCTCATACAACTAAAACTTCGACATTTTTATTACATCGCAGTGTACAGTGTGTTCCAGCACGTCATAGTAGATCAAAGTTAGGTATATATGTTTTAAATGGAACACTATAAATTTTTACATTTTTAGCGTCTTCTCGATAAGCAGATTTGAACGATCAATAATCTCACACTTACTACCTAATTTGAATAGTATCGGTAACGGATCTACAGCTGGAAAATTACATTTTTCCAAATTAAGATGGTATACAATAATTCTAAATCGAGGAAAACAGCTTACATGCCCTTATCCTAACTTTTCTGATTGTATTGAGTGATACGAAAAGTTAGATACAGGGTGATCAAAAATCAGAAATTTCATCCGATTTTCGATCACCATGTATGAAATAATTTTGTGCCACTAAATAGAACCAGAAAAGTTAGGATAGGGACATGTAAGTCGTTTTTCTCGATTTTCAATTATTTGGCTGATACAAACCATCTGGATTTAAAAAAATGTTATTTCCCAGTAGCTGTAGATCCGCTGTACTATTTACATAAGGTAGCAAGTAAGGCACATCATTGAAATATGATCATCGAGGTGCTAAAACTGCAAAATGTAACTTTCACGGCGTTCTGGAACAGATTATACAATTGCAACTAATTTTAAAATATGAACCTTAATGCTGGCTACAGTCTGTCAAAATTTTGTTTTCATACCTTTTCGGATTTTAAATTAATTGGACTTTATCGCACTAATGGGACACCATTTTTGTATTTTCTATTTTTAATGTACTTAATAAAGAATATTTTAAATTTTGTGTAGCAAATCTGTGCACTTGATTTTCCCGATTTTCCTTAATTTATTATGTATGAACCAGTTTAATAGCTATAACTTATATTATATTTATAATATGTATGTAGGCTGTGCAGGACCAGCAGTCAGAGTTGCTTGCGTTTTTGTCTTCGACATGTAGAAAACCTTTTCGAGTTTTCGACGGTAAAAAATGTAAAAAGGGTAGAATACTGTAAAAGTTCAAAAATGTACGGTTAAGATTATTTGTTTTGCTGTTTTGTTCTGTTTTCTTGACGTTTTTATATAAAGAAATCACATGAAAAGAGAAGGTCAAATAAGATGGAAAACACCCTGAGCTTTTCGACCTACGTCGAAAACAAGTATTCCACCTTTTTTACCAAGGTAGATTACTATTTTCTACGGACCCAACCCTGCCTGCAGGACTGATGCAGGACCTGCAGTACATGTGCAGGACCGATACAGGACCTGCAGTACACATGCAGGACTTGCAGTACACATGCAGGACTTGCAGTACAACCGCAGGACCTGTAGTACACCTGCAGTACACATCCAGGACCTGCAGTACGTTGGTTTTCTGCAGTAGGTGTACAAATTATCCTCCGGTTGAACACCCCTCGAATTATTTATTGCTAAATTTTACGAAATGAGAAAAATTACTTGCAAAATGAATACCAATATAAGTAAGTAGGTATCTTATCCTAAATATATATTGCTATCATTTTGATTAATATGATCCTACTAAACTAGTCCATTCTTCGTAGAAGGCATTAATCCCTTTATGTAAGACCTAACCCAGCGAAATAACTTTTTTTTTAATTAACCACGCTTCTAAAATGCCTATGAAACCTTTATTATTAGCAACAATAAGAATTATATTAATGCACTGCAGCGTTGAGATCTAAGTATATAATACCTATGTAAAAGTTTCATTATGCAATTCCATACGGACCCCTTACAATATTATCATGTTGACTGTAGGAGGCTGGACCTTCTTACACCTACTTTAACAATCGCAGCCTTCAATTTCAATGAAACGGACTTTACCAATCGATCCAACAAAAAAAAATGTACCCAAAGCCAAACAATAATAAATAAACATTTATGCTATGTTTCTTTAATTCGAACGACACTGATTACACAACAATCACAGCAGAACTTTCGAATTTCAAGATCTGCTAGTTCTTTACTAGGTTCTTTATAGAATTTATGTATTGCGTGTTTTTGATAGTTACATTCCAATATTATATAATATTCTTCGCTTATCACAGAGATGTGGGCGAAAATTAAAATATACTTTGTTGGTTAGATAACTAAACTACTTACTTCAACTTGTGAAAAATATCAATCTGTGTAAATTAGGGATGCACCGGAATTCCGGCGGTACCACTAAATCCGGCCGGAACGTTTTGAAAATGTTAAAGTTTTGAATTTTTAATATAATTTAAATTCAAATATATGCAAAAATAAAGAAAATATTATAAGTTTTTTAATTGGTACCTACTTACCTATTGTCGAGCCTATTGTTAAGTCGTTAATTAATCACCAATAATTTTTTTTGACAAAATATTTTATTTCCAAAAATTAAAAAACATAAATAGGAACTAAAAACATTATTAACAGCCAAATTCTAACAGCAAATTAACGGTTCAAAGGAAACTCAAAGTCTATCCCACAACTATTTATTAAACGTTGCAACTAGTTTCGGTCCTATAGGACCATCATCAGGCTGAAAGAATTACAAGAAAATAGAAAGAGGATCTTGAAAAGTACAATATCAAGTTACAATACAATTCCTCACAAATTGATAAAAATGACAAATTGATAATACAGAGAATAGAAACATTTTTAACAATCAAATGTCAAACAATATTATAAGAATAAACATTGATAATAATACTATAAAACTTCAAATATATTGTTTAAATAATAAAAATAAAAATCAAAAAAATTTTTAATAAATTTTTAACAAAGTTAAAGTTGAACTTACATTAATTCATATTACAAGAAATAGAAATTCAAAGTTTTAAAAATAACTATGGAAATTATAGCTAATACTGACAGGATGAAAGAGAGTCAAAACTTTAAGCAAAACAATCTAATACTAAAATGCTATTCAAGACAAAATAGTGAGAAAACTTCATTATCAAAAGTAATATAATAAGTAAACAGAACTTACCATAAAATATCATGAGATAAAAGAAAACACAGAAGATTAAAACATAATTGGGAGGTAATAATGAATTTGTTATAACATCTCAAAATATAGAAACCGATATGGAAATAGTGGGAACAAAATAATGTTACTTTTAAAATCTAACTCCCGGAGGGAGAAATAAGGAATATAGTGAAATATATCAGGAAAAACTGAAGTCGAGGAGATATTTGGAGTAATAGCAAATCCCAAAAATAAGAGTTGCTTATGCAATTTAATCGTAGTGAAATTAAAGTTGTGAAGGAATTTTGAAAGAAAACTTCTAAAAGAAGTGAACATCCTACATTTTACATTGAAAATATTTGGAAGTAAATGAGGATCCAAAAATGGAAACTCATCATTCACATGTGGATGGAAATTCTTAAAAGGAACCTCCAACCAAGAAATTATTCCACAAAGAAATAATAGAGGAATAATAAGAGTAAAAATCATAATTAATTTCCATTAAAATAATGGGATGCAGGAAATTTTCAAAGGATTTTGAAAACTATACTGAAATGGACAACACTGACCACTACCATTCAATACCAAAAGTCAACTAATCACAATACATATCATCTCAGATATAAAGTAGAAGTGCATGGAACTAAAGAAAAAGAGAAAAGGTACTTAAACCAAATACTGTATCATAGAACTGTGAGATTCAACATTAAATGAAGTCTGTATGTCAAATTTAAAAAGGAAAAGAAGAAGAAAAAGAGTAAAGAAAATCAAGTTCAAAGCAAAATATTATTTTTAAGACTAAGGAAAACATAATTTTCAGACGGTCTAAGTTGTTCATTAAGGCAATTAATGTTGTCATCTAAAAGAGCTGTATGTATCTCAAGGCTTTCTAGCAAATTCAATCTATAACCCTTATCACAAAAATGCAGTAAGTCAACCTTAAAAAGTTCACGAGAGTGGTTTTCAGATAGAATGTGATTTGCAAAAGATGAAGGAGAATTAAAATGTTCAAATGTTTGGTATTTCTTAATGAAATTAACATGTTCAGAGAGACGTGTTTCAAGTCTACGTCCGCATTGACCGATGTAAACTGAATTGCAATCAGCGCAAGAGAGTCTATAAACCCCGGATTTATGCAACTTAGGAATAGGATCTTTATTGTGGACCAAAAATGATTTAAGTGAGTTGTCAGTCTTGGAAAGCAACCTCAACATCAAACTGTCTAAAAATCTTTTGTATTTTATAGGAAATATTACCAAAGAAGTGAATCGAACCTTTGAAATTTTTAATAGAAGATTCTGTAACATTTAAACTATTGTGAAAAGGTAACTTAAACTTAATAAAGAATTTCAAGTACAATTTTTGTATAATGTGTAAAGGATAATTATTGTTAACAGCTAATTGCTTAATAACATTTATCTCATCCACAAAACCAGAATTGGAAAGAGGTAAGGAAAAACATCTATGGAAAAGACTATTAAAGGCAGCTAATTTATGTGTCATCGGGTGGCAAGAAAAGTAATCTATGAGTCCATCGGTTGTAGTAGGTTTTCTGTAAACTCCAATGTCTAAACAGTGTAAGGTAGAATTTCTCGAAATCATAATATCAAGAAAAGGAATACAATTGTTGGTTTCAAACTCAACTGTAAAACGAATCCTTGGATGTAAAGTATTAATGAAATTTAAAAAGGAATCAAAGGATTGTAAAGAACCATTATATAACAAAATGCAATCATCTACATATCTGTAATAAAAACAATATCACTTTTAAATTTTGAATTAAGAAATTGGGACTCTAAATTATTCATAAAAACCTCAGCAAGAAAGGGAGATAAACTAGAACCCATAGCTAAGCCTTCTGTCTGTTCATAAAAAACATTATTAAATTTAAAAAAGTTTTGTTCTAGTGTCAAACCAAGTAATGAACAAAAATCCAGCACAATATGAGTTGGAGTATCATTAACAAGCATCAAATCCCTCACAAGTGAAATACAATCAGAAGGTGGGATACTGGGAAACAAATTACTAACATCCAATGAAACCAGAAATGAATTATCAGGGACTGAAACATTAATAAGTTTATTAGCTAAATCAATAGAGTTTTTAATGGAAAATTCATTATTGAAATTAGTTAGAGTTTTCAAATTGGAACAAAGAAAGGAAGCAAGTCTCGAAGCTGGAGTGTTAATGAAACTAACAACAGGGCGTATGGGGACATTAGTTTTGTGAATCTTAGGAAGACCATAGAGTAAAGGAGTAACTGCTCTCATAGGACACAGTTTGAAGTGATTCTGATTGAAAGAGAGGAGGGTGGAATGAAATTTAAGTCTCAAAGAACTTTTCAAATAATTATGAAATTTAATAGTAGGATCAAAAGACAAAATTTTGAAAGAAGAATCAGATGAAAGGAAATTTTCAACCTTAGAAACATAATCAGTCTTATTCAGAACAACTAAGCAATTTCCTTTATCGGACTTTGAAAGAACAAGATCATCATTTTTGATCTTTTGTACAAAGAAGAAACAGTAGATTTAAGAGGATCAAAGAAATTCTTTAAAACCTTTCCCGGACCCGATACCCCGCTATACCTATTTAAAGTGTGAGAAACCCTAACCCTCAATGCATCCTTGTCAATAACGTCTGAATTAGAAATGACATTTTCACAATCTATAGATAGTAATTTAATGTTAGATTTAAAGTTATGATTAGATGGAAAATTAAATTTTAAACTCCTTATTTAGAATCTCAATTTGTGTTTCAGAAAAACTGTATCACTGAGATTAAGTACCCTTGGGTGAAAATTAAAATTAGAAAATTTATTTAAGTTCTTATTATGATTATTTTTGTAAAATGTAATTTTAGAAGCTAAGAGTGATTTAAACTTTTTATTAAGATTGTTGTAAATGTCAGTTCCAACATCAGAGATCCAATCTCGTATATCTGAATCCAAATTACAAAATTCAATAAAATCCAATGTACTAGTTAAATGAAAAAACAAAAATTTTAGTTTAACATTAATAAAATCTAAGTGATTATAATGACTTCTAATCTCACTCCTTATCCAAAAAAGTTTTGCTTTCTCCAACGTAAGGTGTGCTGTTCTTGTAGAAACATTAGTGTGTAAGGAAATGGATTTTGGGTAAACTCCATGACGTTTGCATTTCTGGAGAAACATTATCTTCAACAAGGTCTTCTTTCTTGAAAGCATGGTGTTACTGTAATGACGGATAACAACTGCCAGACTAGCTGATTGTAAATCTTGTAAGCTATCCATAACTCAAATGTGGGTTGAAACACAAAGGTTCAAAGGAAACTCAAAGTCTATCCCACAACTATTTATTAAACGTTGCAACTAGTTTCGGTCCTATAGGACCATCATCAGGCTGAAAGAATTACAAGAAAATAGAAAGAGGATCTTGAAAAGTACAATATCAAGTTACAATACAATTCCTCACAAATTGATAAAAATGACAAATTGATAATACAGAGAATAGAAACATTTTTAACAATCAAATGTCAAACAATATTATAAGAATAAACATTGATAATAATACTATAAAACTTCAAATATATTGTTTAAATAATAAAAATAAAAATCAAAAAAATTTTTAATAAATTTTTAACAAAGTTAAAGTTGAACTTACATTAATTCATATTACAAGAAATAGAAATTCAAAGTTTTAAAAATAACTATGGAAATTATAGCTAATACTGACAGGATGAAAGAGAGTCAAAACTTTAAGCAAAACAATCTAATACTAAAATGCTATTCAAGACAAAATAGTGAGAAAACTTCATTATCAAAAGTAATATAATAAGTAAACAGAACTTACCATAAAATATCATGAGATAAAAGAAAACACAGAAGATTAAAACATAATTGGGAGGTAATAATGAATTTGTTATAACATCTCAAAATATAGAAACCGATATGGAAATAGTGGGAACAAAATAATGTTACTTTTAAAATCTAACTCTAACTTTTTTAAATTTAATAATGTTTTTTATGAACAGACAGAAGGCTTAGCTATGGGTTCTAGTTTATCTCCCTTTCTTGCTGAGGTTTTTATGAATAATTTAGAGTCCCAATTTCTTAATTCAAAATTTAAAAGTGATATTGTTTTTATTACAGATATGTAGATGATTGCATTTTGTTATATAATGGTTCTTTACAATCCTTTGATTCCTTTTTAAATTTCATTAATACTTTACATCCAAGGATTCGTTTTACAGTTGAGTTTGAAACCAACAATTGTATTCCTTTTCTTGATATTATGATTTCGAGAAATTCTACCTTACACTGTTTAGACATTGGAGTTTACAGAAAACCTACTACAACCGATGGACTCATAGATTACTTTTCTTGCCACCCGATGACACATAAATTAGCTGCCTTTAATAGTCTTTTCCATAGATGTTTTTCCTTACCTCTTTCCAATTCTGGTTTTGTGGATGAGATAAATGTTATTAAGCAATTAGCTGTTAACAATAATTATCCTTTACACATTATACAAAAATTGTACTTGAAATTCTTTATTAAGTTTAAGTTACCTTTTCACAATAGTTTAAATGTTACAGAATCTTCTATTAAAAATTTCAAAGGTTCGATTCACTTCTTTGGTAATATTTCCTATAAAATACAAAAGATTTTTAGACAGTTTGATGTTGAGGTTGCTTTCAAGACTGACAACTCACTTAAATCATTTTTGGTCCACAATAAAGATCCTATTCCTAAGTTGCATAAATCCGGGGTTTATAGACTCTCTTGCGCTGATTGCAATTCAGTTTACATCGGTCAATGCGGACGTAGACTTGAAACACGTCTCTCTGAACATGTTAATTTCATTAAGAAATACCAAACATTTGAACATTTTAATTCTCCTTCATCTTTTGCAAATCACATTCTATCTGAAAACCACTCTCGTGAACTTTTTAAGGTTGACTTACTGCATTTTTGTGATAAGGCTTATAGATTGAATTTGCTAGAAAGCCTTGAGATACATACAGCTCTTTTAGATGACAACATTAATTGCCTTAATGAACAACTTAGACCGTCTGAAAATTATGTTTTCCTTAGTCTTAAAAATAATATTTTGCTTTGAACTTGATTTTCTTTACTCTTTTTCTTCTTCTTTTCCTTTTTAAATTTGACATACAGACTTCATTTAATGTTGAATCTCACAGTTCTATGATACAGTATTTGGTTTAAGTACCTTTTCTCTTTTTCTTTTAGTTCCATGCACTTCTACTTTATATCTGAGATGATATGTATTGTGATTAGTTGACTTTTGGTATTGAATGGTAGTGGTCAGTGTTGTCCATTTCAGTATAGTTTTCAAAATCCTTTGAAAATTTCCTGCATCCCATTATTTTAATGGAAATTAATTATGATTTTTACTCTTATTATTCCTCTATTATTTCTTTGTGGAATAATTTCTTGGTTGGAGGTTCCTTTTAAGAATTTCCATCCACATGTGAATGATGAGTTTCCATTTTTGGATCCTCATTTACTTCCAAATATTTTCAATGTAAAATGTAGGATGTTCACTTCTTTTAGAAGTTTTCTTTCAAAATTCCTTCACAACTTTAATTTCACTACGATTAAATTGCATAAGCAACTCTTATTTTTGGGATTTGCTATTACTCCAAATATCTCCTCGACTTCAGTTTTTCCTGATATATTTCACTATATTCCTTATTTCTCCCTCCGGGAGTTAGATTTTAAAAGTAACATTATTTTGTTCCCACTATTTCCATATCGGTTTCTATATTTTGAGATGTTATAACAAATTCATTATTACCTCCCAATTATGTTTTAATCTTCTGTGTTTTCTTTTATCTCATGATATTTTATGGTAAGTTCTGTTTACTTATTATATTACTTTTGATAATGAAGTTTTCTCACTATTTTGTCTTGAATAGCATTTTAGTATTAGATTGTTTTGCTTAAAGTTTTGACTCTCTTTCATCCTGTCAGTATTAGCTATAATTTCCATAGTTATTTTTAAAACTTTGAATTTCTATTTCTTGTAATATGAATTAATGTAAGTTCAACTTTAACTTTGTTAAAAATTTATTAAAAATTTTTTGATTTTTATTTTTATTATTTAAACAATATATTTGAAGTTTTATAGTATTATTATCAATGTTTATTCTTATAATATTGTTTGACATTTGATTGTTAAAAATGTTTCTATTCTCTGTATTATCAATTTGTCATTTTTATCAATTTGTGAGGAATTGTATTGTAACTTGATATTGTACTTTTCAAGATCCTCTTTCTATTTTCTTGTAATTCTTTCAGCCTGATGATGGTCCTATAGGACCGAAACTAGTTGCAACGTTTAATAAATAGTTGTGGGATAGACTTTGAGTTTCCTTTGAACCTTTGTGTTTCAACCCACATTTGAGTTATGGATAGCTTACAAGATTTACAATCAGCTAGTCTGGCAGTTGTTATCCGTCATTACAGTAACACCATGCTTTCAAGAAAGAAGACCTTGTTGAAGATAATGTTTCTCCAGAAATGCAAACGTCATGGAGTTTACCCAAAATCCATTTCCTTACACACTAATGTTTCTACAAGAACAGCACACCTTACGTTGGAGAAAGCAAAACTTTTTTGGATAAGGAGTGAGATTAGAAGTCATTATAATCACTTAGATTTTATTAATGTTAAACTAAAATTTTTGTTTTTTCATTTAACTAGTACATTGGATTTTATTGAATTTTGTAATTTGGATTCAGATATACGAGATTGGATCTCTGATGTTGGAACTGACATTTACAACAATCTTAATAAAAGTTTAAATCACTCTTAGCTTCTAAAATTACATTTTACAAAAATAATCATAATAAGAACTTAAATAAATTTTCTAATTTTAATTTTCACCCAAGGGTACTTAATCTCAGTGATACAGTTTTTTCTGAAACACAAATTGAGATTCTAAATAAGGGTTTAAAATTTAATTTTTCCATCTAATCATAACTTTAAATCTAACATTAAATTACTATCTATAGATTGTGAAAATGTCATTTCTAATTCAGACGTTATTGACAAGGATGCATTGAGGGTTAGGGTTTCTCACACTTTAAATAGGTATAGCGGGGTATCGGGTCCGGGAAAGGTTTTAAAGAATTTCTTTGATCCTCTTAAATCTACTGTTTCTTCTTTGTACAAAAAGATCAAAAATGATGATCTTGTTCTTTCAAAGTCCGATAAAGGAAATTGCTTAGTTGTTCTGAATAAGACTGATTATGTTTCTAAGGTTGAAAATTTCCTTTCATCTGATTCTTCTTTCAAAATTTTGTCTTTTGATCCTACTATTAAATTTCATAATTATTTGAAAAGTTCTTTGAGACTTAAATTTCATTCCACCCTCCTCTCTTTCAATCAGAATCACTTCAAACTGTGTCCTATGAGAGCAGTTACTCCTTTACTCTATGGTCTTCCTAAGATTCACAAAACTAATGTCCCCATACGCCCTGTTGTTAGTTTCATTAACACTCCAGCTTCGAGACTTGCTTCCTTTCTTTGTTCCAATTTGAAAACTCTAACTAATTTCAATAATGAATTTTCCATTAAAAACTCTATTGATTTAGCTAATAAACTTATTAATGTTTCAGTCCCTGATAATTCATTTCTGGTTTCATTGGATGTTAGTAATTTGTTTCCCAGTATCCCACCTTCTGATTGTATTTCACTTGTGAGGGATTTGATGCTTGTTAATGATACTCCAACTCATATTGTGCTGGATTTTTGTTCATTACTTGGTTTGACACTAGAACAAAACTTTTAAATTTAATAATGTTTTTTATGAACAGACAGAAGGCTTAGCTATGGGTTCTAGTTTATCTCCCTTTCTTGCTGAGGTTTTTATGAATAATTTAGAGTCCCAATTTCTTAATTCAAAATTTAAAAGTGATATTGTTTTTTATTACAGATATGTAGATGATTGCATTTTGTTATATAATGGTTCTTTACAATCCTTTGATTCCTTTTTAAATTTCATTAATACTTTACATCCAAGGATTCGTTTTACAGTTGAGTTTGAAACCAACAATTGTATTCCTTTTCTTGATATTATGATTTCGAGAAATTCTACCTTACACTGTTTAGACATTGGAGTTTATAGAAAACCTACTACAACCGATGGACTCATAGATTACTTTTCTTGCCACCCGACGACACATAAATTAGCTGCCTTTAATAGTCTTTTCCATAGATGTTTTTCCTTACCTCTTTCCAATTCTGGTTTTGTGGATGAGATAAATGTTATTAAGCAATTAGCTGTTAACAATAATTATCCTTTACACATTATACAAAAATTGTACTTGAAATTCTTTATTAAGTTTAAGTTACCTTTTCACAATAGTTTAAATGTTACAGAATCTTCTATTAAAAATTTCAAAGGTTCGATTCACTTCTTTGGTAATATTTCCTA
This sequence comes from Ophraella communa, assembly GCA_035357415.1. Classification (NCBI taxonomy): domain Eukaryota; kingdom Metazoa; phylum Arthropoda; class Insecta; order Coleoptera; family Chrysomelidae; genus Ophraella; species Ophraella communa. Next base: position 7,357,198 of record CM068994.1, on the reverse strand, counting down.
TAAAATACAAAAGATTTTTAGACAGTTTGATGTTGAGGTTGCTTTCAAGACTGACAACTCACTTAAATCATTTTTGGTCCACAATAAAGATCCTATTCCTAAGTTGCATAAATCCGGGGTTTATAGACTCTCTTGCGCTGATTGCAATTCAGTTTACATCGGTCAATGCGGACGTAGACTTGAAACACGTCTCTCTGAACATGTTAATTTCATTAAGAAATACCAAACATTTGAACATTTTAATTCTCCTTCATCTTTTGCAAATCACATTCTATCTGAAAACCACTCTCGTGAACTTTTTTAAGGTTGACTTACTGCATTTTTGTGATAAGGGTTATAGATTGAATTTGCTAGAAAGCCTTGAGATACATACAGCTCTTTTAGATGACAACATTAATTGCCTTAATGAACAACTTAGACCGTCTGAAAATTATGTTTTCCTTAGTCTTAAAAATAATATTTTGCTTTGAACTTGATTTTCTTTACTCTTTTTCTTCTTCTTTTCCTTTTTTAAATTTGACATACAGACTTCATTTAATGTTGAATCTCACAGTTCTATGATACAGTATTTGGTTTAAGTACCTTTTCTCTTTTTCTTTAGTTCCATGCACTTCTACTTTATATCTGAGATGATATGTATTGTGATTAGTTGACTTTGGTATTGAATGGTAGTGGTCAGTGTTGTCCATTTCAGTATAGTTTTCAAAATCCTTTGAAAATTTCCTGCATCCCATTATTTTAATGGAAATTAATTATGATTTTTACTCTTATTATTCCTCTATTATTTCTTTGTGGAATAATTTCTTGGTTGGAGGTTCCTTTTAAGAATTTCCATCCACATGTGAATGATGAGTTTCCATTTTTGGATCCTCATTTACTTCCAAATATTTTCAATGTAAAATGTAGGATGTTCACTTCTTTTAGAAGTTTTCTTTCAAAATTCCTTCACAACTTTAATTTCACTACGATTAAATTGCATAAGCAACTCTTATTTTTGGGATTTGCTATTACTCCAAATATCTCCTCGACTTCAGTTTTTCCTGATATATTTCACTATATTCCTTATTTCTCCCTCCGGGAGTTAGATTTTTAAAAGTAACATTATTTTGTTCCCACTATTTCCATATCGGTTTCTATATTTTGAGATGTTATAACAAATTCATTATTACCTCCCAATTATGTTTTAATCTTCTGTGTTTTCTTTTATCTCATGATATTTTATGGTAAGTTCTGTTTACTTATTATATTACTTTTGATAATGAAGTTTTCTCACTATTTTGTCTTGAATAGCATTTTAGTATTAGATTGTTTTGCTTAAAGTTTTGACTCTCTTTCATCCTGTCAGTATTAGCTATAATTTCCATAGTTATTTTTAAAACTTTGAATTTCTATTTCTTGTAATATGAATTAATGTAAGTTCAACTTTAACTTTGTTAAAAATTTATTAAAAATTTTTTTGATTTTTATTTTTATTATTTAAACAATATATTTGAAGTTTTATAGTATTATTATCAATGTTTATTCTTATAATATTGTTTGACATTTGATTGTTAAAAATGTTTCTATTCTCTGTATTATCAATTTGTCATTTTTATCAATTTGTGAGGAATTGTATTGTAACTTGATATTGTACTTTTCAAGATCCTCTTTCTATTTTCTTGTAATTCTTTCAGCCTGATGATGGTCCTATAGGACCGAAACTAGTTGCAACGTTTAATAAATAGTTGTGGGATAGACTTTGAGTTTCCTTTGAACCTTTGTGTTTCAACCCACATTTGAGTTATGGATAGCTTACAAGATTTACAATCAGCTAGTCTGGCAGTTGTTATCCGTCATTACAGTAACACCATGCTTTCAAGAAAGAAGACCTTGTTGAAGATAATGTTTCTCCAGAAATGCAAACGTCATGGAGTTTACCCAAAATCCATTTCCTTACACACTAATGTTTCTACAAGAACAGCACACCTTACGTTGGAGAAAGCAAAACTTTTTTGGATAAGGAGTGAGATTAGAAGTCATTATAATCACTTAGATTTTATTAATGTTAAACTAAAATTTTTGTTTTTTCATTTAACTAGTACATTGGATTTTATTGAATTTTGTAATTTGGATTCAGATATACGAGATTGGATCTCTGATGTTGGAACTGACATTTACAACAATCTTAATAAAAAGTTTAAATCACTCTTAGCTTCTAAAATTACATTTTACAAAAATAATCATAATAAGAACTTAAATAAATTTTCTAATTTTAATTTTCACCCAAGGGTACTTAATCTCAGTGATACAGTTTTTTCTGAAACACAAATTGAGATTCTAAATAAGGGTTTAAAATTTAATTTTCCATCTAATCATAACTTTAAATCTAACATTAAATTACTATCTATAGATTGTGAAAATGTCATTTCTAATTCAGACGTTATTGACAAGGATGCATTGAGGGTTAGGGTTTCTCACACTTTAAATAGGTATAGCGGGGTATCGGGTCCGGGAAAGGTTTTAAAGAATTTCTTTGATCCTCTTAAATCTACTGTTTCTTCTTTGTACAAAAAAGATCAAAAATGATGATCTTGTTCTTTCAAAGTCCGATAAAGGAAATTGCTTAGTTGTTCTGAATAAGACTGATTATGTTTCTAAGGTTGAAAATTTCCTTTCATCTGATTCTTCTTTCAAAATTTTGTCTTTTGATCCTACTATTAAATTTCATAATTATTTGAAAAGTTCTTTGAGACTTAAATTTCATTCCACCCTCCTCTCTTTTCAATCAGAATCACTTCAAACTGTGTCCTATGAGAGCAGTTACTCCTTTACTCTATGGTCTTCCTAAGATTCACAAAACTAATGTCCCCATACGCCCTGTTGTTAGTTTCATTAACACTCCAGCTTCGAGACTTGCTTCCTTTCTTTGTTCCAATTTGAAAACTCTAACTAATTTCAATAATGAATTTTCCATTAAAAACTCTATTGATTTAGCTAATAAACTTATTAATGTTTCAGTCCCTGATAATTCATTTCTGGTTTCATTGGATGTTAGTAATTTGTTTCCCAGTATCCCACCTTTCTGATTGTATTTCACTTGTGAGGGATTTGATGCTTGTTAATGATACTCCAACTCATATTGTGCTGGATTTTTGTTCATTACTTGGTTTGACACTAGAACAAAACTTTTTTAAATTTAATAATGTTTTTTATGAACAGACAGAAGGCTTAGCTATGGGTTCTAGTTTATCTCCCTTTCTTGCTGAGGTTTTTATGAATAATTTAGAGTCCCAATTTCTTAATTCAAAATTTAAAAGTGATATTGTTTTTATTACAGATATGTAGATGATTGCATTTTGTTATATAATGGTTCTTTACAATCCTTTGATTCCTTTTTAAATTTCATTAATACTTTACATCCAAGGATTCGTTTTACAGTTGAGTTTGAAACCAACAATTGTATTCCTTTTCTTGATATTATGATTTCGAGAAATTCTACCTTACACTGTTTAGACATTGGAGTTTACAGAAAACCTACTACAACCGATGGACTCATAGATTACTTTTCTTGCCACCCGATGACACATAAATTAGCTGCCTTTAATAGTCTTTTCCATAGATGTTTTTCCTTACCTCTTTTCCAATTCTGGTTTTGTGGATGAGATAAATGTTATTAAGCAATTAGCTGTTAACAATAATTATCCTTTACACATTATACAAAAATTGTACTTGAAATTCTTTATTAAGTTTAAGTTACCTTTTTCACAATAGTTTAAATGTTACAGAATCTTCTATTAAAAATTTCAAAGGTTCGATTCACTTCTTTGGTAATATTTCCTATAAAATACAAAAGATTTTTAGACAGTTTGATGTTGAGGTTGCTTTCAAGACTGACAACTCACTTAAATCATTTTTGGTCCACAATAAAGATCCTATTCCTAAGTTGCATAAATCCGGGGTTTATAGACTCTCTTGCGCTGATTGCAATTCAGTTTACATCGGTCAATGCGGACGTAGACTTGAAACACGTCTCTCTGAACATGTTAATTTCATTAAGAAATACCAAACATTTGAACATTTTAATTCTCCTTCATCTTTTGCAAATCACATTCTATCTGAAAACCACTCTCGTGGAACTTTTAAGGTTGACTTACTGCATTTTTGTGATAAGGGTTATAGATTGAATTTGCTAGAAAGCCTTGAGATACATACAGCTCTTTTAGATGACAACATTAATTGCCTTAATGAACAACTTAGACCGTCTGAAAATTATGTTTTCCTTAGTCTTAAAAATAATATTTTGCTTTGAACTTGATTTTCTTTACTCTTTTTCTTCTTCTTTTCCTTTTTTAAATTTGACATACAGACTTCATTTAATGTTGAATCTCACAGTTCTATGATACAGTATTTGGTTTAAGTACCTTTTCTCTTTTTTCTTTAGTTCCATGCACTTCTACTTTATATCTGAGATGATATGTATTGTGATTAGTTGACTTTTGGTATTGAATGGTAGTGGTCAGTGTTGTCCATTTCAGTATAGTTTTCAAAATCCTTTGAAAATTTCCTGCATCCCATTATTTTAATGGAAATTAATTATGATTTTTACTCTTATTATTCCTCTATTATTTCTTTGTGGAATAATTTCTTGGTTGGAGGTTCCTTTTAAGAATTTCCATCCACATGTGAATGATGAGTTTCCATTTTTGGATCCTCATTTACTTCCAAATATTTTCAATGTAAAATGTAGGATGTTCACTTCTTTTAGAAGTTTTCTTTCAAAATTCCTTCACAACTTTAATTTCACTACGATTAAATTGCATAAGCAACTCTTATTTTTGGGATTTGCTATTACTCCAAATATCTCCTCGACTTCAGTTTTTCCTGATATATTTCACTATATTCCTTATTTCTCCCTCCGGGAGTTAGATTTTAAAAGTAACATTATTTTGTTCCCACTATTTCCATATCGGTTTCTATATTTTGAGATGTTATAACAAATTCATTATTACCTCCCAATTATGTTTTAATCTTCTGTGTTTTCTTTTATCTCATGATATTTTATGGTAAGTTCTGTTTACTTATTATATTACTTTTGATAATGAAGTTTTCTCACTATTTTGTCTTGAATAGCATTTTAGTATTAGATTGTTTTGCTTAAAGTTTTGACTCTCTTTCATCCTGTCAGTATTAGCTATAATTTCCATAGTTATTTTTAAAACTTTGAATTTCTATTTCTTGTAATATGAATTAATGTAAGTTCAACTTTAACTTTGTTAAAAATTTATTAAAAATTTTTTTGATTTTTATTTTTATTATTTAAACAATATATTTGAAGTTTTATAGTATTATTATCAATGTTTATTCTTATAATATTGTTTGACATTTGATTGTTAAAAATGTTTCTATTCTCTGTATTATCAATTTGTCATTTTTATCAATTTGTGAGGAATTGTATTGTAACTTGATATTGTACTTTTCAAGATCCTCTTTCTATTTTCTTGTAATTCTTTCAGCCTGATGATGGTCCTATAGGACCGAAACTAGTTGCAACGTTTAATAAATAGTTGTGGGATAGACTTTGAGTTTCCTTTGAACCTTTGTGTTTCAACCCACATTTGAGTTATGGATAGCTTACAAGATTTACAATCAGCTAGTCTGGCAGTTGTTATCCGTCATTACAGTAACACCATGCTTTCAAGAAAGAAGACCTTGTTGAAGATAATGTTTCTCCAGAAATGCAAACGTCATGGAGTTTACCCAAAATCCATTTCCTTACACACTAATGTTTCTACAAGAACAGCACACCTTACGTTGGAGAAAGCAAAACTTTTTTGGATAAGGAGTGAGATTAGAAGTCATTATAATCACTTAGATTTTATTAATGTTAAACTAAAATTTTTGTTTTTTCATTTAACTAGTACATTGGATTTTATTGAATTTTTGTAATTTGGATTCAGATATACGAGATTGGATCTCTGATGTTGGAACTGACATTTACAACAATCTTAATAAAAAGTTTAAATCACTCTTAGCTTCTAAAATTACATTTTACAAAAATAATCATAATAAGAACTTAAATAAATTTTCTAATTTTAATTTTCACCCAAGGGTACTTAATCTCAGTGATACAGTTTTTTCTGAAACACAAATTGAGATTCTAAATAAGGGTTTAAAATTTAATTTTCCATCTAATCATAACTTTAAATCTAACATTAAATTACTATCTATAGATTGTGAAAATGTCATTTCTAATTCAGACGTTATTGACAAGGATGCATTGAGGGTTAGGTTTCTCACACTTTAAATAGGTATAGCGGGGTATCGGGTCCGGGAAAGGTTTTAAAGAATTTCTTTGATCCTCTTAAATCTACTGTTTCTTCTTTGTACAAAAAGATCAAAAATGATGATCTTGTTCTTTCAAAGTCCGATAAAGGAAATTGCTTAGTTGTTCTGAATAAGACTGATTATGTTTCTAAGGTTGAAAATTTCCTTTCATCTGATTCTTCTTTCAAAATTTTGTCTTTTGATCCTACTATTAAATTTCATAATTATTTGAAAAGTTCTTTGAGACTTAAATTTCATTCCACCCTCCTCTCTTTCAATCAGAATCACTTCAAACTGTGTCCTATGAGAGCAGTTACTCCTTTACTCTATGGTCTTCCTAAGATTCACAAAACTAATGTCCCCATACGCCCTGTTGTTAGTTTCATTAACACTCCAGCTTCGAGACTTGCTTCCTTTCTTTGTTCCAATTTGAAAACTCTAACTAATTTCAATAATGAATTTTCCATTAAAAACTCTATTGATTTAGCTAATAAACTTATTAATGTTTCAGTCCCTGATAATTCATTTCTGGTTTCATTGGATGTTAGTAATTTGTTTCCCAGTATCCCACCTTCTGATTGTATTTCACTTGTGAGGGATTTGATGCTTGTTAATGATACTCCAACTCATATTGTGCTGGATTTTTGTTCATTACTTGGTTTGACACTAGAACAAAACTTTTTAAATTTAATAATGTTTTTATGAACAGACAGAAGGCTTAGCTATGGGTTCTAGTTTATCTCCCTTTCTTGCTGAGGTTTTTATGAATAATTTAGAGTCCCAATTTCTTAATTCAAAATTTAAAAGTGATATTGTTTTTTATTACAGATATGTAGATGATTGCATTTTGTTATATAATGGTTCTTTACAATCCTTTGATTCCTTTTTAAATTTCATTAATACTTTACATCCAAGGATTCGTTTTACAGTTGAGTTTGAAACCAACAATTGTATTCCTTTTCTTGATATTATGATTTCGAGAAATTCTACCTTACACTGTTTAGACATTGGAGTTTACAGAAAACCTACTACAACCGATGGACTCATAGATTACTTTTTCTTGCCACCCGATGACACATAAATTAGCTGCCTTTAATAGTCTTTTCCATAGATGTTTTTCCTTACCTCTTTCCAATTCTGGTTTTGTGGATGAGATAAATGTTATTAAGCAATTAGCTGTTAACAATAATTATCCTTTACACATTATACAAAAATTGTACTTGAAATTCTTTATTAAGTTTAAGTTACCTTTTCACAATAGTTTAAATGTTACAGAATCTTCTATTAAAAATTTCAAAGGTTCGATTCACTTCTTTTGGTAATATTTCCTATAAAATACAAAAGATTTTTAGACAGTTTGATGTTGAGGTTGCTTTCAAGACTGACAACTCACTTAAATCATTTTTGGTCCACAATAAAGATCCTATTCCTAAGTTGCATAAATCCGGGGTTTATAGACTCTCTTGCGCTGATTGCAATTCAGTTTACATCGGTCAATGCGGACGTAGACTTGAAACACGTCTCTCTGAACATGTTAATTTCATTAAGAAATACCAAACATTTGAACATTTTAATTCTCCTTCATCTTTTGCAAATCACATTCTATCTGAAAACCACTCTCGTGAACTTTTTAAGGTTGACTTACTGCATTTTTGTGATAAGGGTTATAGATTGAATTTGCTAGAAAGCCTTGAGATACATACAGCTCTTTTAGATGACAACATTAATTGCCTTAATGAACAACTTAGACCGTCTGAAAATTATGTTTTCCTTAGTCTTAAAAAATAATATTTTGCTTTGAACTTGATTTTCTTTACTCTTTTTCTTCTTCTTTTCCTTTTTTAAATTTGACATACAGACTTCATTTAATGTTGAATCTCACAGTTCTATGATACAGTATTTGGTTTAAGTACCTTTTCTCTTTTCTTTAGTTCCATGCACTTCTACTTTATATCTGAGATGATATGTATTGTGATTAGTTGACTTTTGGTATTGAATGGTAGTGGTCAGTGTTGTCCATTTCAGTATAGTTTTCAAAATCCTTTGAAAATTTCCTGCATCCCATTATTTTAATGGAAATTAATTATGATTTTTACTCTTATTATTCCTCTATTATTTCTTTGTGGAATAATTTCTTGGTTGGAGGTTCCTTTTAAGAATTTCCATCCACATGTGAATGATGAGTTTCCATTTTTGGATCCTCATTTACTTCCAAATATTTTCAATGTAAAATGTAGGATGTTCACTTCTTTTAGAAGTTTTCTTTCAAAATTCCTTCACAACTTTAATTTCACTACGATTAAATTGCATAAGCAACTCTTATTTTTGGGATTTGCTATTACTCCAAATATCTCCTCGACTTCAGTTTTTCCTGATATATTTCACTATATTCCTTATTTCTTCCCTCCGGGAGTTAGATTTTAAAAGTAACATTATTTTGTTCCCACTATTTCCATATCGGTTTCTATATTTTGAGATGTTATAACAAATTCATTATTACCTCCCAATTATGTTTTAATCTTCTGTGTTTTCTTTTATCTCATGATATTTTATGGTAAGTTCTGTTTACTTATTATATTACTTTTGATAATGAAGTTTTCTCACTATTTTGTCTTGAATAGCATTTTAGTATTAGATTGTTTTGCTTAAAGTTTTGACTCTCTTTCATCCTGTCAGTATTAGCTATAATTTCCATAGTTATTTTTAAAACTTTGAATTTCTATTTCTTGTAATATGAATTAATGTAAGTTCAACTTTAACTTTGTTAAAAATTTATTAAAAATTTTTTTGATTTTTATTTTTATTATTTAAACAATATATTTGAAGTTTTATAGTATTATTATCAATGTTTATTCTTATAATATTGTTTGACATTTGATTGTTAAAAATGTTTCTATTCTCTGTATTATCAATTTGTCATTTTTATCAATTTGTGAGGAATTGTATTGTAACTTGATATTGTACTTTTCAAGATCCTCTTTCTATTTTCTTGTAATTCTTTCAGCCTGATGATGGTCCTATAGGACCGAAACTAGTTGCAACGTTTAATAAATAGTTGTGGGATAGACTTTGAGTTTCCTTTGAACCTTTGTGTTTCAACCCACATTTGAGTTATGGATAGCTTACAAGATTAGCAAATTAACAGCTAAATTCCCTGTCACGGATAAGTCTTATAAGTAGGTATACGTAGGTATACATGAAAAATTATAGTGAGAAACTTAGTATTCATTCATAATTTATTTTTTTGAGAATATGGTGAATAAACAAGATACTGTAGCTAATTTAAAAAATAAATAAATCAGCCTCAATATTTTTAATGCTTTACATATAAAAATAGGCTTGCACATACATTTTAAATTTAGGTCCCGAGCCGGCCGGAATTCGGATCCGGTGCAACCCTAGTCGAGATTTGGGTTACACCCATCTGAAAAATCTGATTTTGGTGTCAGTCGATTCGAAATGACAAATATAAAAATTTTCCTGAATATCAAAATCCATTTTAAAAAATTACCTATTGTTATTAACAATTTAAGATTTTAAAAAAAGTGGGTTTACATTTTTGCTAATAATTCATAAATTTTAATAGCTAGAACAAAAAACTGAACGAATTCTTAAAGGGCAGGAAAATTCCAACAAAAAATTCCCAACTCCCCAAATTGTAGCTCAATTATTTATAGATCTAAATTAATGTAGAAAATGGCATAAAAAACGGGCGGCGCGTCACAGTCGTAACTACCAAATGGCATAAATTATTTTTTTTTCAATAAGTAAATATTATTAAAAAAAATTTACAAAATTCTAGCACTAACAGAACATATCAGAGAACAAATTTCTGCAGTCAAAAAATTTTTTCACATTTCTATCCAATTGTTAACTCATTGTTACTAACTTTAAATTCGTTACTGTGAGTAAAATAAAAACACAAGAATTTTTTTAACCCTTGGAATCCTTTATCATAAACCTGCTGAACAAAGTTACATAATAAAATTTTTATATTTTTAAAAATTGAAATAACAAGCAAAGTAAACAAATGCGATTTTAGATGTGAAAAATTTAATTTTTTTTAAACAATTTACAATTTACAGTCGTGTTTTATAAACAAATGGCTTATTTAACAATTTTTAAAATTTTTTTTGCCATTCTATTGTTTATTAAAAATCATGATTTAAAAAAAAAAAAATTCTTCAAAATTTTTTTTAATTATTAATTAACGTTTTTGTTTATTAACAATTGTTCAAATTTAATATTAAGAAATGAAAAAAATACTAAAAATCATAATTTTCTCTTCTCTTCAAAATGGTATTTTTTCAAAAATTAAACGTATACTATGGTATTCAGTATGTTGTGAGGTGAGAATTAAATAATTAACTGACAAATTCGAAAAAAATACAATTGTTTAAAAAAATTTAAATTTTTAATATCTAAAATCGCATTTGTTTGCTTTGCTTGTTATTTCAATTTTTAAAAATTTTATAATTTTATTATGTAACTTTGTTCAGCAGCTTTATGATAAAGGATTCCAAGGGTTTAAAAAATTCTTGTGTTTTTATTTTACTCACAGTAACGAATTTAAAGTTAGTAACAATGAAGATGTAATTTTTTAGTTAACAAATGGATAGAAATGTGAAAAATAACGGAAAAAATTTTTTGACTGCAGAAATTTGTTCTCTGATAAGTTCTGTTAGTGATAGAATTTTTAATTTTTTTTAATTCATATTTACTTATTGAAAAAAAATGTCATTTGGTAGTTGCGACGGTGACGCGCCGCGCGTTTTTTATGCCATTTTCAACATTAATTTAGACCTATAAATAATTGAGCTACAATTCGGAGAGTTGGGACTTTTTTGTTGGAAATTTCCTGCCCTTTAAGAATCCGTTCAGTTTTTTGTTCTAGCTATTATAGTTTATGAGTTATTAGCGAAAATTTAAACCCCCTTTTTTTAAAATCTTAAATTATTAATAACAATAGGAAATTTTTTAAAACGGATTTTGATATTTAGGAACATTTTTATATTTGTCATTTCGAATCGATTGACACCAAAATCAGATTTTTCATATCGGTGTAACCCAAATCCGATTTAAATGACTTCTCGACCAGACTATAGTGTAAATCATATAATAAATACATAGATAGACTTGACCCGCGTTGATAAGTTTATTTCAACCCGCATACACGGGTAGGGTAATTGCGCCAGTTCGCTGGCCACTTCCAGTTGTCGGCCACTTTTGCAGTTTTCATGGAATAGTAAGCAAAATGCGAGGGATGAACTTAATTCAATTTTTGCCAAAGAAAGTTCCATTAAGGACCAGTATTTATCGATGGTATGATGAATTCAATCGTGGCCGTGGTTCACTCCAAGACGAATTTCGTGCAGGTCGTCCAACATCAGTTGATGATGTGCACGAACTGATATTGCGAGATCGTCATGTGACCTATCGTGAGATTGAGACAATCTTAGGCATTAGTGGGACCACAACATTGCATAAATATTTGACGGTCAAAAAAATTTGTTCGCGTTGGATCCCACACAATTTGTCAATCGATTGGTCGAAGGAAATGCTTCCGAAACACGCCTATGACATCGTGATAGGTGATGAATCGTAGATTTACGCGTATGAGCCCGAAAGTAAATAGCCGTTGACTGTATGGGTGTTTCAAGATGAGCCCAATCCAACAAAAGTTGTTCGCGCAATCGCGCACGAAGCACTTTCAAGCAAATGGTCGCCTATTTTTTCGAAACAACGCAGAACAGTCAATTCTGAGTGGTACACTCTTCATCACGACAATGCGAGCTCCCACACATAGGCTCAAACAACTGCATTTTGAGCACCCAAAACATCGATTTGATGAGTCATCCGCCGTATAGTCCTGACTTGACAGGACTATACGGACTTCTTTTTATTCCCGTACGTAAAAAACAAACTGAGAGGTCTATGTTTTTGGACACCTGAAGAAGCGGTTGCTGCATTCAGAATGCATGTTTTGGAGATACCTCAATCAAAGAAGCAAAAGTGCTTCGACAATTGGTTCAAACGCATGCAAAAGTGTGTAGATCTTCATGGAGAATATTTTGAAAAACAATAAAGTGATTTTCGATGATTAATACTTGTTTTTGATCTCTAATCCCGAAATATAAAAGGCAACCTTCGTATAACAAAATGCATGGTTTTCCAAAAAACAAAAAAAATGAAATGTGTTTAGGTTGGTTGGAACAAATTAAACCATAAAAATACTAAGATATGACATTTTTTTAAACTTATTAACAATAAAAATTTTTACATTAACTTTTATTTTTTAGGTTATACTGTCATTTTCAATTAAAATGCATACCTAAAGGAGAGACGTGTATTCAACAAGTTGCAAATTTCGACAGATCCATAGGTATCTCCTATTTTCAAGTCTATACCTTTTGTCCAAAATGACGTTTGCACAGGTACTAATGTGAAAGTTATAAACAGAGTGAATTGAGCTGGGTTAAAAAATTTATATTTTTCGTGACTCTAACAATTCACGGCGCGAGACAATAGACAGTTTGTCACCAAGGTGCATATTACATTTTTTCGTCGTCCTCTACATACTTTTATAAAAGTAAGAACACACTTGTTTGCTGACCCCGCCTACATCCCACTCTTCCAATTACAGACTCGATAATTTAAATAAATTTATAAAAAAGTGTATTCTGATTTTAAGTGAAACAATTTGATAATTCACTGTGTTATTAATTCTATTTTTTTCCAATTTTCTAATTATTTATATATTTTCTCATTCTTAAGGTGTGCACAAATTTGAGCGCGCATATCGTGAGCCAGAGTGGTGTCGGTTTTTAGAGCACATCAAAGAAATATACCTACTAATTTTGAACGGGTTTGTGCCAAATCGCCAGGTTTGTTTACTGATTTTATTTGTGTTTGCTATAAAATGAAGTGGTGAAACGAACACTCTAGTTATGTTCAAGTCTGTACACACCTTAAGCAGCTTAATATGAATATTAATAACTTAATCTTCGTTTATAGTCGTGCCAGTAGTACTCCGTATACGCAGTATCAGTAATAAAATCCTTATTTTCATAATTTATCGAGGTCAAGTACTTGAAAGAGTAACAGATGTTTGCATGAGGAATAAATCAGAAGTTTTTTTCAGAAATGGAATCAATATGCTAATTTGGATGCATTGCTAGATTTTGGAACTTGAAAATTTTGCAAAAAATGAACTTATTCATCTTCTTGAGCCTAATGAAAATCTTGAAAATTCTTTTGGAGTTTACAAAAACAAAGTTTTTAGGTATTTGGTGACAAAAAACTCATTATGATAATTTGCAAAAAAATCCGAGAACAACGTGGATTGAACCAATATCAAAATAATTCGAGAAACAATGAAACTGAGAAACCTCGTGTAAATCAAATTATTATTACACAAATATTTTTTTGTCAGCTTGACATAACTTTAAATATTTGAATTTTATTTATTGTCTTTGGCATAAGCATTACTTTATTTTTTACCGCTGCAAAATTTCGAATATAAATATTAGGTTTACCCTGCAGCCTTAGGTATTGATTGGTCCTTGGCCTTCTCGGCCAATTTTGTTAACGTCAGAGCGCCCTTTATCGCAAATGGAATTTCCCAATACTCGGTGAAATATTACGCACGATTTATCCTACGACCCCAATATTTTTTATAGTTATGATTTTTTTTTACTTTATTTTAATTGTTAGTCATATTAAAAATGAGGGTTTAAAGAGGTTTATTTCTCAGAAATTAAGATTAAAATTCTTTATTAGCTAAATGACATACTCCTGTAATTCTCCATTTTTTGTTGTTTCTGTTATACCAGCTTGCGATTCCATAAAATTAATGGAGGAGGTTCTTAAGAATAAGATGAAGTTATGGTGAAAATATTAAGTTGGTTAAATTATTCCTAATATACATTTTTGTACTTTCGTCATTTAACTTTTCTCCGTTCTTCTCACTTCGTCTCTTATATATTAACACAGATGGCTTTTTGTGAATTTTTAGTTCATAAACCTTTCTTGATTAAAAGTTTTAACACAATATTATAAGAAGATTTCATTGAATTAATGTTTCTTTATTTTTATACAGTGCTTTTCAGATAAAAGTATCCACCTTTAATAACTTTTGTAATACTGGTATTTAGGAAAAATCCAAAAACACGTCAATTTATGTTCGAAGGGGAAGCATTATGGCTTATTTAAACTCACTGGAAAAGCCACCCCCTCACCCCTAGCAGCATTCCTTTTTTTAAATTACTTCTCATATTTTTTATGTAAAATTTGGATACTCCTCTTTGAGCTGCTTTCAAAAATGTAGAATACTTGTAGATTAAAGTGGTTAGTTTATGAGATAAACAATTTTTCTTTTAATAGCACAAATTTTACTTTCACCTTATTTGCTTGTAATAAAACCTCAGTTCAAACCCTTTAATCTTTTTAACTGTGCTATTTATTATGAAGTTACAATAAGTGTTCAAAATGAGTACCATTCACTTCCATACAATGGTATAATCTATTTGAAAATGCCTCTCTGACACTGCTTAATATGGTTGGATTTAATTGTTGACATTCATTTTCTATCCTCTCTCATAAATCATCCACAGATTCTGGTTGGGTAGCATAAACTTTTGTTTTTAAATACCCCCATAAAAGGATGTCTAGGGGTGTTAAATCCGGTGACCTAAGGGGCCTAACCCAACCTAACCTAATTGGTAGTATAAACCTACAATTTCAATTTTCTTTCTTGCAAAGAGTAAACCATTTCAGTGAAACAAAATAAATAATGTATTGTACACTATCAATAGTGATTACAAATTCTAGTTGACAATGTCAAACTTTAATAAAAAGTGGAGTTTTTTGTTGTTTGGATTTTTGAAGTAGAATAAATAGCACAGTTAAAAAGATTAAAGAGTTTGAACTGTTGTACAACCCATTTTATTACAGGCAAATAAGCTGAAAGTAAAAAATAAGGAAATATTGTGCTATTAAAAGAAAAGTTGTTTATCTCATAAATTAACCACTTTAACCTACAAGTATTATACATTTTTGAAATCAGCTCAAAAAGGAGTATCCAAATTTTACATAAAAATATGAGAAGTAATTTAAAAAAAAGGAATGCTGCTAGGGGTGAGGGGGTGGCTTTTCCAGTAAGTTTAAATAAGCCATTATGCTTGCCACTTCCAACATAATAAATTAACATGTTTTTGGATTTTTCCTAAATACCAGTATTACAAAAGTTATTAAAGGTGGATACTTTTATCTGAAAAGCACTGTATATTAAATATATATGACGCCACTGGTCATTTGGCAGCTAGACTGAAAACAGCTGCTAGAAATTGGATGCTAACTTCACACCAGTCTATTTTACTTTGAAACTAAAAGCATACCTATGTGTATATTTGGTTCCAAACTCATACAATTTTTTATAAAAATATTAATCTGACATTTACTTTACCAAAAGATAATATTTCTTTATCAAATTGAAGAAACCAAAGTGATTCATTCACAAAAAGTAATAGTTTTTTTTATTCATTAATATTGCTTAAATGATTACATTCTGTGTGTTTTTGAAAAATATCACACTAAGTAGTGTAATATTGTCTCTTCTTTTCTTATTTTTCTGAATGCATATGATATTACTAATTTTCAAAGAGTCAATACTGTGTGTTAGGTGTAGTTATCTTAGGGGGTCCTAGGAGAAAACTATATCCTGCTGAACTTTATAACCTACAGAGAGCTTTTGAAACTATAGACAGGAAAAAGTTAATCAACAAATTGCAAAAAATTAGTTTAGAAGGAAGAAGGATATGTTCTCAAATGATTAAACAGTTACTTGTTTCATCCACAAGAAAAGTTTTTTTGAATGGTTACACATCCTCCATCATAATTAATAATTATGGTGTACCACAAGGCTATTTGTTTTCATCAATGACATTGTAAATTTAAGTAAGTAGTTGTATCTGTTTGCAGATGACACCCTGGTGTATTTGGATTCACATAAATTAAAGATTTAGTTGGAAAAATGCATTATGCAATGGATGTAGTATTTAGTTATATTTGCCAAAATAGGCTAAAAATCAATGCATCAAAAACCAAATTTATGATACTTAGAAAAGAAACATTACAGAAGCTGCTGGTTAATAACTACTCTTTGAATATTGGGGTTCATTGTGTAAAGAGTTAAAATAATTAAATATTTAGGAGTTGTAAATGATCAAAAACTAACATTTAGAGAACATTTAAATTACATAATATCTAAAATTAAACATGGGATATATATTTCTTAGCTAGGTGTTCAAGCTTGTAATTTTTCTCAAAAAAAAAATTACCTACGATACCCGAGACAATACCTTAATTATTCCTTATCTTAAATATTGTTCAACAGTTCTCTATCCAAAATGATTTAAGTAGAATACAAGATACAAAATAGAGCATTACAAATCATTGATTGTAGTAACCTTTACTTTATGGAAGTTCACCTTACTAAAAACATTAAAAATAGAACTTTTTAAACAAAACTTTAACTATTTATTTAAAAATATTTCTTTTTTAAAATTCAACAACAGCTGTTTCCCTAAAAACTAGCAACAAGCTACTAACAAACAAAATGTAACTTCAATATGTCAATCTGATGATGCTAGTTTTTAGCAAAACAGCTGTCATTGAGTTTAAAAAAGCAATTTTTTAAATAAATAGTGGAAGTTTGGTTTAAAAAGTTCTATTTTTTATGTTTTTAATGCAAATCATATTAACCTACAGTAAATACACACCAATAAAACAAATGTTGGAATATTTAAACCGCCTGCCCATAAAAGATTATTTAAAATATTTGATATTGGTTATGTCTTAAAAATACAAAAGCGTGAAGCACAAGTTTTTAGAAATAGTTTTGTGTACAATACTTAATGAAAAAAAAACATACATCTAACACTAGACAACAGCATCGTTTTTTCATTCCAGGGTAAAGGAGCAGAAAACTGGGTGTTTTATAATGGGGCTAAAAGATAATGATCTGCCTAACAATATCAAAAACTTCTGTTCCTTGAATGTGTTTAAAACCAAATAAAAAATGTTTTTATTAAAAGGGTCTAACTCAATCTGGTATTTAACTAAATCATTATGATTTTAACTAGGTATGTAATTCTGTTTTATGTGTTAGTTTTATACTCAGTTTTATATAAATAAGGTTGTTTTCCTGTTTTCAGTTTTTGTATTGTTATATTTTATATTGAGAACTGTATTGTGCAGTACCTTGTAAATTAGCATTTAATAAATAAAGATAAATATGTAAAAGAATTACTACTAAATATTGTTTTAATCCTCCTAGTTCTTGAGTACGTACTTATCGTTCAACTAACTTATCAAGGAAATTTTCAAAACATTGTGGTCACTCAATGTTCAGACTTAAAAGCGAGCTTAAAAATTTGAAGAAACATAATGTTCTAGTTTTAAAAATTTTAATTCCCAAAACTTAGTTCATATATTAATTGGAATACGTCATAATAGTTCCGCCCACAAAATATCAATTTACATTTCCTTTTGAGGTTGTGATTGTAAAAAACATTTATGTCTTACGTCACAAAATCTAAATATTTTAATTACTTTAGTTTAGTGATTATTTCGTATAAAAAGAAAATAATAGGTTCGTTGAAAAAACCAATGAACAATACTACAAGAATACAAACCTAGGTCTTCAACTAGCCTTAACATAACTCCTCCAATGTGAACATCTCCTTTTACGCGAATCAACCTTTCTGTTTGTAGATCCGTGACGAAAACCCGAAGATCCCATGTACCATCGCCTACGGCTTGACCGTTCGCAAACATATTTTTATTCTTTGCTATTCACTTCACTCTCACAAAAATAAATTTTATTTAGTTTAAAATTCACAAAATCACATATTGTTTACGCAACACGAAAAACGCGAACATGAATAATCCTTCACACAGAATCAAGATCTCCCTACATTTAACATTTCCAATGAGTGAAATAGAGTGAAAGATAAAGAAACCCACAAGACACGAGTTTGCGCATTCCGCATCTATTCTATTCAGAACCGTACTAAGCAATTTTCCAAATTATCAACATATACTATTATTGTAAATAGACACTGTAAAATCCGTAAGGAAATTATTTGGAAGCTCGGTAACGTGGTGGTACCTAGCGACCAATGGAGTAAATAGGCAAAATGACTTACAGGTTTTTAGTAAAATAGGAGAGGTAAAATCGATTTGGCAACACCGCTCCGCTGTATATTCCGTCCCCCGGTTACGAGGGAATTATCATATTTAATAATAATCATAACTTTATACTAAAAAGTCTTAGTATTAATATTTATATAATAATATTAAAGGTCAGAAATCATAGAAATCTTTAATAATAATAATAATAATAAAAACAAAATATATAATTGTTCCTTTCTATAGTGGGTAAATAAAGATGTCCATGAATAAAATTATGCACAAAGGTAGAAAATGTTAAGAGGGGCGTTTCTAATTTGGTAAGACTGCCTGAATTTAGTGAAAAATCTGGGTATTTCTAAGTTACAAGAATGTGGAATAGATGGCGATAGTGGTTTCAAATTAGTCTTAGAACCAAGAATGATAAACATTTACCAGGATTGCCTAATCGGCCTGATTTGTCCGCCAGCTGTGTGACGTCACTGCAGTCCTTCATTACAACGTTTACCATATAAATCTTAGAACAAAAAGAAACAGGAAGGAGTCTGTCATATATTAACTTTAAGAAAAATTTGCGACGGAAGTCGGCCATCTTGAAGCTCCTTGTATGACTCATTGTTTATGTTTACAGTATGCTGTCAAAGCAATATTTGCATATAAATGTCAAAAACGAGCGCATAGGCGTATCATTCGGTTTTTATAAACACAAAATGATTTACAACACTAATTATATTCACACACTTGATTGGTTGAAATTTAATAAAAATAAAGACCCTAATATAAATTTAATTTTTTTACGGTACGTCATTGGAAACGGAAATTAAAATTGACAATTGGCCGCCATATGCAAGCTCCTTTCTGGACTCAAGGTCATTTTGCATATACTCCTTCCTGTTTCTTTTTGTTCTAAGATATAAATGCATGGAAAAAATAGGAATTAGACAGTATTTTTATGATTTCTGAAATACTAACGTACCACTATTTGGATTTTTAAGATTAAACACTTATAATGTATAATAAATATTCCCATAAAATCGTTTTAATACTTATATTTAATTAATTTATTGAATATTATTTGGGAAATAGGTAGAGTAAAGAAAACACTATTTCAAACATATTTTTTATTTTAAAAAATACATTCAAATAAATTTATTATTACACCAAATCATACCTGAAATTAGTGTTTTTTGACAAACAAAGAAACATAATAAACAATTTGCAGCATATTACTAGTACAATCCGTGAATCTTCTATAGAGCGACATAATATATATTCTATAAAGAATTTTTAATTACAAATTTAAAATGAACAAAAAATACTACATATTAAAAAAATAGTAAGTAAGTAAACTATCTCACTAAAAACGTAAAATAAAAAATAGTACATAGTGAAATGCTTTATACATAAAAAAACAGTGGTAAATAATGTATAATAAATTAAACAAATGTATCTATGATTTTAACCACATACTATATAGTAGATGCTAGTAGGGTTAGTATTTAAACTTTATAGTTTCCTAAGTGGGTATCTCTTCGCCATCTTTTAATGAGGTTGGCAGGTCTAAATTCTTTTAGTATAATAATAACACAGGCATGTGTTTGCCATCTATCAATGAGGCGCAGAAGCTTTTTATTTGTTAAAGTTAATAATTACAGTTTTCTAGGTAGGCACGTGTTCGCCCTCTATCAATGAGGCGCAGAAGCTTTTTATGTGTTAAAGTTAATAATTACAGTTTTCTAGGTAGGCATATGTTTGCCATCTATCGATGAGGCGCAGAAGCTTTCTATTTGTTAAAGCTAGTAATTACAGTTTTCTAGGTAGGCATGTGTTTGCCATCTATCAATGAGGCGCAGAAGCTTTTTATTTGTTAAAGTTAATAATTACAGTTTTCTAGGTAGGCATGTCTTTGCCATCTATCAATGAGGCTCAGAAGCATTTGTTTGGTATTACCATTGTATAAACAGACAATACAATGATAATAATGGCCCCGAGTTTGTGTTTGTTCAACCTGACGCGCTCGAGTATGTCCATGAGTTACAGTCTTAGAAGAACAAGAAATATTAAGTTAAAACGCAATAACGTTTTTGTTTGTTTTGTTGAATTTAAAAAACCTTTTTTTAGTTTAAACTTAATGATTTTGTTTACAAGATTTCTCATTGTTTTTTCATTGTTTTTAGTAGTTTTAAAATAGTAAAAAAAGATTAGGAATATTATATATAAGATCAGATTTTGCGTTGTAAATGATTATTCGATTATTATTGATGATTATTAGAAGATTATTATTAGAAGATTATTATAGATTATTAATTATAATTCATTCAATCAATCATCATCTTTAGTTTGATATTTAAAATATTTAATAGTATTGTGAAAAGTAAAACATTTTGTAAAGTAGTAATTAAATAAAATTTTTAAAAAAGCCTCTTCGAATTCGTTAAACATAATTGGCGCAGTCAGTAGGATGTTAAAAGAAGATCAGTAGGATGGTAAAAGAAGAGACAGTCAAATAAAGAAGAAATCAAAATTATTTTCCAAAGTAGACGAACAAATTTCGTTTACGTCCATTTTAATGGTTTGTTGGAGGACCTACGTTGGAAGAAGAAATAAATGTTATTAAAATAAGAAGATTAAAAATTTTTAAATAAAGTATTAATAGCTAGAGAGGGATCAGCCTTGTCCACTCTTATTAGCAAGAATAATAATAAATTATATGAATAAAGAAGAAAGAAGTAAGAAGTAAGAAGTAAGAAGTAAGAAGTAAGAAGTAAGAAGTAAGAAGTAAGAAGTAAGAAGAAAGAAGTAAGAAGAAAGAAGTAAGAAGAAAGAAGTAGAAATTACCCCGCTAGAGAGAGGATCAACCTTGTCCGCTCTTATTGGCAACTAGAATTCGAAGAAGTTCCGAAGAAGAAGTAGTTTATGTGAGTAAATCCTATTATACCATCCATATTTTTTACCTTATATTTTACCTTGATACATTTTATTTAATGACAGAAATTGTTAATAATTTAATTGAACAAATTAGTAATTTAGATATAAATAACGAAATGGCTCAACCAAATTATCAATTAATAAGATACCAAGCAGATAATATTCCTCCATTTGATGGTAACCCCAAACAAATTAATAGATTTATTAGATGTTGTGAAAACTTTTTAAATAACCATAAAGATAGAAACAATGTTAATGCACCAATAAATATATGTTTATTTGATACAATATTAAGTAAATTAACTGATAGGGCTGCAGATTTGATTGCTTCTCGCACAGAATTAGATACCTGGTTAAAAGTTAAAGATTCATTATTAGTAACATTTTCTGATCAAAGATCCATAGATTGTTTAGTACAAGACATAATTTCATTAAAACCGAATCGTAATGAAAGTCCACTAGATTTTGGATTAAGAATTCAAGATTCACGTAGTCTGTTATTTTCAAAAATTAATTTAAGTGATGATAGTAGAGAATTAAAACTATTAAAAATACAACAATACGATGATTTGTGTCTGAAAACATTCATAAATGGATTGAACTATCATATGCAGTTAGTTGTTAGACTTAAAAATCCTGATTCAATAGAACAGGCAATGGCTTTTGTTAAAGAGGAAGAAAACTTTTTATATTTTAAAAATAATTCAAACAATAATAATAATAATAATAATATTAGAAATAATTCTCGCAATCAAAATAGTAATTTAAATAGAAATAATAATAATTATAATAACAAATTCAATAGAAATAATTTTAACAATAATAATTATTATAATAGAAATAATAACAATTTTAATAGAAATAATAATAATAATAGAAATAATAATTTTAATGGAAATAATAACAATTATAGTAGTTATACCAGTAACGGTCAATCAAATTTTAATCCAAGTCCCACTAATTTTTCAAATTTTAATTCCCCATCATCTTTTAAAACTCAGTCTAATAATCCTAATTTCAGGCAAAATTTCAGACCTAATTTCCCAAATGCCCAATTCCAATCATATCGTTCAGATAATATTCCAAGTCCAGAACCAATGGACATTTCTTCTAATAACTCCCGAAGGACCAGTAGTAATCGTCAACCCAATAATTATTTTAGACGTCAAAATAATTCTCCCCCTAATTTCAAAAATAAAGAATTATTCACTCTTCAAGTCAAGTCCAAAGATTTTGTAATTAAAACTCCTAATACTATTTTGCCTATATACACTGCTTCTGATATACCTAAATTTAAAAAAGATTTTGAACAAGTAGAAATAATTATTCCCCCCAGAATGTCAAAAAAAATTAAAGTCCCAGTAGATAAACCCAATGGCACCGGTATCTTAAACTATATAAATTTTGGTAAAGCAGAAATCCCTGAATGTTTAGTGAAAATAGAAAATTTTAATGCATTAACAGTAATTACTAATACAGATGAGAAACCAGTAAAAATAATTTTTAAGGAGCCAATAAATGTAGAGTTAGTTGATGAAGAAATATTAAGTAATAATATAAAATGTAATAATATTGAAAATATGGAAATTGATAGTTTATATTTAGATGAATTACAAATAGAAAATTTAAAAAAGTTAAGATTAAATCATTGTAATGATGAAGAGTATGAAGCAATTTATAAGTTATGTTATGAATATAGAGATATTTTTATGTTGAAGGTACACCCTTAACGTTTACTAATCAAGTTAAACATAAAATTAATTTAATTGATGAATCTCCTATTTATACAAGAAATTATAGATATCCAGAAATTTATAGAGATGAAGTAAAAAATCAAATAGAAAATATGCTAAGTAACGGTATAATTAGAGAATCAAATTCACCTTTTAATTCACCAATTTGGGTTATAGAAAAAAATTAGATGCTAGTAAAAAGAAAAAATATAGGATTGTTATTGATTATAGAAAGTTAAACGAAAAAAACAATTGATGATAAATTTCCATTACCTTTAATAGATCAAATTTTAGATAGATTAGGTCGAGCATGTTATTTCACTACATTAGATTTAGCCAATGGCTATCATCAGATCGAAATGGATCCAAATGATGTTCCTAAAACAGCATTTTCAACAGAAACGGGTCATTATGAATTTTTAAGAATGAGTTTTGGATTAAAAAATGCTCCGGCAACTTTTCAGAGAGTAATGAATAATGTTTTACGCGGTTTTCAAAATGAAATTTGTTATGTATATTTAGATGATATTATTGTTTTTCCACTTCATTACAAGAACATATTGATAGGTTAAAGAAAATTTTTGAAAGACTCAGACAATCAAATTTAAAAATACAGTTAGATAAATCAGAATTTTTACATACTGAAGTTGCATATTTAGGTCATGTTATAACTAAAGATGGAGTAAAACCAAACCCAGATAAAATTAAGGCAATTCAAAATTTTCCTATTCCACAAAATCAAAAACAAATTAAATCATTTTTAGGATTAGCCGGTTATTATAGAAAATTTATTAATAATTTTGCAAAGATTGCTAAACCTTTAACTAATTCATTAAAAAAGAATGCTAGAGTCATCCATACACCAGAATTTGTAAAATCATTTAATCATTTAAAAGAAGTTTTAATTAATGCTCCAATTTTAAAATATCCTGATTTTTCGAAACCATTTATATTAACCACTGATGCTTCTAATGTTGCGTTAGGTGCAGTATTATCTCAAGGAACTCCACCTAATGATCACCCTGTAGCTTATGCATCTAGAACTTTAAATAACACCGAACAAAAATATTCTACAATTGAAAAGAACTTTTAGGCATAGTATGGGCATGTAAAACTTTTAGACCTTATTTGTACGGTAGAAAATTTACAATTCAAACAGATCACAGACCTTTAGTCTGGTTATTCAATCTAAAAGAACCGAATTCGAAATTATTAAGATGGAGACTTAAATTAGAAGAATTTGATTATACAATTAGTTATAAACCCGGTAAAAATAACATTGCAGATCCATTAAGTAGAATTGAATTAAATACGTTTGAGACGGCATCGAGAATTAATAATGTAGGTGATATTGATTTTGACATAAATGAATTTTTAAGAGAGTTTGATGAATTGCAAGAATTAAATAATAATAATAATGAAAATATTCAAATAAATGATATACCTTTAGAAAATTCTGATACTGAAACAGCACATAGTAACGAGTCATCACCAGATCAATGTTTTAATATTTTAGATGAAATTATAAATAACAAACCTTATCAAATTATAGTAAAGAAATCTCCGTATTCCCCATATTTTAAAAGAAATTTAGAAACCTTTGATGGAAATAAAATTATTAGAGTTACTTTACCAGACGATCCGAAAATGATAATTAAATTTTTAAAAGAAAATGCTTGTAAAAATACACTATATATTTATTTTTTTATCCCCCGAATTAAGAAATACATTTCAAGAAGTATGGAAAAAATATTTTACTAAATTAAAATTAATAGAATGTACTAAGTTAATTAATAATGTTATGCCAGATGAAAGAATTGAGTTAATAAAATATAAACATGAAGGTAAAACAAATCATAGAGGAATTAATGAAACTATTCAATTTTTAAAAAATAATTATTATTGGAAATCAATGAAAAAAGATGTAACTAAATATATTAATGATTGTGAGATTTGTCAAAAAGCTAAATATAATAGAAAACCAATTGCTGAACCATTAATTTTAACTAATACACCCTCTAAACCGTTTGAAATAATACATATTGACACTTATAAAAATGGAAATCATAAATTTTTAACTATATTAGATAAATTTTCAAAGTACGGTCAAGCATTACCTTATTTTGGCACTGCTGTGTCAGCTTGCCAACAATTGGTACAATTTTTTACATATTTCGGTATACCAGAACAAATAGTAGCAGATAACGGCGGAGAGTTTAAAAATGATATATTAAAAGAATTATTAAAAGCTCATAATATTAAAATACATTTTACCACACCATATCATCATGAGTCAAATTCACCTGTAGAACGATTTCATTCAACAATTACAGAACATATTAGAATTTTAAAAGAAAAAGATAATAATAGTGATATAAATTCTTTAATGCCATACGCAATTATTGCTTATAATAGTACAATTCATTCGACAACAGGATTTACCCCTTTTGAGTTAGTGTCAGGACATACTGTTAGTAAAGATCCCTTGTCAATATTGCCATCAGCGGCTTACACACAATTTGTTAATTCTCATAAAGAAAATACCCAAGCATTGTATTCAGCAGTTAAAGAAAAATCATTAAAACAAAAACAAAACGTAATTGATAAAATTAATCAGAGTAGAATAAATAGAAACCCTCCAATTGGTTCAACAGTATATAGAAAATTAGAAAATAGAAAAGGAAAACAAAAGAATAAATTTGATGGTCCATATATTTTAACGAAAATATTAGAAAACGGTAAAATTGAAATCGAAAATCCTCAAACTAAAAATAAATACATCACGCATTTGAATGAAACTAAAATAATACCTCTAATGACAGATAATTGTTTGGTTGATTCGGAATCTAACGAATCAAACATAGAATAAATTATTTAATTAAATAAATTCAATTACATTATAATAAATTTGAAAGCTCAATCTTGATATGAATATAAAAAAGTATATTTAATTAATTTCAAACATATTTATATTTTAAATTGATAAACAATTATTATATTAAACAGTTTATGTTATCTTCAAGAAAATTTAAGTTACTATATTTTATAAAAATAAATACTTTGCATAGATTTTATTTTTTAATTTATTGGTAGGAAGCAATTAGAAATGTAATTTGAATTATCATTCCAAAATAAAATTTGAGTTAGAAAAAGAATTTATTATGAAATAATATTTAATTTTAAAGTGCCAATATTTAAAAAATGTATCAATCCTTTATTCCTTTAATACAATCCAATGATTTAACCCTTCCTTTACTCACAGAAGATATGACGGACTATGTAATTTTTAATAAATATCAAAACATTTTCAATAGTGTTAAAGACATTTTCTAAGTAAAGACAATTCAGTTTGAACATTTAATTTTAGTAAATTTATGAACTTTTTAAGTAAAAAATTAAGAACTTTAAAAGAAAGTAACATGGAAAAAGGAAGATGGATAGTTTAAGAAGATAAGAAGATTGGAGAAGCTCAAGAATTCGCTTCTTTCTAAGGAGGGAGGAGTTACAGTCTTAGAAGAACAAGAAATATTAAGTTAAAACGCAATAACGTTTTTGTTTGTTTTGTTGAATTTAAAAAACCTTTTTTTAGTTTAAACTTAATGATTTTGTTTACAAGATTTCTCATTGTTTTTTCATTGTTTTTAGTAGTTTTAAAATAGTAAAAAAAGATTAGGAATATTATATATAAGATCAGATTTTGCGTTGTAAATGATTATTCGATTATTATTGATGATTATTAGAAGATTATTATTAGAAGATTATTATAGATTATTAATTATAATTCATTCAATCAATCATCATCTTTAGTTTGATATTTAAAATATTTAATAGTATTGTGAAAAGTAAAACATTTTGTAAAGTAGTAATTAAATAAAATTTTTAAAAAAGCCTCTTCGAATTCGTTAAACATAATTCATGCAACAGTTGTTTTTAACAAATTTGAAAATCTATAGCCACTTTATCCACTGATAAAAAGGTATAACATTTTTTTTATTATTATCATTTAAGCTTTGCAACCCAATAGATATCTATAACGCTCTAGTAAATCTCCATTTAGCATCGCGGGTCCCCTATTGTTAAATAAAACACCAAATTGTTTCAGTCATTTTATAATAGTACGTAAGGTAAAACAATTAGGTGATGTAACAAATTGTATAACGATTTGTAAAACGAAATAATTATATTTGTAAGATACTAATATCACTTACAACTCAAATTAATTAAAATGCATCTACTTATAGCTCAAATATGTCTAAAACACTCTTTGAAAAAATCCCCTTAGCAAAAATGTAACAATAAATTTAAATGTTAAAAATAATATGTCTTTACTGGAATTCACTTGATGTCAGGTTGTTTGATCTGATACTGAACCTAGACTATTAAAATATAATAGCGCTTTTCTAACAAAATCAGGTCTGACATTATATAATGGATGGGTTGGCATCTGAAATAAAACATAAAGTTAGTTTTAATTCCTAAATAAATTGAAAAGGAAATCCATCTCTCAAATGTGGATGATGTAGATAATCGTAGTAATAAAACTCAAAGTCTATCCACAACGTTTAATAGTAAGGTTCACAAGTTAATGCGCAACATGTTTCGGTCTTCAGACCATCATCAGGCTGTATGTGCAGAATGTAGGCATTGCAAATAATTCAAAATTTAAAACTTAAACATCCATGAAAAAATGAAGAATAATGGATGAATAAGAGAGTTATTATTCTTGTTAGTCCTCTTAATCTCTAACAAGAACCTTCACTCACAGTTTAGGATTGACCTGTCTTCTTAATCAAAAGGAGATTGAACCTCTACCAGGGATCTCTCCTTTTTTTGATTGTTTTTACAATCACTTCATTTTTTCTTTTCATATAAGTTTTTTCTTCTTGTTTCTCTTAGCATTACTGCTGAGATTGAGAAGACCAACAAGAACCTTCACTCACAGTTTAGGATCGACCTGTCTTCTTAATCAAAAGGAGATTGAACTTCTACCATGGATCTCTCCTTTTTTTGATTGTTTTTACAATCACTCCATTTTTTCTCTTCATATAAGTTTTTCCTTCTTGTTTCTCTTATTAATGTAACACTTGTTATTTGCATTTCCTTTTGGGATACAACATTCTTAGTATGAATATTGTCCCACTTTTCTATCCACTTTAATTCAATCAACACACCCAGCATTCTATATTTTATAACTTATGAATTTCCTTTTTCCTCTTCTTTTTATATAATAACTCTCTTATTCATCCATTATTCTTCATTTTTTCATGGATGTTTAAGTTTTAAATTTTGAATTATTTGCAATGCCTACATTCTGCACATACAGCCTGATGATGGTCTGAAGACCGAAACATATGTTGCGCATTAACTTGTGAACCTTACTATTAAACGTTGTGGATAGACTTTGAGTTTTATTACTACGATTATCCTAAATAAATGTTGACAAGTATTATTTAGTTAAGAGTATTCATATTTTAAAAACTTACCACTTCGTTATGTTTAGGCCCTAAAATGCATGTTGTGTCTAGAAAACGTTGAGATAATGAAAGGCCACTTATGGTATAGCAAGTATGGTACAAATCTCTATTTTTGCCGGGTTTGTCAATAAGTCCTCCATTTGGATTTTGACAACATGCAAGGAGGTACTCTTGTAATGAACCATTATTAAATAGATGATTTTTAGGGGTATTTCCAGCTACAAAAAAAACCAATTTATAAAACTGTTGGATATGAAATTTTCTACGTCTTAACTAACTAAAATTTGATGTTATTTGTTACTTGGTTTAATTTACCGGAATGAAGTAAAGAATATATTAATGGAAAAGCTCCGCCTTGCCAAAATGAATAGCAACCATCAACTAGTTTATTTGTTCTTCCTTGAAAACCACCTTCTAGTTTCATTTGTTTTTGTACCAACCACCTCTGAAAAAGATATAATGAATATTATCTTTAAAATCACAATGCCAAGGTTACCCTATATATTATATCCAAAAGAATGCACATAAATCTAAATAATCTATATAATTATTACCACATACTTACCAATAAGGCTTTTTCATCAATCAAATGTCCCTTATTTAATATAACTAGTGCTGCTAATCCACAAAACGCATAACCTCCATGTGCTTCCATACCAGGATATCCAGAAAAACCTCCTTCATAAGTTTGGCAACTAAAAGATGAATTTGACTTTATGATTTATAAACAAAAAATCTTCCACTTTCAACTAAAAAATTAGCTTGAAATCCTGGATATAGAAAATGCAATGATATAGAAAAAACAACAAACAACTATACTGTTGATCTTTACAAAACTTACAATAATATACAGGGTGTCCCGTATCGACCTTCACCTAGAAGTTTATGGGGAACGGATAATACTAGATGGATCAAATTTGGTATACAGGGGTTTTCGATACTTCTAAATTCAACTAAAATATTTTCAAATTTATAGCACTTCCGGTTATACCGGAAATTGACACCAACTTCACTATTTTAAATGGAATACTACTTTTTATTTCTTTTTTGGTTAGACGATTAAATTTAAGGGCCCAGGTACCTAAAATTTACAGTTTTAGAGAAATTTAAGTTTTTTGAAAAAAAAAAATGCCAAAAAAGATGATTAATAAAATGTTAATTATTTCAATTAATTAATTGATAAAATTTAAAAATTATTACATCGTTTTGCACCTAAGCGCCTAAATTATAAGTTAAAGTGTTTAAATAAGAAAGTTAAAATTATACAGGGTGGTCACAATTTTGAACAGCACATCAATACACCTATCTCTTTATTGAACACTCATGCGCGAATATTTTTGAACTTTCCCCTTCCACTGCGAAAATATGACTAGTTCTTGCCATAGAACACAACGATTGGCACTCAGGAATACCACAATTTAAATGAAAAAAATCGTTTAGCTGTCAAAAAGTGGCTTATATTTGCCATATAACCCCGGCAGCTCAGGCCAACAAAGGAGAAGTTCTAATTTTTATTTCGTTCGTATACGCCGCTTGCTAGTTGTTATTGTGTTTTTCTCTTAGACAAGGAAAGAGAGAGGACTGCGCATTGGAATAAATTTATGTAACCCATTTACCACCAAACTAATGGCGGACAATATTGACATAGGCGTATCATACGATTTTTCTTATACGATTATAAAACAATCATTTTCATTATTTCGTATTACAAATCTAATTTAAAAAAGTCTTTAAATTTATACCGCTCCAAAAAAAAGAACAATCCTTTTAAAACATATTTATTTAATAAATATTACAATTTTAATCCATTTTATCTATTTTAAATATATGTTTTTATTCCACGCCACTGCAAAACTATTATATATTAGAGCAAATAATAACAATTAAATGAAAAATAATCTTTAAAACTGAATGAAAACCATTTTCAAAATGTATGTACAATTAATTTAAGTTATCATACACAACATATGTGATTTAGTTAAACATCTATAACCTGAAAGCTGTAATATTAAAATGTCTATTAAGGTAATTAAAAAGTTGAAAATTAATAAAAAAACTAAAAAAATACAATTCGACGTTCCAAATTTGTTTACCACCAAACGTTTGAAAATCGGCTTCACTCACACGCATAAGGTTTTCATTGCCATGCGCTGTCCTCTCTCTTTCATAGTCTAAGGTTTTTCTTGTCTTTGTGTATTTAATATTAACGACTTGTGTGTGTACCTAGACTTTACAATTTTATAAGGGACATGAACATTTAGGGGGACTACGGGAGTGGGAGTTGGTTCGCGCATGAGTATTAAATTTGAGCCATTAACGAGGTGGGTCTATTGTCAAAAATTTATTTTATACATGATGGAGCTCCTCCTCATTGTACGAATTTGGTGAATGCATTTTTGGATGTCAAGACCAATGGGTTGCTAATAATGGTCCTTTCAAATGGCCTCCTCAGTCCCCTGACATGCCTCCAATGGATTTTTTCCTTTGGGGTTACGTCACAAATAAGGTTCCTTTATTTTCATCCCCTAACAACAAAACTTGATTGTCAAGAGGGGATAAGGGACACTTTTAACAATCTTCCTCCGAAATTTTTACAAAGGACCACGATATCTCGAGTATTAATTAGAATTAATAAATGTTTGGAAGTAAATTATTTAAAAAAAATTATGTATTGAAGCACTCTATTCGATATAGAAAAAGAATAAAAGTTATTTGTATTTTTAGTATTTATTGTATCAAATTTATTAAAAATTACAAATAAAGTATTCCATTTAAAATAGTGAAGTTAGTGTCAATTTCCGGTATAACCGGAAGTGCTACAAATTTTGTTTTTTATCACACATGCGTAGTATTTGGATGTCATTGAACTTAGTAAGAGTTAGTACAATAAATTGATTATTTATTTATTATCAAGCCTACAGGGTAATTGATTAGTGTGAGGAAGCTCAGTAGATCTGTTATAGTAAAATTTACAAAAAAAAGTTATTAACAAAAGTTGTAGGCAGCTTTAAACTCCACATTTTAAAATTAGTTACAATCTTACAGGGTGTTCCATAAGATGGTGACATACCAAACTTATGTTTTTTTAAATGGAACACCCTGTATTTTATTTTAAATTTGAAATCTGCTTAACTTCCACATCACAACAATGTAAAGTTTTATTATGTTATACTGGGTATTTAAAAAGTTATAACCAATATTACCTGAAAATCGTATCAAGTTTAACCCCCTGTATAATTAAAAAGGAGTATAGGAACATTGATCTATTGCAACCATAGTTTTTTAATAATTGTTAAAAATTATAAAACATATTCGTTTTCATAATATTCGTTAAATCAAATACAGGGTAAGTCAAAATGCTAGTACATTATTTTCTTGGTAATTTTAAATGGAACACTCTGTATTTTATATCACTATCGAAAAGTACTAATATCATACTTCAAATTTTATGAAGTACTCCCTATACCTAAAGTTATCAGTTTTCTAGATATTTTTATTTTTCCATCAAAGTATTGATTTGGTAGATATTTTAACGTTTACCAATAATTATTGTGAGTTGGCCATGATTGGTTTGTCAGAAACTAACAATTTGACATTATTGTTTATTAATTTAGTAATAGCGTTACAGAAATGAAAACAATTTATTTCAAATAAATTTTATATAAAATAACCGACTGAAAATTAAGAAAAAAAAATTAACAACAGAGAAAAATAAAAAACAACAGTAATTTTAACTTATCTTACTCAAGTAAGATGTTGAAAATGACCTCCTAAAACATTTATGCATGCTTGAAAGCGGTCATTGAAAGAGTTGCTTACATTATTAAGTATTTGTAAAGAAATATTTTGAAATGCAATTCGGATTCTATCTTTTATATCATCCCTTGTTGTTGGAGGTATTTTATACACTTCGTTCTTAACGTAACCCCAAAAAAATGAGTCCATTTAATTGAAATCTGGTGACCTTGGGGCCACCTGACCGGTCCATCCCTTCCGATCCATCTTTCTCCAAACTGATCATTAAGTTCACCACGTACTAATTCGTTGTGGTGCGCAGGAGCACCGTCATGTAGAAACCACATTTGTTCACGTATATTAAGTGGAACCTCTTCTAATAATATCGGTAACTGATTTACGATAAAATCTAAATAAATCTCACCATTTAAGTTATCTTCAAAAAAATATGGACCTATTATATAGTTACCGACGATACCTCCCCACACAT
Organism: Ophraella communa; assembly: GCA_035357415.1. Lineage (NCBI taxonomy): Eukaryota > Metazoa > Arthropoda > Insecta > Coleoptera > Chrysomelidae > Ophraella > Ophraella communa. The sequence goes on along the minus strand of CM068994.1, from coordinate 7,324,346 downwards.
TTAGAGACCATCTTGTTTGACTATGTGTTACTATGTGGTATGGATTACTTGTTGAATAGTAGTGAAAGTTATGCCTATTAACAGAACCGTTTCGATGGAATGTAGCTTCATCACCAAATAGGACATAATCAAAAAAATCTCTCTGCTCATTAATTTTTTCTAAAGCCCATTCACAAAACACTATTCGTCTCTGAAAATCATCATTGTTTAATTCTTGATGCTTTTGAATATGATAAGGGTGCATCTTGTTTTTAGATAGAATGTTTTGAACAGAGTAGTAACTAAGTTTTTGTTCATGGGAAATGCTCCTTATACTTGTGTGTGGGTTTTCTGTAACTGCCATCAACACACTCATTTCGTTTTCCTCTGTCACACTCGGTTTTGTTCGTTCATGTTTTTCATATTTCACTGAACCAGTGCGGTTAAATCGATCTTTCAATTTTTCAAATGTATCTTGTCTAGGTTGCCGTTCTTGATAAATTCTAGCGGAGAGTAATGAATTTTTATTGCATTCCCCCAAAATCCAGATCATATCTACCAATTCATTAGTAGTAAAATTCATTATTTCTAATTTAAATTAAATTGATATTGTTGCTAATTTACGGTGTACCACAATACTGAATTAATAAACAATAATGTCAAATTGTTAGTTTCTGACAAACCAATCATGACCAACTCACAATAATTATTGGTAAACGTTAAAATATCTACCAAATCAATACTTTGATGGAAAAATAAAAATATCTAGAAAACTGATAACTTTAGGTATAGGGAGTACTTCATAAAATTTGAAGTATGATATTGGTACTTTTCGATAGTGATATAAAATACAGGGTGTTCCATTTAAAATTACCAAGAAAATAATGTACTAGCATTTTGACTTACCCTGTATTTGATTTAACGAATATTATGAAAACGAATATGTTTTATAATTTTTAACAATTATTAAAAAACTATGGTTGCAATAGATCAATGTTCCTATACTCCTTTTTTAATTATACAGGGGGTTAAACTTGATACGATTTTCAGGTAATATTGGTTATAACTTTTTAAATACCCAGTATAACATAATAAAACTTTACATTGTTGTGATGTGGAAGTTAAGCAGATTTCAAATTTAAAATAAAATACAGGGTGTTCCATTTAAAAAAACATAAGTTTGGTATGCCACCATCTTATGGAACACCCTGTAAGATTGTAACTAATTTTAAAATTTAAAAAATCCTTGACAGAGGCGATTGAAAAGTGTCGGAAAACCCTCCCGAAAAATCGATACGAGTCCCGGGGCCAACTTTTTTCCCAACAATCTTTTAACTATGAGCTGAGCGTAATGGTAGAAGTTTTGAATGACAATAAACCCTCGGCAGAGATTAATTAATTAATTTGTTAATACATGATTGTTCGCTAAGTTGCAAGAGCCGTTTTTATGTAGCTAGTCTTGGACTATAATGGGCGCTTACAATCCACCACGGAATTAACTCAAAATTTTGCCGAAAATCGAAAATTACTTTGAAACTTAATCAGAAAATGTTTGAATATTTTACAGAACAACAATTCTTTCTACGATTTTTGGAATAAAAATATTGAACATGTTCTACATTCACCGAGAAAGTGTACGAGAATCGACACTGTATTTTTTACTCAACTCTCAATAACAACTTTTTGTGATTTGTAACCAGCAGAACACTATGTGAACATATAAACAATATTAGTTTTCTGTGTATAAAACTAACTATTTTTGGACCGTCTAAGCCCGAAAATAAAAAGAATAAAAATTAATTTACTGAAGTAAACATAAACCAGCTGTTAAAAAGTAACTCTTAACCATTTAATATGGATTTTATAAGAATATTGTGAAAGAATTTTATTTAAAATCTTCGGAATAAATTTCAGAGTAATAACTGTTTGTTGTGTAAGGCCGCACCTATATTAGATCCGTATTTCTCCCGATACGACGTTGTCCGACCATCGGTATCCGATAACATTAGACACGAATGCCTACAATGGTCCCGACGTGATCCGTTTACCTGCAGGCTGCAGTAGAAGCTGTTGTAGTAAACATGATAGACCAAGAAATAGAGGTATAAAATGATCAGAAATTCGTAAAAATTACTGGACGCGATTTTCCAGGTTGAAAGTGTTGGGGAAGCCTATGCAAACAGGGTCTCATCTCGTGAGTAACGTTTTTTTGGTTGGAAAATTGTTATTTTTTAACTTTTGTGCAAAAAAGTGGTATCTTTTCGTTCAATTAAATATTGCGAAGAACCTACGAGGGTTGGAGAAAAATGGTCCACAGATGATTTTTTCCTCGAGAACTGACGCAGATTTTGAGACTTGCTAAATTGAAATCCATAAATAAATAAAAAATTTATTGCAAAATTAGTCCAAAAAACATTGTTTTTTACAATTTGAAGCGCTCTTAAACCTTTTGGTTTGTTCAAATAAAAGCGAAATAAATTGTATATTAAAAATTGGATCTTTATTTAAATATTGGCCAAATTTCAGCCCTTAATGTTTATAAACAATTAGTCTGCGATTTTTTGAAAAAAAAATTATTTCCGGTTCTATTGGTCGTAGGAAGTTCTCTTTTTTTTTAAATGTGTGTTTTTTTACCAGCTTTCGAATGGTATGCATGGCTATTTTGTATATTTAAAAACAACAGAGATATTCTAAATGTTTATAAGGCAAAAAAGTGTACTTTGTTTATTAACAATTTTCAATAAGTAAATTACAATATTGTTTTTTTAATTTTAAGTATATGATAGTTGACAATCAAACGAAGAAAATGAGCCCAAACTGGGCATCCTAGTCGCCACCCAGTCCGTTCAAAAATGACCCTTTTTTTAAAAAACGGGATAAACATTTAGAATTTTGCAAAAACTACTCGACCGATTGCGCCATCTTTTGCACACAGTTGAAGTACTTGAAAACCCATAACTTGATAAAGTTTTGAATGAATTTATACAGTATTGAAAAAGTTATAAACAATTGTAAAAAACGATGTTTTTTGGACTAATTTTGCAATAACTTTTTTATTTATTTATGGATTTCAATTTAGCAAGTCTCAAAATCTTCGTCAGTTCTCGAGGAAAAAATCATCTGTGGACCATTTTTCTCCAACCCTCGTGGGTTTTTCGCAATATTTAATCGAACGAAAAGATACCACTTTTTTGCACAAAAGTTAAAAAACAACAATTTTTCAACCAAAAAAACGTTACTCACGAGATGAGATGCTGTTTGCATAGACTTCCCCAACACTTTCCAACTGGATAATCGCGTCCAGTAATTTTTCGATTTCAAAAAGTTTATTTTCTCGGTCTATGAGTAATTTTGATGATTACCGAATTGTTCAACGGACCCTCTGTTTGTACCTATTAGTACAAAAGTAAAATGCTTAAATATAAAAAAGTGATTAACTACTTATAACTATTTGTCTAGAATGATTTGTTACGTCTGAGAAACTCATTGTAATATTTAATAAATTTAATAAATACCTATTTTTTTATTTTTTGCTCTTAAATTTATTTAAATTTCATAATTTAGGTAAATCACTTCATCAGTCATTACTTTATCGAATTTTTACACGTTGAATAATATTGGATTATATTATTATTTATTACCATTACAGCATTTATAATAAATTAAATAAAACTAAAAATAAACAGACTTGCTCACTACTAAAAATTATTTGCCGAAAACTTGAAATTTCGTTCCAATAGCTCACATTTTATATCACGGTTGTGGTAAGCTTTCACACTCTGGTCCCACATACGAGTTTCATCTCTAACAAGTTGTACTATTTTTTCCGTCATTTTTAAAATGTTCAACTTAACTTTTTAATTCCTTGCAAAGGCGATAAGGAGACCTTTCAAATGAGCTGTCACGTGACCTCGGTTTGTATTTAAAAAAATCGTCGATGACGTCATTACGCCATCACTAATGACGTAATGTCCAACACATCTATTGCAGTTGATGGCCATTCAAAAATTAAAATTGACGTGTTTTAAGATCTTTTTTAAAAGTCGTTTGTTTCTGAAATAATTAATTTATTCCATACATTTGCATCATACTGTATGTATATGCAACAAGTGAAATTTAAAGGTATTTATATTTCTGTAAAAAATGCTAAAAAAATTGAGAATTAGTTTTTATCTATTGGACTAAAACTCAACTGTTAGCAGTGTTGTTAGTAAGGCGCTGATGACACCATGCTCCAGATGGGCAAGAAGGCTCTTCAAAGAGCAAAGCGACAAGTAGAGGAAGGGCTGTTTGCTATGCTGCTAGTTACAGCTACCATGAACCTTTTGACCAGGGGACCATGCCCAAGAAATCGGTGAGAAGGGACCGACGCCCAGTATACTGATGGAATCAGAGAATACCTGATTAGAGGAAGACCTGTTTTCGCTTAAGTAGGCTGGCACAAAGAGTCAGGATAAAATAAAATTACGATGGGATCCTACGTATTGAAATGCGGGGTACCTGGGCGGGGGGTCATACTCGATACGAAGCTTACCTTCTGGGCCCACATATACAGGGTGTACCAACCTTACGACAAAGTTCGGTGAAATTGATTGTGTTAACCTTTACTTTGTGAAAGTTCATCTTACTAAGAACAATAAAAAACTGAACGGTTAAACTAAACTTCCACTATTTATTCGAAAAATTCGCTTTAACATTCAATTACAGCTGTTTCGCTATAACTAGCATCGTCAGATTGACATATTGAAATTACATTTTTGTTTGTTTGTAACTAGGTACTTGATGTTGCTAAGTAGTTAAGGCTAGACCAAGTAAGGAAGTAATAAGACATAACAATATTAAAGCCTAGATGTTATTAGCCCTAAGGGTATATGGGTTGTTTTAGAAGATATCAAAAAATGTTATCTCAATATCGAATTCCATAGCAGATGAATTGGAAGAGGGGGCCGATTTAACTAATTTGGATCACAACGGCATTTCAATCTGTTAACGTTGAAATGCTGAAAAAGGTTAGTCAATTATTAGAACTGCAGCATTGCATTGATGTTAACGGTGACCACTTTTGAACATTTAGTTTAATATTATGGTTAGAATTATACTTTTGGAGACTTGTTTTATTTAGAATAAATTGTTTATTAAAACTTATTATTTTTAAGGATTGTTTGTTACATTAAACACTCTGTTTTCATAAACTTTGGGTATAGGGAATGCTTAATAAAAATTAAAGTTACATAATCGGGTATTCTATTTATGATATAAAATACAGGGTGTTCCATTTGAAAGAAGAGAGAAAATGAAAGGATCGAGTTATCGTCCATCCTGTATACAAAAGGGAAAATAATTAAGATTTAAAAGAATATGGTGATATTGTATCATATTACGAAACTCTGTTAGGCAAAATAATTTTTTTTCTTCAACGTACAATAAGATACAGAGCGTTGATTTACCTAAGATTTTCACACAAACGCGTCCATAACTTCTGAAGGACTCTGTATAACGTATCAAAACCTTATATCAAAATCTTCAAAAAAATGTGAGCAGTCCGAATTCGGTATAATATACAGGTGTTCCCATTTAAAAAATCATATGTTTGGTTTGTACCGCTCTGTATAGTTTAAGGTAATTTCAAAATATGGACCCTAAGGACATCAACTATTTTTGTTAATAACATTTTTTGACATCTTCTAAAACCACCCATATACCGAACTTAGTCGTAAGGTTGGTACACCCTGTATATATGTAAGGCAGCAGACAGGTCGCAAGGTGGTAGGAAATCTGAGCTCATGGCCAATATTGGGGGCCCCAGTCTAGCAAAAAGGAAAATCCTGATAAAAGGCCATTATGTTATATGGAGAGGACATGTGGACCGAAGCACTACATTTCCAGAAATACAGGTCAAGAACGGAGGCAGTACAGGGTGCGACTGCTCAGATCATAATAATCTTTATTGCTAAAAAAATCTTCAAAAATACATACAAAAATACTTCTGGAAACAATCTTATGTAACTCCTATCTATAAATCTGATATTAAGAACTATCGCCCCATATCTATTCTAATCACTATCCCTAAAGTATTTGAAAGCATTATAACTGAATTTCTTACTTACGACTGCTCTAGTGTTTTTACTAACTCACAGTTCTTCCAGTAAATCTGATGAGCTAAGTCTACTCAGTTATACTGATTACCTATCGGAAGCCCTGGAGGAAGGCTTGCAGGTTGATTCAGTGTACATTGACTTCTCTAAAGCCTTTGATAAGATAAACCATGACCTTCTATTACATAAATTACGTTCTTATTAGTTAGAGTAAATCATTGTTATTCTTACATTTTTCCTGTAATTTCAGGTGTTCCTCAAGGTTCGCACCTGGGACAGCTACTATTTAATCTGTTTATTAGTGATATTATCACTTGCTTTTCTCATACAAAAGCTCTCATTTTTGCTGATGACCTTAAGTGTGGAATTAAATTTTGGTAAGTGTTATATTATGCGTTTCTGTAGGAATCACCATTTGCTAACACATGATTATACTACTAACGATCAAGCAATGCAATCATGCACACAAATCAGAGACCTAGGCATAATATTAGGCTCTTCACTCAGCTTTAAACACCACATTAGTACTATTATTGCCCAAAAGTCTATGAAAATGCTTGGTTTCATTAAAAGAACATCTTGTGATTTCACAAATATAAATTCAATAAAAATTTTATATTGCTCACTTGTTAGATCTCATCTTGATTTTTGTTCCTCTGTGTGGTCTCCATACTATCTAGTTCATAAAAATAAACTTGATTGAGTTCAGCACACCTTTCTCAGATACATAGCTTTTAAACAACATATTTATCATAGCTACTCAAATATTGAATAATTATTGAATATTACTTCATTAGAAACCCATAGAAAAAGAAAAGATCTGACAATCTTATTCAACATTATTAATGGTAATAGTGACTGTCCCGATCTTCTGTCAAAAATTGGTCTTTTTGTACCTACTGAGTCAACAAGACAAACTCAAACTTTTCACATAAGCTTTCAAAGATATAACTATACTTATTACAATTTTTTACCACGAACACTTAGACTTGCGAATTCTCTAAATGACTTAAATATTATATTCTGCAATTCCTTGGATAGATTTAAAAACCATTTGTTGAACATACAATGTTAGTAATATAATTTCTATCAGCAATTTTTTAGCTTAAACTTTGTTTGTTTTATATCGTAATGTTCTTTTTTTTTCTTTAACTTATTTGCTTTGTTATCCAATACATATTATAATGTTTGTTCCTTGTGGTGACACACAATATTTTTTCTTTTGTAATAATATTTCTGAATTGGGCTTGCCCGTAAATAAATATATAAATAAATAGCAACGTCAAAACAGAAAACAAAATACATTACATACATAGATGATTTATACCCTAGATGAATTTCGTCCTACATACCTATAATAGTATTGTGTTAGTTTGTATATCGTGGGTATACTGCGAAAAGTCACCAAGTCACATTTTTTTAAATTTGACTTATAGTTACAAAGTGACTTCAAAAGATCATATCTTTATCAAGAAAAATTCAGCAAGTCAAATTTTAATACAAATTAATACATATTATGCATTAAATTTGACTTGGTGAATTTTTCTTGATAAAGATATGATCTTTTTAAGTCACTTTGTAACAATAAGTCGAATTTAAAAAAACGTGACTTGGTCACCTTTCGCAGTATACCCACGATATTTTGTTTCATTGTAGTTTATAATTGGTTTTATCTTTACACACTATTTTACCTTTTTACATCTGTTTGTAATATGTTTTGACCTGCCTTTAATATATATATTATTAAGGTTAATAATGCTATCTATCTATCATACATTAGAATTAATTCTAAAAACTAAAATCATACATATTTTCCTGTAAAAATAAAATGACAGTACTTCTGAAGGTAACGATAATTTATTGTAGGCTTTGATTGCACTGTACTGTGTATTTTTTTGGAAATAAGCAGTAGTATGTTGAGGGAGCCATACATTTTTGTGGATAATGCCTCAAAGACTTTTATTTCTCAAAAAAGGATTATCAGTTTAATTTTTAATCTTGACTAAAGAGAAACTTACAGAAATCATTTTAAAGATTTCGTTATTCTAACATTTTATTCCATTCACATATACAAGTGTTCATTATATACAAAAAGTAATATCAGTAATTTTAGTCTAAATTCTGATTTTCACGATTATCCAACTAGATCTGGCAGGCTTATCAGGCACCAAAACATGAAACTTATTCGTTTGAAAAAAGTCCTGTGTATGAAGGAATTCAAATCCTAAATCATTTGCCAGGCTGTATAAGATGAAAACAATTTCAATGTTTTTCAATAAAAACTTTTAATTGACAAATGTTTCTAAGATGTTCTTAATCAAACGATTTTAATTTAAAGTTTTAATAACTAATTCATATTTAATGCAAAATTATATTTTTTGTGTGACCTGTCCTATACCATGTATTATGACCAAAAAGGATGAATAAAGTATTACTATTATGAAATTGATTGTGTTAACCTTTACTTTTTGGAAGTTCATCTTACTAAGAACAATAAATAACTGAAGGGTTAAACTAAACTTCCACTATTTATTCGAAAAATTCGCTTTAAAATTCAATTACGATGCTAGTTATTAGCGAAACAGCTGTAATTGAATTTTAAAGCGAATTTTTCGAATAAATAGTGGAAGTTTAGTTTAGCCATTCAGTTATTTATTGTTCTTATTATTATTATTATATCACCGCAGGAGTGAGAACGAGCCGAATACAGTAAAAAAGGAGGAAAGCAATCGCAGCATGCAGCACTGGCAGAGAAGATGGGACCTGGAACTGAGCAAGGAGACCACTGCTGGTAAGATGCAGAAGAGTGGCGAGAAGTAGAGTGCTGTGTACATGTGTTATATGAATACTCAAACACAAGGACTCACTGGGAATGGAAAGGAGTTTATAATTGTAGTGTAAAGAACAGAGGAAAACCAGGAAATGCTTTTGAAAGGTAAAAATGGAATGTCCCAAAGTTTTGAAGAAGAGTAGAAGAAGGGTGGTTAGTTGGTATGCCTAGAGATGGATACTCTGACAGAAAGGTTGATGGCATTGATACCTCACTGTCAGTCTATAAAAGATTCACCTACCACTATAAAAAAGTGCGCTGATTATATTTCTTGGAATTTATTGTATTACTCCTTACTCTGCAGAAGTCCATCTTACTAAGAACTTGCAATGCAAGTAATTTAACTAGGAACAATAAATTTTGTTCAAATGTTTTGTTGGTTATTGTTTCTATTTAAATTACTCACATTGCATTTAAGGATAGCCTGAAGTATAAAATTCTCATGCATAAGACTTTATTTATTTTAAAGATAATTTACTTCGGACTTTTTCATTCCTATATCAATTATAAAATTATAGAATTAAATAACACAAAATAGATAAGATTAGAGACAAATAGATTCTATTGGAAGTCACCAAGTGAGAATTTAGACTACTTTACAATTTTTAATACCTACTTTGACCACCATAGAGCAATGGTAGTGTAGTTTTCAGTAACTACTATTAAATTTTCTTGGTAACCTCATTCAATACTAACATGACCTTACTACCACCACCCCATGGGAGTTAGGGTACTAAAAATTCCAGAGTATGCTCACAATTGTGAGTTCATATTTGTAGTATCTGAAAAGACTCAAGTTTAACATGCATTTTGACAAATATTGTACAATTATGATGCTAATTACCTAAACTGTTGATACATTTTTATATTTAAATAAAAATATATTTATACTACCTTACTATCCATTCTGCAGTATTTTTAAATAGCTCTGAAGTCATTACTCCAGTGAGGCTTGCAATAGAAAGGGCACAATATGCCCCACGTATATCAATTTCTCCATTGACATGCATCTCAAAAGAGCCATCTGGTTTCTTTATACTCCATAAAAAATCTTGTAATTTTTTTCTATAAATTACATGAAAAAAAAAATAATTTTGTAAATTTACTGTTTAACTGAAAATGATACAATATTTAATAGAATAAAAATTGATTATTTCATTTGCAATCTGTTTATATATAGCAGAATTTTATTATTACTAATTACCGATTTATCACATTCAAAGCCTCTTCAGTTCCTAAAATCACCAATGCATTTACTGCAGCATAAGTTGTAGCTAAATGGGGCATTTGACCAGGTCCACCACCAAACCCTCCATTGGGGCTCTGACATCTAGAAATTGAAAATATGATTTAATTTAATTTTATTATTTCCATAAAATTCAATTTTATTAATAGCAACTTTCCTTACTTGGCTAAAAACTTTGCAATAGCTTTTTTTCGTCTACTATCTAACTGAATTCCTATTAGAGAGAGTGGATGTAAAATCCAATAGCATAGCCATGGTCTACTAGCATCTAAAACCTAAAAAGTGAATGTTTTTTAATATACTATAATATGTAATTATTCATTTCCGTAATTCTATTTTATTTACCTCATATGCTGATGAAAGATAAATTATACTATCATATAAAAAATTTCTATGTTTGTCTTTAAGTAGTTCTGGCAAATCTTTATTTACTTTTAGTCTTGTATGCAGGTCTTCATATTTTCGTAAAACTAATTTTTCTACATCGACCTGAAAAAACAAAATCCAATAATCATTTAAGATTTGAGGTTATACTTAATTTCACCTGTTCATTTGAAGTATTCGTTGGACAGTTTTCCAAGTTTAAAGTGCTTTTTCTTATTTCAGAAATAGGACGTAAGTTAAGTTGCATAATTTATTTTTAATAATTTATTACTAATAACTATAACAGTATAATAAATTTATTAACTTAGAGAATAAAAAATATTAAATTCATGACCATAACTTCTTCTTTTCTCCGAACCACAGATCATATAACTACCAGAAACAACAACTGTAACTACTCATGATACAAATATACAAGATAAGATATCGCGCATGTTTGGGGCGTGGTTAGTGACGTCACTGGAGATCAGACGCCATTGTTTACAGGTTATAATTTTAAATTTCTCCCGGAAAATATAAAATAAATTAATTAAAATGCGTTGTGCTGTATACGGGTGTGGTATTGACAATAACACTAAACATTTTTCGAGTGATTTAAAGTTCTTTAGCTTTCCAAAAGACAAGAAAGTGCAAAATGGAAATATTTATGTAAGCTGGTTAACAATTTCAACGTAAAAAATGCCCGTATTTGCTCAAAACATTTCACTTACGAACGAAACTTTAAACTTGATTTGCTTGGATACACCCCAAAAAACTACCAACCCCTAAAAAAGGGAGCTATTCCGTCAAAAAACTTACCTTTACAAAGCAAACCTCAAAATCTTAATAAAGAAAAAAGTGCATCTCGTAGGGAAGAACACATTAATAATAGGGAAAAAAGTTAATGGAAACTGTTTTTAAAGAGTAAGTTAACACAGTATCATAATATTATTAAATCATATTTTAAGTTGTATGATATATTATGGATAAATAAAATAGGTATTTTGTTTTTGTAGAGTGGATGTTTCTGATGGTGTTGATTACGTTGATAAGACCTACAATTTATTTGGAATTTACTTTCAATCTAAAAAACAATAGACCTATATTTTTATATATAAATATGTAAATATACCTTGCCTAATTACTTAATTATTTTACCTAGTCTACGTCTACCATCGTTCCCTTTAATTAAATATAATTTAACAATTCTCAATTTATTTATTCTTAATTTCAAGCCATACATGTATGATTTGAATTTTGTTTTGATAAATAATGTTAAATAACCAACAAATAAAAGTTTTAAACAATAAATTGACCAAATAAATATCAAATTCCTATATGTATATTAACATTGAAACGCGCTATAGAATACCACCAATGACGTCACATGCGCAGATCGGACGAGTTTTGAACCGCTAGATATCATACCTTGTATATTTGTATCATGGTAACTACTATAAAAGAACTACTAGAATAAAAGAGTTCTATATAAGGTCAATGTAGCCAACATAATAAAATAAAATTACCAAAATGACATAAGTACTTAGAACAAAAAGATACAGGAAGGATCCAAGAACGATAAACATTTACCAGGATTGCCTAATCGGCCTGATTTGTCCGCCAGCTGTGTGACGTCATTGCAGTCCTTCATTACAACGTTTACCATATAAATGCATGGAAATAATAGGAATTAGACAGTATTTTTATGATTTCTGAAATACTAACGTACCACTATTTGGATTTTTAAGATTAAACACTTATAATGTATAATAAATAATCCCATAAAATCGTTTTAATACTTATATTTAATTAATTTATTGAATATTATTTGGGAAATAGGTAGAGTAAAGAAAACACTATTTAGTTCTATTTTTAGTTTAAAAAATACATTCAAATAAATTTATTATTACACAAAATCATGCCTAAAACTAGTGTTTTTTAACAAACAAAGAAACAATAAACAATTTGCAGCATATTACTAGTACAATCCGTGAATCTTTTATGGAGCGACATAATATGAATTCTATAAAGAATTTTTAATTACAAATTTAAAATTAACAAAAAATACTACATACTAAAAAAATAGTAAGTAAACTATCTCACTAAAAACGTAAAATAAAAAATGTTTTTACTATTGAATATTAACGTTGACACTCAACGATACTAATCAAGCAATGCCCAGCCAAGCAGTGTAACACATGAAATTTAAAAGTCCGAATTGGAGTTTAAAAGAACAGTTTTTTAAAAATGTTACACAAAAATGCAACGTACACTAATGTATCCACAATATCTACCAGTCAAAATTTTGAATATTTTTATAATAAATCTAAAAACGACGATTGAAAACGACCTAAAATGCACTGTAAAGATAGGAAAAATACGGCCGAGGACTGCAGTGACGTCACAGGCCACCACGTGCAATCGATTTTTTGGCGAATGTACGTCTTATGGGATTAAGCAATCCTGGTAAAGGTCGAAACATACTACCAAAACGTGACGCTACGCAACGCCACCCGACGCGTGTCAGTACGTGTAATTCCATATATTTATTATAGTGAGAAACACATAGACAACACGCTACGTGACGACACGCCACAACATCCAATCGATTTGGATCAGCGTGTTGCCGGTAGAGGGGGGGAACACGCCACCCGACGAATCAGCGCAGTGTGTTTCTAGTTAACACCCGACGCCACGCGTCAAACTTTCGACAACATTTTTAAGGTTATGATAAAAGAAAAGAAATTTTTTGTTAGGAGGTACTCAGTGTTATATGATATGAGTTCAGTTCATTATCGTGATCATAGTATTCGAAATCTTCTTCTAAATCTTCATCTAACTCGTCTTCAAGCAGAATCGAATCCATGGCCACGTCACACGTCAATACACTTAAGTCTTCCGTGAGAGACTACACTACACGATACGTGTTGTAGCATCGCGTGGCGTGTTGTCTATATGCACGGCGAGCGTCGGGTGTCGACACAACACGTCGCGTTGAGTTTTGATAGTATGTTTCGACCTTAATTCCATATATTTTTTATAGTGAGAAACGCTTAGACAACACGCTACGTGACGACACGCCGCAACATCCAACCGATTTGGATCAGCGTGTTGCCGGTAGAGGGGGGGAACACGCCACCCGACGAATCAGTGCAGTGTGTTTCTAGTTAACACCCGACGCCACGCGTCATTCTTTCGAGAACATTTTTAAGGTATGATAAAAGAAAAGAAATTTTTTGTTAGGAGGTACTCAGTGTTATATGATATGAGTTCAGTTCATTATCGTGATCATATTATTCGAAATCTTCTTCTAAATCTTCATCTAGCTCGTCTTCAAGCAGAATCGAATCCATGGCCACGTCACACGTCAATACACTTAAAAGTCTTTCGTGAGAGACTACACTACACGATACGTGTTGTAGCATAGCGTGGCGTGTTGTATATATGCACGACGAGCGTCGGGTGTCGACACAACACATCGCGTTGCGTTTTGATAGTATGTTTCGACCTTAAATGTTTATCGTTCTTGGGAAGGATCTATATTATCTTAGACAAGGAAAGAGAGAGGACTGCGCACTGGAATCAGTTTATGTAACCCACTTACCACCAAACTAATGGCGGACAATATTGACATAGGCGTATCATACGGTTTTTCTTATATGATTATTAAATAATCATTTTCATTATTTCGTATTACAAATCTAATTTAAAAAAGTCTTTAAATTTATACTGCTCCAAAAAAATAGAACAATCATTTTAAAACATATTTATTTAATAAATATTACAATTTTAATCCATTTTATCTATTTTAAATATATGTTTTTATTCCACGCCACTGCTAAACTATTACATCTATGAGCAAATAATAACAATTAAATGAAAAATAATCTTTAAAACTGAATGAAAACAATTTTCAAAGAACAATAAAAAACTGAATGGTTAAACTAAACTTCCACTATTTATTCGAAAAATTCGCTTTAAAATTCAATTACAGCTGTTTCGCTATAACTAGCATCGTCAGATTGACATATTGAAATTACATTTTTGTTTGTTTGTAACTAGGTACTTACTTGATGTTGCTAAGTAATTAAGGCTAGACCAAGTAAGGAAGTAATAAGACATAACAATATTAAAGCCTAGATGTTATTAGCCCTAAGGGATTATCCTGGATGTATTTCCCTCTAAGATCAGGATAACTGTGCAATGATATATTTCGGTCGAGATTCAAGAATCGAGCCCCTGGGGGCCCATTCTCGAATGTCGAACAAAATATTTCGAATTCGACATTTGTCTATGAAAATTGTCGCACAACTTGAATTAGTGGTATTCTCGACTGGTTTCGTCTTCCAATTCAATAAGACATATTTTGTCGAATATCAGGAGCTGGCAACACCGATTTAACGATTCTCAAATATGTTCTATGCCAATGTAGGATGTGAGTTTTGGTTTTTGATAGTTATATTTGTATCAATAGACTGGGAAAGTGTGACGTCAAAATTTGTGTTCTATGCTGTTGAAATGTGAAATGTCAATGAAATGATTCCAAACAGCAACATTATAAATCTCCAGAAATAACTTTTGTTTGAGTTATCTTGTTATTATTATACTTTAAAATATAACGCAACTATGATAATTAAATACATATAAGCAAAATCTTTCCAAATTAGATTTTTAAAGTACCCTTTTAGTAAGTATTCTCAAAATTTGCACAACTTTGAAGGTTATGTTATAATATTTTTACGGAAATTTTCATCTACCTACTTTAGTGATAATGTAAAGCATATGAATGAACACTTACCAATGAGAAAACAGTAATTAACTCCGGAAAATCAAGAAAATACAATAAAATGCTCAATAACACCTATAAAACATACCACAAAAAAAGTTGTTTGGAGTCATTTGGTTTGACACTTACGTCACTACTTTCCCAGTCCATTTGTATTTGTGTGGTAGATTGGATTGTTTTTTGTTTGAGGCTCGTGTTTAAGGTGGATTCATGCAAGCAAAAATTAAAAAGCTTCATTCAAAACCAGCAAATTACAATTACAATTCGTACTTAGAATTAGTAGTAAAAGCTTGGCATAAATCTAATAGTAATCATAACTTTTAATTTAGTGTTTCCACTTATAGTTACAATTACACTTACTTTAATATTATATTGGTTAGATTAATAATATCTATATACCTAGTATGATACAATCCGAAAAATATCTTTCTTCAAGAGATGTAATGCACTTTCACGATTTCCTTGTTCTATTAAGGGTTCTAGATTAATATTAGTCTCTACCTAATTCTTTAGTTAGGTAATTTGAACGTTTTAATAAAATTTCTATGAGATGAAAATAATGTAAAAACACTTCTACATATTCCTCGTCTCTCTCTAGACCGTTAATACATTTCTTGATTTTCTAAATTTTCAATAGCAATTAATAAAACTGCCATTTTCTCTATACAAAAATATCTGAAAAAATACCAAACAAAACTATTGATAGCTTCTGTCTATTCCTTATGGTGTATTCATTTTATGTTTTTTTAACGTTGAAATAAAAACATAAAAAAGGATTGTGGTTTCATTTCCCATATAAATTAACAAAAATTAACATGTATATAATGATAAGCTATAAATTTCGCAAGTAATGAAATTCTCGCATTCGACATAAATTGTCGACTACCTTTGACCATTCTACAATTTGTCTATCAAAAATTTGCAAAGGTGACTTTTGAGAATAAGGTTATTCAGATTTTCTTCGACAAAGAGGATTTCTCGCATGCGACAAAATATGTCACTGTTTGAGAATAGGGTCCCTGGTATGGTATCTGCAATAAATTTGTCCTGTCTTTTACAACGAATTCACTCATTCCGAATGGTTTTAGACACAAGATATTTTCCTTTAGGAACCCGATGTAATATAGATTTTTCAATAAGTACTTGTCTTTTCTTTTATTGCCCCTATACATAGCACATGTCTTCTCAGGTATATTTATTTTCAGATATTATGTAAACTATCCTACTAAAAAACGTAAAAGAAAAGTATGTGTTTATTGAAGATTTGGAAACAGAAAGTTGGAGTATCTATTTAAGAATTTGTAATGGATATTGATAAAATAGTAAGATATGCATTTCTATCAGCATCAGAAGATGTTCTAAAAAATCCGGCAGTCCAAGATTCGTCGATTGCCTTAGAAATTCTAAAATTTCACAAGCATTGCTCTTGGCATGTCATAAAACCTTTCCATACAATCAGCAGCTGTAAAAGATAGACTAATTGCCATACAACCATTCATTTGTTAACTGTATTGTCTTGTTTTGATTCTTCCCCATAATAGGTAAAATAAAATGATTTTGGTAAATTTAACACAGCATATTTTATTTAAAAACTATCACTTACATCATGGTAAAGCTATACATATTGTATTTTATAATTTAAGTAATATAGGTTAGTAAAGTACCTACCTATCCGTAACTTGATCTAACTTTCAGTTGACGATGATGACACAAAATCAGTTTTCTGAATATGATCAAAGTGAACTTTCTTATATTTGGAAAAAATTAAATCTCTTAATTCTGTGGTGTGAGCATAATCTCTTGTTTCGCATACTACCTTTACCTAAAATAAAATGTATTTTTTTTAATGTTGCTGCATTGTTTCTATATTATCTAAATCTTTGTTGAACACAATACATTATATTCAGAAACTAAAAATGAATTGAAAATTTATTGTAGTAACCTTTATTTTGTGGAAGTCCATCTTTCAGCTGTTTCGCTAAAAACTAGCGTCGTCAGATTGACATATTGAAGTTACATTTTGTTTGTTTGTAGCTAGGTACCTGATGTTGATAAGTATTTAAGGATAGCCTTAACTACTTACAACAACATAAGAAAATAATTATAAGCAATAAATTAGCAAAAACGTTGGAAATACGTTGTAAACAATATCATGCCACGAACGAGT
The DNA here is from genome assembly GCA_035357415.1 of Ophraella communa. Taxonomy (NCBI): domain Eukaryota; kingdom Metazoa; phylum Arthropoda; class Insecta; order Coleoptera; family Chrysomelidae; genus Ophraella; species Ophraella communa. Next base: position 7,306,880 of record CM068994.1, on the reverse strand, counting down.
CTATTTGATCAGCTGACATGGCGTCATAGTAACTGAACCCGAGTGGGGACGGAGTAAGAGAGCCATAGATAGAGAAAAAGTGAGAGAGCAATAGATAGAGAAATAGTGAGAGAGCAATAGAAATGAGGAGAGGAGAATATAGGCATCACGTAGGGTGTGTTCGGGGAGCACGCTTTAGAGCTATGTAACACCAAGCGCCACATAACGCAAACGAAGAATAGTACTAGATAACGCCAACTGGCGCAAATAGCCTTCTCCCCGAACACACCCGTAATTGAACGCATTAAACTTCGATTAATTTTTATTATTTCGGCTTGTCGAAATCGTCAGATTATATATTTTTTTTAATTCTTGAGTTATTCCCTTCAAATTAAAAAAAATTTAGCTGCGATCGAGAATGTCGAGATATAACGTTTTTTTACAACTTTGTAGCCCCCCTCCTTCTTTAGGTCACTCACGAATTGTCAGATTAGTAGAATATACACGTTTTAGGATGTAGCTAACTCACCCTACCTTAATTTGACGTGCTCGAGAATTTCAGGTGATCGATTTTTTTTACTAATCTGATCCTTGATCCTTGAAGGGCGGCCATATATATTGTAATGTATACAAATTTTAATAAATGTATAATAGTAGTATTATGTGTTATTAAATTTATTATTTTTATGAAATATAATTTTTTTTATAAGTTATAATAAGTTTTTATTTTATAAAATTTTTTTTTTACTTTTATTATTAAAGTTTAATATTTGTGGGGCTATGATTATTTTATTGCATGTTTTCAGTTTAATTTTACCTCATTTGATTAATAATTACTTTATACTTTACTCTATATTTTCAGTAGTCGGTTCAAATTATGTTATAATTAATATTAAATCACCTTGTAAATATTATGATACCTAAAACTTTCTTTAATTCAACCCTGTTTATCTGTTAAATTCAAAACTATTCATATATCACACAGATCTGTGATTTCGATACTTTAAATGAAATTGTTAATCGATTCAAACATCTGTTCTCTAATAACTCGATTCTCTATTAATATATCATTGAAAAAACATTTAATTTATTTCACAAAAAAACTTAAAACATGTGATTAAAATTTATAATTGAAAGATAATAATGTTTACTGTAATTCAATTTTTAAAGACGTACCGCATTGGTTCACTTCTATAGATGTTGATATCAGCGCTTTCTCTCGGCGTTCTGTGTTCCAAGCATCACTACAATATGGCGTCGGTAGCTTCTCTCGGTGTACAATGATCGAATGGCTTTTTAAAATTTTGTTGGAACGTAATAAAATTCAGGTAGGTGATTATTTATACCATAACCATTCATTAAATTTATTTGATTTGTTTCAATACCTCCAATTTTATTTATATAAACATAAATTTTCCCAATTGACAGTTATATGGGGGGGGTAGCAATTTCTTATAACTTCATACTAAGCCGCCATTAAAATTTAATCAAACGCTTTTGTTTCCGGCATAGATTCGCCTATGGATTAAATGTAACTGACCCCAAAAAAAAGAGAATTCCGCGGTATTTATACTCTTTCTCCCGAAATGACATAAATGACATAAATTATTGAAATTCAATTGTTTATATAGGCAATTTTTCGTAATTTTCTAATAAATCTATTTAATTAATATTACTTAATTGATTCTTTACCATGCTTTTACCAAAAACCATTCTGTAAATGTAGATAGTTTAAAATTGTTAAAAAATGTATCGAACAATAGATTGTTGGATGCATTTAAAAGTATAGAGATTATTAAGTGTAAAAATAGATTAAATAAGGACAAAGGACCTATCCCAGACAGTCCACTTTATAGTCTATTATAAGAAAACTTATTGTAAAAATGTTTTCGCGCTTAAAATTGACTTTGCCGTCAAAAGATTTACCGCGAAAACATTTGGCGCTAAAAATGTTGTGTTGGTGTAGCGGTAGTGTAAACGGTTTTCGGTATCTTTATCATTTGATTTATTGTTTTTTTTATGATGGATAAAAAAAAATTTAAAACTCTTAATCCTAGTTAATTAGGTATGGAACATTGTACATAAAATTTGTCCAGAAAATCTTAAATAGTTCAAGGATGTGTGTAAAACTGTACTGTCCCAAATATTTTTATTGGAAAATGCGCAACCAAAAACAATGTCCAGCTTGTCCAAAGGTTTTTTAATACTTCTTCATATATCTATTTTAAAATTTATTCCACCTGGTTGTTCCATATTGTTCGAATATCAACATTAATTTTTTACTTACCTCCACACTGAAAACGTCAGATGCCACCCATGCTCTTTCATGAATAATATCCTTGATAGAAACACCAATGGAACAAATAATTTTACAAAGTTCGGATATACCTCCAGGTCTATCGCTAACCGTAACTTTAAATTTTACTAAACGGCCATCTGCTGCTAAACCTCGTTCTAAGCATCTTCCTAATAGCGTTGTATCAATATTTCCACCACTGACAATCAAAACCACCCTAAAATTAATGGTTTGTCATAATGTACAGAGTCCAAGTTTCTAAGAAATTTGTGGAAAATGTAACAATGAAAATTGTTCAAAACTACTATATATATATTTGATCATTTTATTAGGAAGTTATGTAAACTGTTGTGAAAAAATTGTTACTTGATTATTTATTCTTAACATGGTTGATTTGCTTTATAAATAAAAAATGAACAGCGGTTGCCAAGTAACAATGTAAATAAAGGCAGAAATTTTACTTTAGTCAAGTACCCCTCCATAATGAGTATCTGGCAACATTGCAAAACCCATACGTCCGTTAGATTTTTATTTCTGTATTGTAAAATTTACTTATTTGACGCATTTCTAAAATTTGAGACTTTTTAGTTTGATATCTATCTATCTATCTATCTAGTAAAGCTTGTAGTTTTATAAATTGAGAAATAATGTTTTTTATTTATATTAATAGTTGATTTTAACATTGAGTAAATGCTCCATAATGTAGATTTTTTATTATTGGATAATTCTTGGAAATAAACGATAAGCACATTTAATTTGTGGAGGTGTATTTCCTATATTATTCATTTTAAAATATTTTAAAGCATTAACATTTGAAAATTCAAATTTAAAAACTGTAAATTTTATAATTTAGACACAGTGCTACCAACTTACTTTTTAAAATAAAAATTTTCGTAATTTACATACAAAGAATAAATTAGTTTAAAAAATGATAAAATGGCAAAATATAAAAAAATATACTATTAATATACATACAATATAAAACGTAATGTTATACTCTACTAGAAGAGCTGCAAAATATGACTGTATTTTCTGTGACCAATAATATCTATTTATCTAGGTTAATTTAATAAACACACATATAACATATATTTACAATGTCCAGTAAATTGAGGTTATGAAACGTTGATTGAATTTAGTAACCAGCCTAATATGGGCGATCGGAAACAACGGTTGTATTTAACCACTGATTGTGTTGGTGCATATCAATTTTACAGTTTCTGACGTGGGTTGAATTAGAACCGACTGTTGGTGCATGCGGACCGTAACTATATAACCATCTTTGTGTCTGTGATGTCACATACCTTAACACTCGCAGTTACCACGTCAAAAATGTACATTTTTCAATTAAATATTACTAAATATTCAAGCCTTTTAGACACACAAAGTAGTATTAAAATTATTAGTTATCTGTTTTATGTAAGTTTTTTGCCAGTCGAAGAGTTCTTTCTTGCATTAAATAGTTTTTTCAATAATTCTCCTACACGTTAAATATCAAATAAAGTATGTTTTCAAAAAATAGAAAAGAATTTTAAGCCCATCGCTTGAAGTTTAAAACAAATCTCTGTTCTTTCCTCACAGATTTTTAAGTTCTTTAAATAAAAAAAACTTTTTCGGATTAGCCCAAAATAGCCATTTAAAACTATACTCTCCTTTTACGACGACCAATTCTTCGGTAACTCCAACCTTCTTCGGACAGCATCACTGGCACATTCATCGCGGGTTAAATTTCGTGATTGACGCTCCATAATAAACACAATTAAAAATAAGCAACAATTAAAGAGTAGCCGAATACAAAGACCTCTTAAATTCATGGGCACTTGGAAATTGAATTAGTACATTTGTTGTTTCTTTGTGTTTTGTTGAAAAAAATACTAAAGCTTCAAAACTCAGTCAATAAATATCAAGTTTGAGAATAGCATATACAAGGGGCTTCCAAAATATAACATTATAATGGGAATTTTTATTAACGCTGATAAAATATCTTAATTTTTCAAAGTAGTGCATTAATTTCTTGGACAAGAATATTTATTATTCAGGAATTAGAATATTATGTTGGATTAATGAATACCTTTTATCTTTAAACTCATTTAAAAATCCAGCTAAAATAGCTGCCAATCCACAAGCTCCTGCTCCTTCAACAACACATTTTTCGTTTTCTATAAATCTTAAAATCGCCAAAGCTATCCATTCCTCTTTCACAACTACCTAAAATGAAATAAAAAATTTGAAAAGTTTAAAAATCCAACACCTAAAAATAAAATAATATTTATTTTAAAGAAAATAATTTAATATTGATTTTCATTCTTTTACCATTTTATCCACCAAATGTTTTGAAGTATTCCAAGCATTGAAACCAATTTGAGGTACTGCAAGTCCATCAGCCAATGTAGATTCTATATCCGTATGTGTAGGTTCTGAGTTTTCAATAGCTTTGGAGTAGCTAGCACATCGTTCAGATTCTACTCCCTAAATCAGATAATGACATGCCTTCCTCAATTACACACAATTTCTATTTACTATATTGGGAAATACTTACAATTACTTTTATACTAGGATTAAGTGTTTTAACTGCTACAGCTACACCCGCCAAAAGACCTCCACCACCTGTTGGAACTACGACGGCATCTATATCTTCTACCTGTTCCATTATTTCTAATCCTACAGTACCTTGACCGGCTATAGCCTGAGGATTGTCATACCTAAAAAATATAATCAATGTTTTTTGTAGAAAAAGTAAAATGTATGCTTTTAGATGGTTAAACTTAACTTTTAGCCAACTAGTTTTCCATTTATTTAAACTTGAATATTAATTACAAAGATTATTAGTACATGATTTTTACGTGATTTTTATATTTCATATTGTTTTTTGCTATTAATTTTTTTTATATTATCAAGTCGATCTTTAAATTAAATATTGAAGTTAAATAGCGTTGTTAAGTGAACAAGATTTGGAATCCTTATGCACAAACGATTTGCTTTCCTTAGGTAGACTTTCTTGTTTTCTTACCAAATTAGTATTAACTTGGTGGATTTCAACTGTAAGATTTTTAGATTACTATTATATTATGTTTATTATACCTACATTAGTTACATATTTTTCTCTATCTTGTAGTGCTCTTTTTCTGTCAACTATTTGATCGTAAACATGAAATATTTGATGCTCTTTTTTATAAATTAAATATCAATGTGTTGATGTCTTGTGATTTGTGTAGTTCTAATAATAAGTTTTTTATTTATACTTTATTAGTGTTTTTCCATTCGCATAGGCTATGCCTTCTTGTGAGTACTTTTATTTAGAACGCACCTGAAACAAAACCCTTAAAATTAACGCAACCCAACCGGAAACCATTGTCAACCCTCCTATAAATTACGACACTCAATAATTGTTCCTTTTTCTTGACGAAAGCACCTATTTTATCGCACCTGCAATTTACAGTATCACCCCTTGGGCTGTACACAGTAAGTAGGAAATTCATTTTTTTTTATTTTTATCTTCCTTTCATTTTATGATTATTCTAAAGTTTTTTAGAAGTAATTGTACGTATAATTTCATCTTAACACATTATTTTTTGAAGCCAAAATGAGCAATTTATGTATTAAACTTTAGGGCGTGGGCCCTTTAAAAATGTTCCCGGATACTTATACTTATAAAAAATATAATTTTTTGTTGTAAATTTATCTATTTTAAATGCAAAATCAGAGAAACACATTTTTAAACTTGCAATATTAGTCTGGTCGAGAAGTCATTTAAATCGGATTTGGGTTACACCGATCCGAAAAATCTGATTTTGGCGTCAATCCATTCGAAATAACAAATATAAAAATGTTCCTAAATATTAAAATCCGTTTTAAAAAATTTCCTATTGTTATTAACAATTTAAGATTTTAAAAAAAGGGGGTTTACATTTTTGCTAATAACTCATAAACTATAATAGCTAGAACAAAAAACTGAACGGATTCTTAAAGGGCAGGAAATTTCCAACAAAAAAGTCCTATTCCCCGAATTGTAGCTCAATTATTTATAGGTCTAAATTAATGTTGAAAATGGTATAAAAAACGGGCGGAGCGTCACCGTCGCAACGACCAAATGACATAAATTATTTGTTTTCAATAAGTAAATATTAATAAAATTTTTTTTAAAAATTCTAGCACTAACAAAACATAAAATATTTGAGAACAAATTTCTGCAGTCAAAAAATATTTTCCGTTATTTTTCACATTTCTATCCATTTTTTAATTAAAAAATTACATCTTCATTGTTACTAACTTTAAATTCGTTACTGTGAGTAAAATAAAAACACAAGATTTTTTTAACCCTTTGAATCCCTTATCATAAAGCTACTGAACAAAGTTACATAATAAAATTTTTAAATTTTTAAAAATTGAAATTGTTATTAACAAGCAAAGTAAACAAATGCGATTTTAGATGTGAAAAATTTTTTAAACAATTGTTTACAGTCGTTTTTAATACGCTATAAACTTTATAAATCCAATTTTTTTAAATGTTTGTGACAAATTGTTTAGAAATTTTTTATTATTTAACAATTTAAAAAAATTTTTTGCCATTCTATTGTTTATTAAAAACATGATTCAAAAAATTTTCTAATTGTTAATTAACGTTTTTGATTATTAACAATTGTTTAATTTAATATTAAGAAATAAAAAAAATCCTAAAAATCATAATTTTCTCTTCTCTACAAAATGGTATTTTTTTCGAATTTGTTAGTTAATTAGTTTATTAATTAAACAATTTGTTATAAACAATTACATCAACAATTAATATTTTTTTTCCACGTTTTTCAAAAAATTAAAAAAAACGTGGAAAATTTTTTTTTTCAAAAATCAAACGTATATTATGGTATTCAGTATGTTGTGAGGTATAAAATCATGGTTTTTAATAAATAATAGAATGGCAAAAAAAAGTATTAAAATTGTTAAATAACCCATTTGTTTATAAAAATTTTTTAAACAATTTGTCACAAAAATTTAAAACAATTGGATTCATAAAGTTTATAGCGTATTAAAAACGACTGTAAACAATTGTTTAAAAAAATTTAAATTTTTCACATCTAAAATCGAATTTGTTTACTTCAAATTCGAAAAAAATACCATTTTGTAGAGAAGAGAAAATTATGATTTTTAGGATTTTTTTTATTTCTTAATATTAAATTTAAACAATTGTTAATAATCAAAAACGTTAATTAACAATTAGAAAATTTTTTGAAAAAAAAAATTTTTTTTAAATCATGGTTTTTAATAAACAATAGAATGGCAAAAAATTTTTTTAAATTGTTAAATAATAAAAAATTTTTAAACAATTTGTCACAAACATTTAAAAAAATTGGATTTATAAAGTTTATAGCGTATTAAAAACGACTGTAAACAATTGTTTAAAAAAATTTAAATTTTTCACATCTAAAATCGAATTTGTTTACTTCAAATTCGAAAAAAATACCATTTTGTGGAGAAGAGAAAATTATGATTCTTAGGATTTTTTTTATTTCTTAATATTAAATTTAAACAATTGTTAATAATCAAAAACGTTAATTAACAATTAGAAAATTTTTTGAAGAAAAATTTTTTTTTAAATCATGATTTTTAATAAACAATAGAATGACAAAAATTTTTTTTAAATTGTTAAATTATAAAAAATTTTTAAACAATTTGTCACAAACATTTAAAAAAATTGGATTTATAAAGTTTATAGAGTATTAAAACGACTGTAAACAATTGTTTAAAAAAATTTTCACATCTAAAATCGCATTTGTTTACTTTGCTTGTTAATAAAAATTTCAATTTTTAAAAATTTAAAAATTTTATTATGTAACTTTGTTCAGCAGCTTTATGATAAAGGATTCCAAGGGTTAAAAAAATCTCGTGTTTTTATTTTACTCACAGTAATGAATTTAAAGTTAGTAACAATGAAGATGTAATTTTTTAATTAACAAATGGATAGAAATGTGATAAATAAGGAAAAAAAATTTTTGACTGCAGAAATTTGTTCTCTGATATGTTCTGTTAGTGCTAGAATTTTTTAAATTTTTTTTATTAATATTTACTTATTGAAAACAAATAATTTATGTCATTTGGTCGTTGCGATGGTGACGCGCCGTCCGTTTTTTATGCCATTTTCAACATTAATTTAGACCTATAAATAATTGAGCTACAATTCAGGAAGTTTGGACTTTTTTGTGGAAATTTCCTGCCCTTTAAGAATCCGTTCAGTTTTTTTGTTCTAGCTATTATAGTTTATGAGTTATTAGCAAAAATGTAAACCCCCTTTTTTTTAAATCTTAAATTGTTAATAACAATAGGAAATTTTTTAAAACTGATTTTGATATTTAGGAACATTTTTATATTAGTTATTTCGAATCGATTGACGCCAAAATCAAATTTTTCGGATCTGTATAACCCAAATCCGATTTAAATGACTTCTCGACCAGACTATATACAAGCTGTCATTATATTTTCTATAATAATTGTAATTTTCCCAATAATAAAATCATTTAAATCGACGACTGAGTTTCCCACAATTAATTATACACAATAGAAGGGTTTATCGCGTTCGGTATTGGCAGTCCATTTTTGATTAACAAGGGTGTTTCTATCTTTTTCATCTAAGTTTCCTTTTGTTTATATATTGTTATTTAAACGTAAACGAATAAAAAGATAGTGGCGCCCATTAACTCTTATATTCACCAATCCAACCTATAGACAGCATTAACTTGGAGTCGAACCACTCCAGAGTGGGAAGAGTCTCTTAGCCGGGTTCTGCCAGGAAGGCGCTATTATAGTTACAAGTATCTTAAAAATACAACCTACCCGTTAATAAACAACCAGCCTTTTTCATTTGATATTTGTATAGCTTTTTTCTTAGCTTCCGCCATATTCCTGCCACTCATGATTACGTTGGCGTTATACTCTTTACACTTTTGTACTTTCATAATTGGAGCGGTTATTGGCATCACCACGGTGACTGGTACTCCTAATAGATATCCGTGATAACTAAGAGCCTGAGCATGGTTACCCAGAGAGGCAGCAATTACTCCTTTCCTTTTCTGTTCGGTTGACAACTGGAGTAATGCATATCGTGCACCACGCTCTTTAAAACTAAAATAAATATGCTTGAGCACTTCACTAAAAGAAAATTATTTGACGTACCTTCCAGTTTGTTGTAAGAAATCTTTCTTTACGAAAATATCCATTCCTGTTAATCTAGACATATGAGATCGCTAAAAATGTTGTCAAATTTTATCATAAAATTGAAAATTGGTTAAGAATAAATAGGTTTTACGGTTGAGTGATAAATACAGGGTGTTTCAAAAAAAGGTAACACCGTCTCTAGGATAGGTAAAAAACAGAAAAATAATTGGGGTTGGCTTAGTGAAATTTTTTTCTAACGCCATCCGTTTTCAAGTTAAAGGCGTTGAAGAAAATGAAAAATTACACATTTCTTACGATTTTGCCGAAACTACTGGCACCATTGCAATGAAATTTTATACGAATATGTTTTGGAAGCTGATATATCCCATGAATTTGTTTTTATAACTAACTCTCATAGAGGGCGCTAGTTACACGATTCATACAACGTATTATTCAACATAACTTTTTTTAGGGTAGAATTATTAGTCAAAATTCCAAGTGAACATAAACATCGTTTAATTCTACACCAAAAAGGTACTCTTGGTAAAACTCGATATTATGTACCGTTTTCGGAATATTTTGATTTGAAAATTATGAAGTAATAACCGCTCCTCGTATAAGTTAATAACATAACAATCAATAAATGTCAATTTTACATGGCAAACTTAGAGAAATGCGAACTTGACAATAAGTCAACAATAAATAGAGTTTTGTTGACTTATTGTCATAACAATCAATAAATGTCAATTTTACATGGCAAACTTTATCATTAACTTATACGAGGAGCGGTTATTACTTCATAATTTTCAAATCAAAATATTCCGAAAACGGTACATAATATCGAGTTTTACCAAGAGTACCTTTTTGGTGTAGAATTAAACGATGTTTATGTTCACTTGGAGTTTTGACTAGTAATTCTACCCTAAAAAAAGTTATGTCGAATAATACGTTGTATGAATCGTGTAACTAGCGCCCTCTGAGAGTTAGTTATAAAAACAAATTCATGGGATATATCAGCTTCCAAAACATATTCGTATAAAATTTCATTGCAATGGTGCCAGTAGTTTCGGCAAAATCGTAAGAAATGTGTAATTTTTTATTTTCTTCAACGCCCTTTATCTTGAAAACGGATGGCGTTAGAAAAAAATGTTACTAAGCAAACCCCAATTATTTTTCAGTTTTTTACGTATCCTAGAGACGGTGTTACCTTTTTTTGAAACACCCTGTATAATTTCTTACAATATATCTCTTTTTACTTAAGATTTGACATAAAAATATATAAACTACCTACTCTTACTTTCAAATTTTTTTTTGATATATCAGTTATATATACACGGTGTTGCAATGAAAATTTGACCCTCCTCCAGAAACTTGGAAACAAAGAATATATTCAAAATTAAAATCCACATATTAACCTTCTTTTACCCCGAATTGAGACCAAAAAAGAATTTGTTAAACTGAAAATTTTTGCTCCAGTAGAATCCAATTAAATTGTTTATTTGAGCCCAACTAGCAAAATAGATCTCTAAAAGAACGAAATAATTTCATAATTATCGTATAGCGCTGCTTGAAAGAATAAATTAATTTTTAAATGCGTCTCAATACGACAATTTTATTATAAAATAGAGGGATTTCTATAATACTATTGTATAGACGTACTTACAGCTCATATCATACGACAAAAAGCATACAAATTTTATAACAGTTGCATAACGTACTATAAAATTCCTATAAAATAATTTTAAAACTGTGTTATACGCATTATAATACGGTTGCATAGCTTTTGTATTACTTATAATAGCGACGTTAAAAGATGGTTGTAAAGGAAGCTGTATAAATAATTGTATTAAAGTTCCTTAATAAAAGTAATATGGTTGTTGTTTTACGCAGAAGTAAAACATTATACAATAAATATAAAAGTATTTTATAATCATCTTATAACTACAATAGTATTCTCTCTTATAAAGAGCTTTTAGAATAAAAATGTAGTTCCTAGGAATAAATTTATCCCAAGTTCTGCGTTATAAAATCTATTTGAAATCTATACGAATATAAATACCCGCCATATAGTAATATAAAAATTACAAAAGTGTTTTCTAGACGGTTTTGTTAACAAAATGAATTCGGCAAGAAATCAGTGGAAACAAATAAAAAAGAGTGGTCATTTTAAAAGATTAGATAAAAAGAAATATGAATGAATACTTCAGTCCTGCAGTTCGTTTGATCAACCTGCTATAGTTGAAGTGGCATGTAACAACAAGGCTAATCTAGAAGACACAACAATTTTGGCTTCAGCTAGCAGTGGTAATATTGAAGAAGAATTAGGAGAAAATTATGACAATGATGATATGTTAAAAGAAAGCTGCGAAATTAATAGTGCTGATGAAGGTTATTTCACACTTGGAAAGAAACTGTATACACAAGTTATTCGAAACACAATATAACTAAATAATTGTTTACTGTTGTACCGCATGCATGTTAAGGGATATTTCTGTTCTATTATGTAGTTTACCAATGCACTAAAGGATAATACGTAAATCTTACGTTCAGTGTTGCCAGCTTGGACAGTTAGTAGTTATAACATACGTAAAATTGGCAGATCCCTTTATTTTTTAATAAGAAAACAAAATTCTTGTATTTATTTTATGTTTATTGCAAAAAATCTTGTTTACCTACACTTTATGGAAAACAACGACATATATTTTTTGAACTCGCAAAGTGTTTGACCACTCACTTTACTCGTTGTCCAATCCTCATCATTTATATAAATACCTACCTATTTTTTCTTTAGAAAACAAAATGCTACTGAAACATATTTTATAGGTATTTTTAAATCCGGCAACATTCAAAAGTGGTCAAGAATCAAACAGCACCTCTAACTTCTTAGACTGTCAAATACAATGCAATAAAACTTTAATATCGTATACAGCTCAGAAAAAAACAGAATCATTTTATAAGGTATCTAATTTGTATTCTACCATACGCCATATTTATTAAACGTTCAGCTGTACAGAAATAGCCGCCATTGTGAAAAAATCATATATAGAAATGTAAAAAGGTGAAATAAAAATAGATTTTTTTAAAAAATATAGTTTTTTTCCACTTTCACAACAGCTACTATATGCATGTTTTGTTTTGACTTGAAAATTTAACAAATTAGATATAACTTTTCATTTTTTTATTTTTAATAATATCAATAAAATGTTGCTAAACTGAGGCGCTTTAATTTTTATCAACAAAATATATATTATATTGTCAGAAAAGTTAGCTGCGCCAATAAATTTGGCCCCCTGGAGTAGTGATATATGTCTTTAAAATATTCAATATGAGTAATAACAGATACAATATAATATAACCCACCATCATAATAAATGCCTTACACGACTCTATGACACAATGCAAACATATGCAATAAAATAATATTGTCAGAATTATATTCCAAATTTCAACAGTAGAAAACAAATTTATTGTATAAGCGGTTCTGTCTGCATTATAAAATACTGTTTTAGTAGTTCTATAAATGTTCGATAAATACTCTTAAACCGTAGAATAAGAGTGCTTATTCAACAGTTTTATAGCAGTTCCCAAATAGTTTTGTAAGGATATTGTATAAGTAATCTTGAAGACATACTTATAGTACAATTATATAATCATCATATTGAATATTCTATAACAGTTGTATAGTTTACTAAAGGATGTTCTATAAGAACTGAACTGTTGTATAAACTGGGGCCCTTTTTGGTTGTAAAGACATTGTATAGTGGTTTATAGCCACATTATAAGATTTTTACAGTTATATAAGATTTGCTGTATAGCAGTACTTACAACCTTTATAAAACAAGTTTTGCTAGTTGGGAGGTCATTTGATTGAACACAACCAATCAGAACAACATTATACTGAAAATTTCACACCTCTACTTTTTAACCAATAAAATGTCTTAATTTTGGCTCGTTACCATGGCAATTTCAAAATTTTCGGAAATTTTTTCGTGGCACCATGATATTTAAGTGGAAATTTTTTTACAGCTAAAACGACATAGAACGCCCAAACCTCAACGTACAGATTGGATTAATTATTATTTTCCAAATTATGGTGTGAAATTTTCTTACCAAATACCACGCAAGCCTAAATTATTCCTGAAAATTTTCTTTCAAAAATATTTCTGGATATAAATAAAGCGGTGTTGATGGATTCGGTCATAGATTAAAATGTGTAAATTTGTATCCCTTTATCTATAGGCTTATTGGATCCCAATGGTACTTAACTACCTGAAGATTTTCTTCGGGGAAATGTACCTCTTTTCGGAAATCCAATCCTCCCTCTTTTTATTGTATCTCAATGTTTAAATTAAATACTATTTCATTTATTGTTTATATTTCATCGAGTGCATTCCATATTTCAGATCAATTTGTCTGTTGTTTTAAACATTTTAAAAATGAATATAAATATTCAATATCAACCATTACAACAAATGACGTAGCAAATATTTTTTTAGGTTAGGTTAGGTTAGGTTAGGTTAGGAATTTTTAAATCCTAAAATGTATACCTTTACAATAATATTTCAATTTAATAAATATATCAAATTTTTAAATTAGTTTTATTACCTGTTTTTCGTTTGGTTTACCAACAGGTGGCTGGGACCGAATCCATACATTATTATTCAGGTAGGACAAAAGTTCGGGACCCAATAAGCACGTTATTTTTGAACTACCTCCTACTTGGGACCCAATAAGCATATGCCCAAATAAAGCTCTTGTGATATTATAAATGAAAATTGCAAATGCAAATGGAGAGAACCAAATGGCAATATTTTGGTAACCAGTTTTCATAATGATACTTTATTACAAACCCTTCTGGTTAGACTCGTGAACAATGGAAGAAAAAATCGTAAGAGCATTATTAGACTCTGCTTCACAAAAGTCATATAGTTTTTAAATGTATCAAAGATTTAGGATTGGTCAAGAAGAGTGAATAAACTATTATACAAGGTGTTTTTGGTGGTTTTCAAACAGTTTCTTAAATACATGGGATTTGCCATATTTTTCAAAATATAAATAAAAATATCGAAATACAGTTGCAAGTCCTAGAAAACAACAGAATATGCAATAACATTTCTCGACGTATTTCTGACGTATATACATAATTTTTTTCTACGAACCACTTCAAAATAAATCTAGAAAATAAACATTTTATTAAACTGTAATATAAGTTTAACATTTTCAACAATTTTATTTATATTTTTACCAATTCAATTTTAAATTTTCACTGATTTTTTGTGATAAAATAAAATAGAGATTTAAAAAAAAATCCCACATGGCGAATCTGACTTTGGAATTTCGCCTGGTAGATTGGCATACTTTTACCACTAGGCCACCGATGAATATACTCTACTTATCTATACCGTCAAATGTATTACACATATTTTTATCAAAACTGAATTCATTTTATTTGGTTTTTAGTATTTGATGTTAATTTGTACGGATTATTTTATTTAAACTTTTTTTGTAAATAAATATTCTCCATCCATCATTTTTACTAATATATTTTAATAAACTAAAGAAGTATTTTGACAAGTTACTTTGACTTTTATTAGAAATTGTAAAAAAGATGAGTTGATGGGCACTAAACGCAAATGCTGATTGGTGGATTTCATATAGGTACCTACATTCTAAGATGTTTATGAAATCATATCCGTTCAGTTCACCGATATGGCCTACATTTTCATTATGTGCAGAAAATGGATAATATACATATGGGTGTGGAAAAAGTTGTTTTCAAGTTGTTTCAAGTGAAATAATTTTATAAAGCAAAACGCAAAAATAAGAACATTAAACAAACAACTTTTTTCTACGATCGTGCAAAAACTTTTTGCACTATTCATTATGACAAAAGCTTACCACAAGTTGACCACAATTTTTAATATAATTTAATTGTTTAATTAATTTAATTTAATTGTTTAAAAATCAAATATGTATGTACGGGGAGTCATAGTGACGTAATATCTACAATTTCGAGAAGCGGGCATTCAAAAACGCAGGAGCGCAGAAAGTTTTCGCAGAGGAAAAGTTTGTCGGACTCGACGCGAAGAAAGCACTCACAAAGTATGAAATTTGTATGTGTCAAAAAAATTAGAGGTCCTTGTACTGGGGACTATAAGGTGGAATTTATTTAACGTGAAACAATCCATGCATTGCTTTGCTTACAAATTGAACTTAAATATTCCAGAAATTCTCATAATTAAAAGCAGGTAGGACTAGGTATATTTTGCTTTTTATCAAGATAACTATGTACGCCCTGTTCAATGTTAAAAGCTACACTTTTAATCAATAAGAATTTTGATATTCGACATTTCACCAAGCTAATTCCATTCTTGAAGAAAAAGAATGTAGGATTCCTTCCCAAAAAATCAAAAGTTTTTGCCCGACAGGAGTTTGATAGATTTTTAACTGAAGCTCTAACCTAACCTAACCTAACCTAACCTAACCTAACCTAACCTAACCTAACCTAACCTAACCTAACCTAACCTAACCTAACCTAACCTAACCTAACCTAACCTAACCTAACCTAACCTAACCTAACCTAACCTAACCTAACCTAACCTAACCTAACCTAACCTAACCTAACCTAACCTAACCTAACCTAACCTAACCTAACCTAACCTAACCTAACCTAACCTAACATAACCTAACCTAACTGAAGCTCCAGATAATAAATATCTAATGATGAAGGTGAGATACACATTTTATATAATTTCTAACAATGTAACGGCAAATATTTCGTAGACTTTGGTAACTGTTTTGTTACAGATAGTTGCAGTACTTGGCATGGCGGGTGAATGTCGCAGAGACGAGTTACAGAAACTAACATTCGATGATATTAATGACAAGGATTCAGTCATAACTGTGAAAATACCTGATTGCAAGACAAACAAACCTCGATAATTTGTGATAGCAGGAAAAATTAGAAGTTTTAATTTTGTTGAAATGTATTGTATCGCAAATATGTATCCCTTCGTCCTCAGTCTATCAATCACAATAGATTTTTTATAAGATACTATAACGGAAAATGTTCAGTACAGCCTGTTGGTATAAATACTTTTAGTAAAATTCCAAGTGATATTGCAGAATATTTAAATCTGGAAAACCCAATGCAATACACAGGACACTGTTTTCGCAGATCTTCTGCAACTTTACTTGTAGAATCGGGGTCAGACATACTAACATTAAAACGCCATGGAGGATGGAAATCTTCAACAGTGGCCGAAGGCTACATTGAGGAATCTATTTCTAAAAAACCTGAAATAGCGAGTCAAATTCTGGAAGGTGAAACAAGTACCAGTACGACAAACTTGTCTACTCGAAAAAAAGTTATCAGTGAAGAAGACCAAACCGGATATGAAAATATAATTCAAAAAATAACTGGAAACGAATATTGTGCATCAATTACTATAGCAAACTGCTCAAACTGCAATATCAAAATTGAAATTACCTCAAAAAAGTAGATAACTAGTTTTATTTATAACATTAGTTGGTTTTCCATGTTCACTGTTATAGTTTATAATCAAATCATTTGTTTATTGTAATATAAATTACCAAATTATTCGATCGTAGAAAAAATATTGTGTGCAACATGTGCAAAAAGCATCTTCGTTGCACTTTTTGCACTAGTTACAGAAATAACTATTTTAGAAACCTAAGTTTTATCACAGCTGTTATTGAACTAAAGAATATGATTTTTTAAACAAACGTGGAAGTTTTCTTTAGTGTTCTTAATAAGATGGACTTCCGTAGTGTTAGGGTTATTATAATAAATTACAAACTACTTTTTTTATTAATTATTTGTTACTAAAATAAAATTCTATTCATACCGTACAAGGTGTATAAACTATTCCACTTCTTATTTTGTACGCAGCCGAGGTAATTTCTTCAAAAGAAACTCTTATTGGTAACTTTTCTTTGCACAGAGGATCTTCTAAAATTGTATCTGGGTCCTAAAATAAAAAAAAATTGTCAATTTTGGCAAAATTTTATTTTATGTACTTAGTCGTCTTTAACGAAGACGGATTTTCTTTATTATAGTGACTCATACTGTGTGCAATTTAACTTAAACGTGTTCATTGGGCACCACCATTAGATTTAACATATTTCCCAAATAACTTCCAGTTACTGTATAAGGCCTTCTTTCGTACTCAAGAAGAAGAAGAATATAATCATCCAAAAATGCATGACCATCATCAATCAAAAACTCTTCAGAGAGTAAAACACAAACTTTTGCATAAACAAATACAATCAACAATAACCTAACAAAACGGTCGTGTGACATGACCTTGTTCTTGTAACAACCAATGAGATTGCTTACATTCATTCATCAGCATTGCCAACTTTCATTATCTATCAGTTAACTAACTAGAGGATAAAAACGAGTTGATAAACCGCTTCCGAACAAACTAGAACTTTATCTTCTAGTTAGTGTTACCTGACGGTCACCTAACTGATGGATAATATTGGCAATTGATAAACCGGGCCTGAGTTATGTAGATGGAAGAATCCACTTTATTTTTTATTATTATTTTTGTATTATGTTTCTTTTTAGTTTTTGTATCTTTAAATAATTTAAAATTCATTTACAAGTTTTAGTTTTTGGGTAATTAAGATAATGTTATTTTTGAAGCCAACTGGTATTTCTAAAGTAACTGACTTTATAAGGGAGCTAAAAAGGCATAAATGCCCTGATGCAGATTGTATAACTTCTGAACATTTAAAACTTGTGGCTGAAAATGTGAAACATCCTCTAGTTTACCTTGTAAATAATATTCTCGAAAAAGGGATTTTCCCAGATATATTTAAATCTGCCATAATAAAACCAGTTTTCAAAAAAGGTGACAAAAAAGATTAAATTTATTGTACTAACCCTTACTTTTGGAAGTCCATCTTACTAAGAATAATAAAAAACTCTTCAACTTCCAAGTTTAATTGAAAAAATTAGGCTTAAAATCACAATTACAGCTGTTTCGCTAAATAATTAGCATCGTCAGATTGACATATTGAAGTTACATTTTGTTTGTTTGAACTAGGTACCTCTTGTTGATTAAGTAGGTAAGGCTAGACCTAGACCAAGTATGGAAGTAATAAGACATAACAATATTAAAGCCTAGATGTTATTAACCCTAAGGGATTATCCTGGATGTATTTCCCTCTAAGATCAGTATAACTGTGCAATGATATAGAAAAACCAGGAAAAAACTATATCATGCTGATCTTTACAATAACTTAATATATATCTGTTACAATAATGTCTTATCTATGTATAAAATGAAGACTCAATCAAAGTAAACAGTTTAATAGTAGATAACTTCCAAGATTTATTTTTTCATTCACTACTTTAAATTGTTAATCTGCTAGATGTCTTTTTATTTCAAGTTCTTCGAGGAAATCTAAATTTTGTTTTTTTTTATCACAAATATGTAGTATTTGAACGTCATTAGTGTGTATGAGAGAGTGTGGATGTTTAAGAACGTGTTTCGTATAATTTGACTTATCTGGTTGTTGTAATCTATATGCTCTTAAGTTTTCATTGAATCTTATTTTAAAATTTCTTTGTGTTTGACCTACATATACATTTACTTTGATTGAGTCTTTTATAGTTTCGTTCAAACGTTTATTTTTCTTAATAAGATGGACTTTCACAGAGTAAGGGTCAGTACAATAAATGTCATTAAGACCCAATATTAATTTGAAGACAAAAGATCTGTTTAAGCGACACACAATAAAAATGGTTTTGACCTTGCGCAGTGAGTAAATATTATTCAATATTTTCCAGTGCGCACGTTTTAAAACTAGTTTTATCACTGCTTTAACAGAAGTAAAATATTGGTTTTGTCGTCATTGTAATTAAAGATATAATGTTTATGTGCTAATAATGTTAAAATGTTCACATTTATAAGTCACTACTTACTAGTTGTTGGTTTTCAAATAGAAAATGAAACTTACAGTATCTGATTCATCAGAATAATCTGGAGATTTAGTGTAATTTTCCATGTTTTTTAATACGTATCGTCTCCGGTAATTGATCTTTTATTCTTGAATTACTTCATGAGAACTACTTATTGCGATAAAAACGATGCTTGACCCTGACTTAAAAGTTATCTCTTTAACCAAAAATATAAATATTAATTATTGTTACGATGTGTAAATGAAAAGATCTACCTAAACAATTATTATTATAATTAAAGAACTTCACTACCTGATATATTTTTATTATCAATTATTTAACGCAGTGATTCCAAAAGTAGTCCAGGTGGACCCCCAGGGGTCCACGGGAGACTTGACGGGGTTCTACGTTGACGTAAAAAAATGGGTGTTCACAAGTTGTAAGTGGGGGTCAACGAAAATGTATCTGGTTTCGATAGTAAAAAACAAAAATATTGGCTTAGCTTTACCTATCATAATATACAGGGTGTCCCGAAAAGAATGGTCATAAATTATACCACAGGTTCTGGGGTCAAAAATATGTTGATTGAACCCCACTTACCTATATACAATAGTACACACAAAAAAAGTTACTGGGTGCTAAAGTTAAAAATTTAAATATTTTTTTAACATTACTATAAACGGTTTAACGTTAGGTTAGGTAATACATACATCTGCTATTTTCATAATGAAATCATTACCTAATACTTAGTGCATGTCAGCCATTTCTGAGAAACTGTAATTATTCATTTTGAGTTATTAACCAGAAAAACTTTTCTACTTATGTCGAAAAAGCAACAAATACCCTGACTGTAATCAATCAGAGACTTCTCAATTATTACATGTATTAATTAATAGGTAGTGTATTCTACATACGTAGCAGATTTGAAATAACTTGTAAATAACATTAATTAAAATTATGTATTACATTAGATTTTTATTATTTTACTCCTATTTATTATTTTATAAATTGTAATTTAATAATAAAGATGTTTTTAATATTTGTGAAAATGTAGTTTAAATATTCAATATTGAAATTGGCATTTTAAAGGGTAGCTGTATCTTCCATAATAAAATATTTACATAGAAATACAAAGAGACGCAAAAGGTTAAGAATAGACGTTTGGTTCCTGTGGTGGTCCATATTTTATTAAATTATAGCCCTAAAAAAGTTGAGGGTTGAAAGGGGTGTTGATCCCCTCTGAAAATCAAGATAATTTGTTACGGGTTCATTTTTCATATGCAGGATAAATTAAGGAAATCAGTACTTACCACTTAAAATAAGACTAAGTAAAGATTAATTGAATATGTATCTATTGATCCAAAATCATTGTTTACATTGTCATTATAAACTTGAATTTAAGGTTGAACTCTTCTTCTTATTAGCAACAGTATTTAATAGCTTTCTAATGCCTAATTTTCAAAAATAAAAGCCTACCACGGTTAATATTAGTTGTGATCACCAAAAATCTACTAGCTAAATAAAGGATATCAGGTTCTCTCTCTCACTGTCTTTTCTGTCTTTCTTCTTGCTTTTTCTGGGCTAAATTTGGGCCATGTGGTCACATTGACGAATTTATTTCGGATTTTGAAAATTAGCCTAAAACAAAAGTAAGCAAGATCAAAGATATTGTATAAATAAAAATCTTTACTGATTTTGCACATCAATTGTGGATATATTTACGTATCTTTAAAAGGCTGCTCCTCATATCCGGTAAGCTATATCTTGATCACATCTGTAGTGCATAAAAGGTTACCATAATCATTCATGCTTTTAGGCCATAACTACCTAACCATCACCTACTACCCAAACCTTATTCTATAGTAGATAACTCATCCATAGAAGTAGCCTGTAGTACCAGCACCTTATTTGCACCTCTATCACCTACAGTACCATTAGTGATTAGGCTGCACCCTTAGAGAGTAATGTCTAGTAACATCTTAGATGCTTTGGCTTTACCGCACACTGCTGAAAACAAGTAAGAACTTTCCATTATCTTTGTGTTCACCAGTTCACAGCTGCATTTCTATTTCCTTCAACTATCAAGGGTATCTGGAGAACAAAATGTAAATTAAGAATAATGTTAAATTATTATTTGAACTAATATTAAAATTATACTACTATAATATAACTTTTTATATTTTGCACTTATAAAAATCTTCATTATAAAAAGCATTTGCGTATCGTAATGTAACTTTTGCGCACGCAAATTTTTGTTTTAAATGGTTGGCGACATGAGTGAAGTATCAAATGACAAGACTATTGACAATGACATTTGTGGCTAATAGCAATTTATTAATTTTATATTGTTCTTTAAGAAAGTATTTGTAAATATAAATATGATTTTTTACTTATATAATATATTATTATTGGTGTATTAGTCATTTTAAAATATTTTAAAACATTAACATTTTATAATTTAAATGTCAAAACTGTCAAATGTTATAAATAACACAGTGCTACCGACATACTTTTTAAAATCAAAATGTTCGGTATTACGTAAAAATAATAAATTAATTTAAAAAATGATAAAATAGCAAAATATAAAAAATATTATAAACAACTTATTTCATATGGCTGTTGTGACACTCGTTCTTTAAAAAACTCATCGCTTCGCGATTCGTTTTTTAAACTTGAACTCGTGTCATAACAGAATTCCATATGAAATGCGTTGTTTATACTATTATCCAATCAAGACTTTAAAACTATCTGTTAAAACAATACTAGCTTATAAAACAATTGGTACAGAATATAAAATAATCTACTTACCATTATCAATATAAAATTGTAAAACAAATAGTACTATTTGGGGCTCAATTTACTTTTCAAAATATTTAGAGAATTTAATATTTAAGGTTCAAGTACTCATTTTACTAAACATATCTTAGTAAGTACTTAATGTTTTGTGGCATTTAGCATATGATAAAGAACTCTATCCAGCAATTCTGTTTGTATGAATTAACTAAGACCCGACCCACTCTCCAGTACTGAGTTAAACCATATCAATCTGATCTAGTCGGTATAGTCACTTAAAGAAAACTTTTATAGTGCCTGGCTCAAATATTAACTAAATATTTTGAACCGCAACTGTTTCCAATTTATTGGGTATTCTCTACTAGTATTTCCTATAAATTTTCATACATTAACGTTAAACCGTTTTAGAGTATTGTTAAAAAAAATATTTAAATTTTTAACTTTAGCATCCTGTAACTATTTTTGTGTGCACTATTGTATATAGGTAAGTGGGGTTCAATCAACATATTTTTGACCCCAGAAACTGTGGTATAATTTATGACCATTATTTTCGGGACACCCTGTATAAAGGAACCTTAACACTTTTATACACCTTTTGAACAAATGTACGGAATAATTCCTAGTTTCCCAGTGAATCTTAAAACTGATATACAACTTGCTACAAAAGTGATGATAATAGTCGGAAACTAAAATTGAAATTACATTTTTAATTAAAAAGTGTATCTATTGTTATGAACGTATCAAAATCGACAAGCCATGTGACAATAGAAGTGAACGGTAAATGCATAATGAAATGTTCATGTCACCGCCCCTTGGATGCTGCTAGGTAGGAGTTTTTCAGGTTTCAAAGTCAATTTGTACCCCTATTTGCCAGTTGCACAATTTGAAATTTGACATTCGTTCGTTCGACTCAGTGGAAATTCCTGATGCAACCTGTCTTCAAATTTATGATTTTATTAAGTAGAGAATTTGGTTTGTATAGTCTTTCCAATATAAATAGCTAAAATCCATTTAAAAGTGTCATACAGAGTGAGTTAGTTTACTAGGCTTCAAAGTAGAAAGAATGGCGTGAAAACAACATATTTGTCCCGTTAAACATCCACTCTGTATCGTCGGAATCCAGGGGGTCAATTCTCAAATGTCTATTTACAAATCTCGTATGCGACTTGGGTCAAATGTCTACTAAAATATGATCAATGGTATTCTCGAATGACGAATCGACAAATTTTAGTAGACACAGAAGTCGAATGATAAAAACCGGTAGACATTCAGTTTGTCGACTGTCAAGTATATTTGCTGTACCTACCTACTCTTTTAAAAATTTCTTTTGTTGATATTTAGTTTATTGTATTGGATTGTGGAAATATTTTCATAATCATGAACGAAGGGTTGGAAATAGTCGCCGCAATAGAAAACTTAGAAAACCAAGAACAACATTATTATCAAGATTGTTTTGAGGTGTTGACCTAAACTGTGGCCCAAATTTGCCAGACATTAAATCTGCATTTTCTTTTAAACTTAAAATTTCAATTGGAGCGTCTTTCTGTTTTTTCGAACAATAACTTTTTTTATCCATGTTTCTAATTAGTATTCAATGGAACCCTTTATATTATATATTGTCAGAGACAAGTCTGATATTATATATACATCCTTTTACCCTGCCCTAAAATAATCTTAACCTTTATTTTCTACTTCTCTTTTAATTATTTAAGACATTTGTAAATTGTTGTCAGGTTGTATTATTCGAAATAATATGTCGACCATTTTTCTAAGTCGAATGGAGATTGGGAATACCTTTTATAAAAAGTAATAGTCATTAGTAACCGATAATTTCTCGAATTCGACATTTTTCATAGACATTTGAGAATTGACCCCCTTCTCTCTTTAGACTGGTACAGCGCGAAAACAAGTGGAGTACGGACGCGACTTGTTGACGGCTTTTAATGGTCCGCTGTATTTTGTTGCGTGCAGGGTTCTCGGAGTTATTTTTTGCGGCAGTTTTTTCTGTAGCTCATAAAGTAGGTGTCTAGTGCGGAGACGGAGAGTCCAGATTTTTATATGGGCTGTTAAGTATTAACTTTAGATATATCTTTGTTTCAATAATTCATTTTTAATAATTGGTTTACGTATTGTACTTAATTTTTGCCCATATTAATTGATAACCTTAAATTAGTTACATATATTATGGCAGCGTTTTGGAGACCTTTTGAATCAGAAAATGGAAATCCGGATCAAAATTTAAATTCAGAAGATATGATATGGCCAATAGGTGAGGTTAGTAGCGAATTTTGCAATAAAGATTTACACATTCAGTGTCAGAGGGTTATTTTAAATATGTATCGGTGTTTGAAAAATGCAGATAATATAAAATAAGATGCGGTTATAATAAAGCGAATTAATACGTTAACTAACATTTCTATTTACACTATTTTTCGGGTTAATAAGCGCGGTGACGTTATAAATCATTCGCAGGTGCGGAAAAACAAAAAAACAAAATTTGCAAATGTTGACGAAGCTACAAAAGATGTTATAAAGCGAACGGTTTATAATTTATATCAAGAAAATATTGTACCGACTTTAGAAATTGTTCAAGAGAAATTACGAGATTATCCTGATTATAATTAGAAAAGCTTAGAAACTTTACGCGGTATACTATTAGAATGCACTTTTATCTACTCCTATTAAATTATACATTAATTATTCAACTGCTTTTGAGAAATTAATAGTATCCATAAACAAAAAGCGTGAGTTATAATAACTCTCTAGTGAGTTATTACACCATACTGTCATAGTAACTATATACCTACTGTCTAGGAATCAATGGCGGTTCGATCCCATGTGCCTACCAAACCTTTTTTTAATTTTGTTCATTTTTTACATAAATATCTACTCAATCCATCGAATTAATTAAATTTTAATTCTATGACTCAATCACAATTTAAGAACCGAATAGGTACCAAAGGTGGCTGTAAAATCTACATTCGATGAAACGGAATAGTCCATTATTGTAATTGAGGGGAGTAATGTCAGTTGATATTTTTAAAAAGATATTTTGACTTTTTTAAATCTGTTAAAAATTATAAAGGTGTTAAGAAAGATGAATTCAGAGAGTGAAGATGAGTTAATATGTACACCTCCAGAGTTGAGGCAAGTAGCTAATGCTACAGTACAAAATTTATAACCCGAAAAGTCACAAAACCAATATAAAGCCGTCTACAAAAATTTTTAAAATTGGTGTATCAGTAATAATATAAACTCTTTTACAGAAAATGTTCTTTTGGTATATTTTAAAGAACTGACCAGTAAGTCTCTGTGCACTTTCTACTCTATACTGAGAAGCAAACTCAATTTAAATATATTGAAATAAATATAGAAAATTATTCGAAATTACATGCGTTTCTTAAACGTCAATCAAAGAAGCATGTAGCTAAATCAAGGCACTGAAACGCCATGGTGGTTGGAGATAAACTAATGGTGCTGAGGGATACATTGATGATTCCGAAAGGAATAAGATACTGCAAATAAAATATATGGTTCTATAACTGCTCAACCAGTTGGACTTCTTCTACAACATAAATATGCAACAAACTCAAAACAAAATAATAAACTTGCATAATTCAGTTCCACATTTTCAGTTTACTGGTTGTTCAAACTTTACAGTTAATCTCATCACTAAGCAAAATAAATAATTACTACTTAAAACTTTTATTTCATTGTTATTACTATTACAGTTCTTTCTGTATACTTACATTTTACTATTTATTGTTAAAGTCGTAGATAAAGTATAGTATTCAACTTGCGGTAATGGTCATAACTCACTTGATAAATTACAGCACTCGCCTGCGGCTCGTGCTGCAAACTTCATCTGCGTGAGTTATGACCTACATTACCGCTCGTTAAATAATATACTATTAATTATAAGAAATTAGATAAACGAATGGTTATAATGGAATCGCGGCGTATTGTTGTACTCCGTGAAGAGTATTTAGATAAACCAAGGAAGTATCGTGAATAAAAAAGGCATATAGTACACCTAGATGAGACTTGGTTTGACACACATGATACTGTTCAGTATGGCTGTGTAGATCTGTCTCAACAGTGTAGTTTAAATGCGCCATGTAAGAGAGGAAAGCGTATAATAATTCTTCACGCTGGAAGTGAAAACGGTTTTGTACCAAATGCGTTACTACTGTCTGCGAAAAATATTAAGCAATGTTCAGCCGACTATCATGAGGATATGACTGCAGATTTATTGGAAAAATGGTTTCAAGAGCAGCTTCTTCCTTACATTCCTCCAAATCAGTAGTCGTTATGGACAATGTTTCCTATCATTTGCGGATATTAAATAAAATTCCAAATTCTAGTTCAAAGATGGCAGATATTTTAGAATTTATGAAAAATAGGAACATTAGTCTGGAAAAGGTAACCACAAAGAAAGAATTACTACGAAGTATAAAAGCGCTTAATTTAAAAAACTATTATGTGATCGACAATATTTGTAATATACACGGAAATACACGCATATGGAGACAATGTTTCGACAAAGGAAAATTTGCGCTATGCACTACCCTTTGTAGCAATTTATTTTAGTTATACTACTATCGTAAAACTCCACTCAAATAAAGATTTAAGAACATTATAGTTCCATGTCATATCAAAGGCTTTCCCATTATCAAATCCAGCTTTTGCACCTTGTATCAATATCCGATTTTTAAGATGTGGATGAAGAAATGTACTTGTTATATTAAAAATTATAGAGTGCGACTCTGTGTAATGCATTCTTTTATTGTATTAGGTTTTTAAAAATATAATTATTTTTGCGTCACAATTAAATTTCTCCGTGAATTTTGTACTGGGTTTCTATGTCTGGCTGGCATCCAAACATTTACATTGATAGACTAAAATGACTGAGTTTTATAACCCACAGTAAAATAGTTGACTTGTTAAAGCAGACTATTGTATTTATTTTTGATATCTATAAATAAAAATATTTTTGTCTTGTTAAAGCTTAATATCATGTTTTTAAGGATGAAACTAGAGGATTTTGATTAGAAAAGAAAACAGCCGAGTACATGCTGTGTTAGTGCTCGGCTCTATCAACTAAACGGAAATCCTATCTTAGCGAGTGAGTACTGGCCAACACTAGTCATCATAAGAGATACAATGGTTCTAATGAGATCTAAGTGCGGATGAAGCTTTTGGGCTGTTATAGACTGATGTAAAATATCTTTTTTTTATTTAAAATAACCAAGAAATGCCAATCAATTTAAATAATGGTCAAACAATACTATATTAAGTATGGAGAACGGTAACGTTCGACAAGCTTATAACGTTTTTCGCACGATTGATACCATAATAAATTATAAAATTAAACACTTTCGTCATATTGACTGGTTTCATTCATTTTATCAAGATAGATACTTTGGTTGTTAGGTAGTAATTAAGGTGCATAACAACAATGGAGAATTGAGTTTTTATTTAGTTATTTAAGTACAATTTTGATTATTATAAATTAAAATATGAGCGAAATTGAATTTAAAGAAATTGAACGGGCTTGGGAAGAAGGGTGTTCCGCAATTATTCCCGAAAAATCCAAAATCCGTTATCATAATACCTAACAAAGTCTTAAATAAATATCTCGTTCAATGACATATGTAGTTAAAAGCTTCTGGAAGCTTCTGGGCAGAATAATCAATGATTACCGTTTTTCTTTATGAACGCATTGAAATTTCCAAGTTTGATCGCGTATTTGAAGAGAAAAAATGTTGGCTAATGGCTCAAGAAAGCGAGCATTTTTAAACGGGAGCAATTTAAAAAAATTCTGATGGAAGCACCGGATGAAGAATTTCTAATTCACAAGGTAATGTAAGCTAGTTTAGGTAAAATAAAATTTGTAGGTCACAATATTATTGGGAATATTTGATGCCTGTAGAAGAGAAAAATTTCTGATGGAAGCACCGCATGAAGTACCACATAATTTGTAGGTCGCAATGATACTGGAAATATCTGGTGCCTGTAGAAGAGAAGAATTATATAATATTACTATGTATGACATCCAACAAACTGATGGTTTAATGGTTGTAAAAGTACCCAATACAAAAACAAACATCCCGCGTAATTTTACAGTCGTTAATAAACCAGACGATAAAATTCCATATTTAGAAATTCTGCAAAAGATATAAAACTTTGTCCAATACAAATAAAATCAAATCATTTGTTCTTAAAATACGCCAAAGGAAAATGTTGTGCTCAAGTAATAGGGAAAGGGAAAATCGGGGGCTGACCTTCTCAAATGCCAAATTCTTAAATTTGCTTAATCCCGATAACTATACTGGCCATTCGTTCAGGAGGACATCAGCAATGCTTTTGGCTAATAAAGTTGTTGATGTCCTCGGATTAAAGCGTCATGGAGGTTGGCGTTCATCGACAGTGGCAGAAAGCTATGTAGAAGATTCTCTTCAAAATAAAATAGATTTTAGCGAAAAAATATTGTGCAATACTAGTAATACTACTAATGTATGCGATTCTGCAGGAGTTTCTGTTAGAAGTGAAACCACAGCCCAAACAAGTATTGAATTTTGTTTATTATTAACCAATGACAAAAGAAAATTACAGATTTTTGTAATGTTCACTTCAATTGTTGAGCAGTGTATTTATAATACATTTTGTACGACCCGAAATATCTTTACATTTTATTACCAAAGTAGTATTATGAAATGTTAATATCTCAAAATCTGTCTTCAATCATTTGTCTTTAAGAAACAATCTTCAAAAACTCTCACTCTGCTAAACTCAAAAATTTTAAATGTTTCCATAAAAATAGAAACAACAGAGAAACAGCTAGTGACGGAGTTTCCATATACGTCAGTGACATATTTGAAGTGGAACCAATACCACTAAACACCTTTCTAGAAGCTGTCGCAGTTACCATTAATAGCCACATAAAAATCTCTATCTGTAACCTCTATATATCACCCAGTCAAAATATCACAATGCATGATATCGAAGAACTTCTCTAACAAATCCCAGCTCCTGGGATTTTAACAGTCATAGCCCAAACATCGCTTACCAACAGGAAGAGTCATAGGAAAACTACTCGACAACCAGAACATAAACATTCTAAACTCAGGCGAACCCACAAGATTCAATATCTGAAACGGAGAAACCTCTGCTATCGACCTAACTATGTGCGATCCGACCCTTCGAGCACCCTTAAACTGGGATGTCCATCCTTACGTATATGGTAGCGATCATTACCCCATTTTTATTACTCGTAGTTTTGGCTTAGCTAAGGCGACATCTTTCTCGAGATGGAAACTCGACCAAGCTAATTGAACACTCTTCACAAATCTAGTAGATTAACATTTCCATGACCTGCCGGATCCCGCTATTTCTTATAAATCTCTGGCTTTCTCACAATTCTCAGATATATTATTACAATCGGCGCACGTGGCAATTGGTTAAACTAAAACACTTACAACTCATACACCAGCACCATGGTGGAATGACAAGTGTGAAGAAGCTATTAAGAAATATAAACGAGCCTTTAATAAATTCAGGCGGCATCCTACTACACAACATCAGATCGAGTACAAGAAACTTAGGGTCATAGCTCGCTATCAAACTGAACAAAGCAAAAAGCAAAGCTGGAAACCTATTAGCAATTCTACACCGATATTTTCTATATGGAAAAAGATTCGAGAAATATCTGGTAAATCTCACAATACTGAAATTAAATTATTAAAACGTAATGATAAAATAATTACATCAACAGAAGATATTGCAGAGACATTTGCTGATCAGTTCGAAGAAAACTCAAGTAACACAAACTACACCTCAAAATTCCTCCAATATAAAATCAGAAACGAAGCAGAGGGGTGGATAGTTACAAATTCCAATGACGATCCCATTAATTCTCCAATATCATTAGAAGAACTGGAGGATGTCTTGTTTAACATACAAAACTCGACCCCAGGTCCAGATAATATTTCAATTATTTTTATCCAAAAACTAAGTGAGAATGCAAGAAAATACCTGCTCAATATTCTGAACATAATGTGGGTAAAGCATTACTTTCCAAAATCCTGGTCAGAATCTTATATAATCCCTATCCTGAAACCTCAAAATCCGAAATCTGACCCACAGTCCTATAGGCCAATATCACTAACCTCATCAACTTGCAAACTATTCGAAAAGATTATAAACCGCCGGCTTGTATGGTTGTTGGAAAACAAAAAGCTCCTTATTCCTAAACAGAAAGGATTTCGAAAGAGCAGAACTACAACGGACAATCTAGTCGATCCTGAATCGGAAATATATTAAGCACAAATAAACAAACAGCGCTGTATGGCCATATTCTGTGACATAACGAAAGAATATGATTGTACCTGGAGATACGGAATCAGCAGAAAGTAGTATTGGATTACGGTTATATCGTAGTTATATCTGTTTTTTGTTATTTATTGGTAATTTCAATTATACAGGCTGTGGCTGATAAACGGTCTATTAGAAATATCTCGAGTACTAGTGATAACTGAATCATGAATACTGGAGTTAAGGTTAAATTTATTGTACTAACTCTTACTTTTTGGAAGTCCATCTTATTAAGAACAATAAAAAACTCTTCGTTTCAACGTAACTTTCAAGTTTATTTGAAAAAATATGTTTTAAATCACAATGACGGCCGTTTCGCTAAAAAGCATCGTCAGATTGACATTTAAGTTACATTTTGTTTGTTTGTAGCTAGGTACCTGATGTTGTTTAGGTAGTATTAAGGCTAGACCAAGTATGGAAGTAATAAGACATAACAATATTAAAACATATTTTTTAAAATAAACTTGGAAGTTACGTTGAAACGAAGAGTTTTTTATTATTCTTAATAAGATGGACTTCCAAAAAGTAAGAGTTAGTACAATAAATTTAATTACAACGAAGATGCTTATCAGCGAAACGGCCGTCATTGTAATTTAAAACTTTTTTTTCAAATAAACTTGGAAGATCCTATGATTTTTACCACAGATATGACAGACCATTTCACTCCATACATCTATATTAATTTTGAGAAAGTAATTAAACAAAGTAATTACGGAAATAATCAATACAAACAAACAAATTTTTCTAAATTAAATGATATGTTACAAAATGAAACTTGGGAGGAAATATTCAATATACAAGACCCGCAATTATCTTACAACATTTTCATTACCAAACTCAAAGAATACATTTCAAGTTGTACTTACGTAGTACCATATAAAAATAGAAATTACTCAAAAATTAAACCCTGGATTACTAGTGGTATTATAACTTCTATTATTGAGAGAGATAATTTGAAAAAAAAGTTATTAAAAAATTATTCCGATGACCTTAAGCAAAAATACAAAGTTTATAGAAATAAATTAACTGCTCTTATTAAAAAAACTAAAAATGACTATTACAAAAACAAAATACTTGATGCTGGTAAAAATTATAAAAAAATATGGGACATCGTAAATAATATAACGGGTAGTAAACCAAAAAAAACAATTGAAAATGTAACCATGGTCCTAGAAAATGGAAACATAATAACTGATAATAAAGAAAAAGCAGCAGAGTTCAACAATTTCTTTATAAATATAGGCAACAAAATGGCTAAAAATATACAAAAAACTGAACTTCCTGATAACTTTTTGAGTGATCCTACAATTAATGATTCAATATTTCTTGAACCTGTCACAAATGAGGAGATAATTATAATTATATCAAACTTAAAAAATAACTGTTCACCAGGACCTGACAATATTACCTCAAAAATGATAAAAGTTATTCACTATCATATATCTAAGCCATTGACACATATAATAAACAACTGCTTTTTGTATGGAAAAATACCTAACCAGTGGAAAGAGTCTAATGTAACTCCCGTTTTTAAATCCGGGGACCAAAAATTTTTGAATAATTATAGACCTATATCAGTAATCAACAGTTTCGGAAAAATATTTGAAAATGCATTAAAAGTTAGGCTAATGTCTTTTCTTGATAAACATAACATAATAACAGATAAACAGTATGGTTTTATCAAAAATTCTAATACCGAAAATGCTATAATTGACTTCCTCAAAACAACGGTGGGTGCGTTGGACAATTCATTAAAATGTATAGCAGTCTTTTTAGATTTAGCCAAGGCTTTCGACACTGTTGAGCATGAGAAATTACTAAACAAGTTATGTAATTATGGCATTCGAGGTGTAGCTCTGAAATTGTTCGAAAATTACCTAACAAACAGAACCCAAAGAGTAACAATAGGAAAAGTATCCAGTACTGATCTCAAAATAAAAATGGGCATACCACAAGGAACAGTGTTAGGTCCTATTTTATTTCTAATATATATGAACAGCGTCTCAAAAATCAAAAATTTCAAAGGGCATTTGATTTGCTACGCTGATGATACTGTCCTAATATTTTCAGATAAATCATGGGATTTGGTGAAAAAGAAGGCTGAATCAGACTTAAATAGAATCCAATTGTGGCTTATGGATAATTCGCTAACTTTAAATGTTGAAAAAACGAAATATATTACTTTTTCACCAACGATAACAAATCAACCTATAAACATATCTTTACAATTACATCATATTAACTGCTCTCAAATACAAATTGCAAATGCAATAGTTTAAAAAAATGTTCCTCCATAAGATACCTTGGTATAATAATAGATCAATATTTAAAATGGACGAAACACATAACATATGTTGCGAAAAGAATAAGAGTTTTAATGAGAAAATTTTATCAGCTAAGGGAAATTATGTCAGAAAAAAACCTAATTATAATATATAATGCTTTTGCAGAGTCAATAATAAGATACTGTATAATAGCTTGGGGAGGAGCATTCAAGACTACAATTGGCATTTTGCAAACTGCACAAAATTTACTTTTGAAAATAATCTTCAAAAAGAGTAGATTACACTCTACTCTTCTATTGTACCGAGAATCCAAAATTTCAAATATTCAAACTATGTATACATATCAATGCTTACTTCAATTATATCATGAAGAAAATAAACCACCTTTAGCCTATGCGGGTACTAGAAACAATACAAACTTGAACGTTAGAACTACATTCATTAAAAAATCTGTCGCAAAAAACTCATTTATATATTATGCACCAAGATTATATAATCAATTGCCTCCATATTTAAAAACAATTAAAAAATATAAAGTATATAAAAAAGAAATTAAACAGTATCTTGTCAGTCATCCTGAAATATTGAACATATAAGTAATGGTTTCCTATGCTGAACATTCGATGTCATTACCTTTGCATTTATTTCATGTTTTTGTTTCTGTTTTTTATTATTATTAATGACACACATTTGTTAAATATAATATGATATATTTTTTTTTACTACTTATCATAAATATTACAATTTCATGTAAAGTACTTGAGTAGCATGATATTACCGAACAAGCATTTGGTTGCTTAGGGTGGTGTCAGCCCCTCAGGTGCTTATTTATTTATTTTTTTTTTTTATGATGAATTTTATGTATTTATATATGAAAAATAAATTGAATTGAATTGAAAAATTGAGTTACGTTGAAACGAAGAGTTTTTATTGTTCTGGAGTTAAGGGGTTTTTAAAAGTGAACTATTTAATGAAAGTATTTTAATTTAATTGCTACTTTTGATTATACCTCTAGTTGGTTTAAAATTTAACAGTAATATAAACATTAAAATTAACTCCTACTAATACATTTGCATCTTATATCTGATAGAAATATTACCCGTAAATATCATTATACTATATACTTAAATTATACTTTAACATTAAATATACATTTCTCCAACAAGTAAACGCACCACTGAAAAATTAAAATATTTTATTAGCGTTAATATAAACTCCCATTATAATGTTATATTTTGGAAGCCTCTTGTATATGCTATTCGTAAACTTGATATTTATTGACTGTGTTTTGTAGCTATAGTATTTTTTGCAACAAAACACAAAATGTACTAATTCAATTTCCAAGTGCCCACGAATTTAAGAGGTATTTTTATTCGGCTACTGTTTAATTGTTGCTTATTTTTAATTGTGTTTATTATGAAGCGTCAATCACGGTATAAGGTTGGAGTTACTGAAGAATTGGTCGTCGATTTAATGTGTCCCACACATCCATTTCATAGGTGTTAGAAAGATTCCTCGAAACAGGGGATCATATTCGCAGACCAGGGCAAGGACGAAACCAGGTAATTACCCCCATTCAAGATCGATTTTTAAGAATTTCTGCTCTTCGACAACATTTTGTAACACATCAAAGTTTACAAACTCAGCTTCGGGACGTACATGCTATACAAATTAGTACTGAAACTTCGTTCGCCAGCGAGTTAGGGAATACATATAACACCTAGGATCGCCGCGCGAGGTGCTCTATTAACTGCAGAGCATTGTGACTTTTGCGACATGTGATCGGGCATTATCTTGTTGGAAAGTTGGATTTGCCAGGATGTCAAGATAGGGTAAAAGATAGGGTTCTAAAACTTCTTGCATATAACGCTGCGCGTTCATGTTACCTCTGATGAAGATTAAAGGTCCCGAACCATAAGCTATAGCACCCCAAACCATAACTCCAACAGTTTGATGAACATGCTTTTCAACAAAAAACCGTGGATTTTTCCTTTCACCACGTCGTCTTTTAACCCTCGCACGACCATCGTGCATGCCTAAACAAAATCGAGACTCGTCACTAAAGACATTACTGTTCCATTCCTGA
Organism: Ophraella communa; assembly: GCA_035357415.1. Lineage (NCBI taxonomy): Eukaryota > Metazoa > Arthropoda > Insecta > Coleoptera > Chrysomelidae > Ophraella > Ophraella communa. The sequence goes on along the minus strand of CM068994.1, from coordinate 7,271,991 downwards.
TCCCAGAGTGACCGTTCTCTGCACCACTCAAGGTGATTATATCGGTGTTCTGGAGTTAAAAGGAGGACCCGGTGTGGTCGGTATGAAAACAGGCCAAAACGTCTTATTCGTCTGTAAACACTTCGCATGCTAATAGGTTTTCCGTGTTCTGCAAACCATTTATTTGCAATGAACCTGGTAGTGGAGAAAGGCCAATAATCTTAGGCGGCGATCTTCACGGTCTGTTGTTCTACGGGGGCGTCCAGAGCCCCTTGCTCTTTGCGTACGGCCTTCTCGAAGCCATGCCTCTCAACACCTAACCACGGTGTCTACACTTCTTTGCGCTCTAACTGCAATTTCCCGAAAAGAGGATCCAGCTTTCCGAGTCCCACTATACGACCCCTATCAAACTCACTAAGTTGATGAAATCGTACAGGTCTCCGTACCCTAGCATCGTAACCAATCGTAAACAATGTCAAGAACCAAAATCCGCAAAATTTGGATCTTTACTACGGCTACAATATTCGAAATTGATTGTGTTAACCTCTACTTTTTGGAAGTTCATCCAGGATAATCCCTTAGGGCTAATAACATCTAGGCTTTAATATTGTTATGTCTTATAACTTCCTTACTTGGTCCAGCCTTACCTCCTTATCAACATCAAGTACCTAGTTACAAACAAACAAAATGTAATTTCAATATGTCAATCTGACGATGCTAGTTATAGCGAAACAGCTGTAATTGAATTTTAAAGCGAATTTTTCTAATAAATGGTGGAAGTTTAGTTTAACTGTTCAGTTGTTTATTGTTCTTAGCTACAATATTCATTTTTGGATTGTTAGTGGATTTCAAAAAAAGCAGTATAAAAACCGGAATCTTCATCTGATAAGGCTGAAAATTTTATCAATTGTTTATATACTTTAACTTTTCATGTAAGTTATCAATTATACAGGACAATTCCTGTTAAAGTAACTGTTCTTTGCCAAGTCCAACCTTACTGATATTAACTAAAACCATGTAATTGTTATCATTACAACAATAGAATTCAAAATCGCTAAAAATAATAAAAATCACTATTCACTGAACACAGTTGTAATAATGGTAACAAAATTATTAGGGCAAAAATTACCTGCTACGATAATTTAAAAACTTCATTAAAGATGTTTGTTAACGGTTTAAAGGCTTGCGATCGTACAGTGTGGTGTTATCAAGCGGACTTGGTCTGGTTTTACTAAATCTATTCATTTTCTGTTGTTTTTGTTTATAATATATTTGACAGTACTTTTTTTGACATGAGAAAAAATATAAAATGTCATTCACTGTCAATTGCAATAAAAAATTGTACAATGTTGTTGTATTTACACAATAAAAGGTGTTAAGCTGGTTGTTACTGGTTTACATTACTTATTAAGTTAAATAATAACAATGTTGCTAGACTCCAAAACACAATGTAATCCGATTTTGCTAAAATATTTGTAATATTTAAACCAATTTTTTACAGTGTAGTTCAAAATCATAGGCGCTCCAACAAACTGATTAACCCTTATCGGGGATCGATAACGCAGATTACCCTTTTTTCTTTGATGGGTGGAAACCTGCTCCAGGCTGCGGGTACTAGTTCTATCATTCTCTCCAACGGGATACAACCCCACTCGGTTAGCCCACTCGCGAAACAACAGCAAGGGGTTGACCCCGCCAGAGCCGACCGCACTAAAACCACCCCCTCCAAATATGTGACCCTGGTACTAGCTTTTCAGATATTCGCCAGAGCCACCTACCTTTACACCTCCGATCTCCTCACCACACCCTGGTAGATTCTCTCTTCCTTCTCCTTCTGTTTCAATATCTCACTAATCATCATTGTCCGTATATCCTCCCACTTACCCTGCCCATCCGTCATCAACCTAACCATGCTCCCCTCAGTGCTTACCTCTCCCACTCTGTCTTCCGAATCCCTCCTTTTCTTTACCCATCTGGGGCATCTAAAGACTGTGTGCCCTGCATGGTCTCTCTCCCCACGGTAGATACACTCTTCATCTCCAATCTTATCTATCCTGTACGTGTAGTCTCTGAGTACCCATGTCCCATTAACACCTGTTTTATATAATAATCAACCCTTTTATGTTTGCATCCCACCCACCTTGCTAAATCCCCAATTAGATCCTCGTCCATTTTCCCTTCTCTCAATTTTCTCATTCATTCCTCCAATCATTCAAAGTTTCCGACTCTATTTCTTCCCTAAAATGCACCCCCCTCTCATTGATTTTAGTCCTTTTCCTTACCAACATTTCAACCGGAGGGACCCCGCTACCACCTGCACTGCGGCACCCGATACCGTTCGATAATCCGACACCAACCTTAACAAAATCCTTCTCTGTACCCTCCTCACCATTACTTACCCTGTCCAAGTATCCCCCTAAGTCGACGCCCCATACAATAGAATAGAATTTGCCACCCCCCAATATAGAAACCTCTTTACACTACTGGGTCCACCTATGTTAGGTAACAACCTCCTCAATGCCTGGACTTTTTTCTCCGTCTTTCTGACAGTCTTTACCACATGTTTTCTAAAGTTAATCCCTTCCCCTAACCAGATTCCTCCTTAACCTTATTAATAACTACCCTCCTCCAACTCAAATTCTAAATTTGCTCCCCTTGTGCCATTTAACAACACCAACTGCGTTTTTTCAGGTGTTTATGCCATTTCCCTCTCCTTAAGTCACCGATTTACCTTCCATAACGCCAGGTTCATGCTATTCTCCAGTCTGACAGCATTCTGGCCCTTCCGTACTACTGCTATGCCGTCAGCGTACCCAATTAATTTGACACCGTCCGGCATCTCCATCCCCAGAATGGGATCATAAAATACATTCCAGAGGAACGGTCCCATGACCGACCCCTATGGTATCTCCACCGTCACCTGATATTCCTCCTTCCCAATCAAAATTCTTTTTCCTCTAAAGAAATTCCTAACTATTGTAATGAATATTATGATTCAATGATTATAGTTTAATTGATTTATTAATAAATTTGATTGAATATTCTCAGGGGTGCTTTGTTCTGCAAGTTTCTAATTGGACAATTAGGTGTATGTGAATGAAAAATTGATTAATTATAATTACAAATTTATTATAAAAAAGAGTTAAGTTAAAACAGTAATATTGAAAGGTTAATAATGAAACTAATTAGAAATAAGGAAAAATAAGAAAAAGAAAAGGCCTTTTATTAACTATATAAGAACTTACTTGATTTGAATTTGTGCTAAATTAATTAATGTTATTTTTGTAATGGTAAGTATTATTATATCAAATAAATTCTTTCGTTTTTAAATTATAAAACTTAAGTAACTACTACAAAAATTTTCAAAATGTTTACAATTTTATCTGATCTTGATGTAGAGTCCTGCTTCCTGATTGGTGGAAAAAATGTGTAGTCGCTCTATGAGAAACGGAAACGAACGAAGTGATACCTGGATTTTCCGACTTTGGTAAAATGTCGTGTTGTTAGATGTTTGGTTTCTTGTGTAATATTATTGTTCTTTGTTTGTTCCTCCAAATTGATATAGTTTAGTGTTTGTTGGATTATAGTTCCTTTAATTGTATTATAAATAGTAAGTACACTTATAAGTAATTTCTTCTTTTTTATGCGTCGAAAATGTTTTTTTTTAATTACAGTTTTGATTAGTTTTTACTGTCACTTTTTAGCACTTTGTTTTACTCCTTGATTACTTTAAATTGTATTCTTAATGTCACTATTTAACACTTTATTTTAACTACTTTAAAAACTGTTTGTTCACTTTGTTCTAATTGACTGTTCACACTGACTGATCTTCTATATTTGACTTCCAATAATATACTACCCTAACGACCTCTGCTCAAGTCTTTTTATAGGTTTCTAACCTTCTAGAAACTTCGTTATTGTTCTATGGATTAGTCATTTCTAGAAAAATATGTGTATCTCTTTCTTTCCTATGTATAACTAGACATACTCACTTCGTCTATTGTCGATCATTCCAGAACAAAAATATATCTGTCTCTTTTTTACACATTCGCGAAGTTTCTAGTAGGTTTAAATAACATGTTTATATACAAAATATAATATTGATACATTACATAATAAAAATTATTTGATTAAGTTATATTAAACAACTTCTGTTGATATTATACTCATTATACTATTATCAAATATTTAAATATCACACTATATTAATCAAGTTCCCCAAAATTCCCCTCTGGACTAACTGCGCTATAATACATCCTACAGTTGCCATGTTGAACGCATTCCTGACATCCAACAGGGCTACCGCACATCACCTATTTCCCCTCTTATCCATTCTTGAAAATTTTGCCCTATCCACCACCTCTTTAATTGCCATCTCCCTAAAATCATACTGCGTTTCTGCAAAATCTCCCTTCTCCCTTCTCCCTAATCTCCTTGAATAACCTCCCTGTGACAATATGGTCGTAAAGCTTTGCCACCGTATTCATCAGGCACAGTGGTCTGTACGAGGTGGCCTCACCCCACGGCTTGCCTTCCTTCGGGATCAATACCAGTCTGACTAGCTTCCCAGACCTCGTTTCTTTTCATCAAGTCACCAAGTTGTGACATGTCTATCGCCATGCTACCTTTCCTTAAGTCACCGTCCCCCCGAACCCTAAAATCAATTCCGATCCAATGTATTATTAGACACAACCTTACCACTGTCAAACTTACCCCCCACAACAGAACGTACAAAACCCTTGCAAACGAACGTAACCGGAAGCCCCTGTCAGTACCATTAAAAATTAGCAGAACGCCACGGTTCCCTCTCTTTCCGATCAAACCACCCCTAGAGACCAGTCATTCACGAGATTCAGAAAATACATTTATCTGGCTGTATCACAAAGGATACAGCCGCTACGTTACCGCTATGTTACCGTTACCGCTACGTTACCGCTATGTTACCGTTACCGCTACGTTACCTCCAGCATGAAATATAGCCAATAGTTGCAGTCCTTTCTATGGAGGGAGGAATTTGAATGTGTGTTTGAATATGTATTGTGTTCTGTTCTATTGCTGAATGTTGGTGTTGTTTTTGTGTTAAGGTCGGCTTCCAAAAGTATAAGTCTGTTTGTCAGGGTGTCTCTTGTCTGTAATTCTTCGTTAGATTCTGCTATGTCTTCTTCAAAGGTATATGTATTAACTGGAGACGAAAAACTTCTATTAGCGTTTTCCCTAGCAAGGAGACTTGTTAGAACTCTACGCTTTTGTTCAACGGTATCAGGGACAGGAAAGATTCTTATTTTGATTTCATAAGAAATCTCAAATGATTTTAAATGGTTAGCCTGCATTTTGAAAATAATACTCAAACTCAAAGTACTCAAAGACTCAAAGACAAAAGATAAAGTATCTGAATACAACAACAACAACAATAATCGATACTAACAAAAGCAGGTATCCAAAATCTAATAATAGAAACCTAAAATCCAAATGAATGATTCCAACTAAGCATAGAGATAACTGTCAGATAACCAAATCTCAAATGGACCTAAAAGTCAATGAACAGGTACTCAAAACTAAAGAAAACAGCATGAGCAGGTATCAGAAATAACAGTAATAGTCTAAACCGACAACAGCATTAATCCAAGTCCCAAAAGTGTACAAAAATAAAAAAAATAGAAATGCAATACTCAAATAAACATACAAGTCAAATATCAGAACTCCAAAACCAAGACAACAAAGTTATCGAACAACAAAGTGTATGTGTAATACTGTATTAGCATATATAACTCAAAAATAAAATAACAAATACTACAGAGAAGTATCAGTTTAAAACTATAAAATTGTGTAATATTCTTAATAGCTGTACTAAAAAATTATTTCAAAATCACTTCTTAAATTTGTCAATTGTTATTTAAAAAAAATCAAACATGTAACAGTTTCAACTCAAAAATGTCTTAAATTTGTATTAAAAAAAAACAATATACTAAATACTACTGGATATTTAAGAATGCAATATCAAGTTAATTTTTTTCGGCAAAAAAATTTGTTTCAACAAAACTTAAATCAGCAAAACTCAAAATGTTCAAAAAAAGTCATCGATTCAAGAGGCAAAAAGTTATTTGGACGTTATGTGATTTAAGAGCAACACAAAAAAATTATCATTAATAGCAATAGTTAATATTGAGGTCAAAAATGAATAAAAAAAAATTTATATACCTCTCAATCCAAACTATAGCAAAGCAATAACAAGGGGCGCCAATTTGCAACTAAATTAGTCCCAAAAAGGCAGGGCGCCAATTTGGAATGTTTCCTTCACCGGCAAAAACGAATCTCTTCATTTATTTTTAGAAAAAGTTGAAGTCCTTAGAGTTTCTAGAGGTGTCACTGAAAATGAGCTTTTCTTGCAATCATGTGAACTTTTTAAAGATAATGCTTTTACATGGTACCTAAATAATCGTAGTAAGTTCCAATCTTGGAAAGATATTGTTACAATCTCTTTTGAGGAGCTAATAGTGTTGCAAAGTATCGAAACGCGCGTCAGGCATATAAAAGTGTGTGTTAAAATCACCCACTAGAATAATCTCTCTCCCTATATCCCTAACCACTTCCATGACCCTATCCACGTCCCTTTAATACTCTTCCATTCCACTGTTCGTCGAAAAGTAACAGCCCACCCCACTACTAATGGTCCTCTTTCTTCCCTTTCTAATTACTTCCCTTTATCGAGCTGTCATCCTTGTTCTCTTGCACACCCTACATCTTGGTTAAGTTTTCGCAATTCGCCACCTTATGTCCCTGTTGCCAGCACCCCAGACATCTACCCTCCACTATTTCCTACTTGTACTCATGTCTTAGGTGCCCCACCCTCAAACATCTGTGATATTTCTTAACCTATACCTTCCTCCTAACCCTGCATCTTGTCCAACCCACTCGGACTCGACTCATCCCTTCAAGCGTTCTAGACCCTCTTTCGTTTAGCCGTGACCATCACATTTCCGTTTTCTACGGCCCTTTCTCCCATTCTCTACCATATCCCTGTCCCTTTCATCCAGTACTGCTCGCACCGCTCCAGCATTTCCCCTTCATTTACCGTGCAGTCTACAACCCTGACTTGCACCTTCTTCCCAGTACTTGCCCCCATAGCCTCTGTCACTGCCTTTATCCCTTGCCTTTCGCCTGTCATCTCAAATATCCTGTTTTCCTAATCCCTTTCACTCTGACACCAGCTCATCCACTTTTGCCCCGTTTTTTACCACCTTTAAGAGGTCAGCATGTAATAATATTAAGCGTTGAGCGTCAATTTGTGATATGATTTAAATGTTGAGAGTGAATTTATAATAGTATATTAAACAACGCATTTCATATGGAAGTGTCACAACAGCCATATGAAATAAGTTGTTTATAATATTTTTTATATTTTGCCATTTTATCATTTTTTAAATTAATTTATTATTTTTATGTAATTACGAAAATTTTAATTTTAAAAACTATGTCGGTAGCACTGCGTAATTTATAACATTTGACAGTTTTGACATTTAAATTATGCAATGTTAATGTTTTCAAATATTTTAAAATGACTAATACACCAATAATAATATACATTATATAAGTAAAAGATGATATTCATATTCACAAATACTTTTTTAAAGAACAATATAAAATTAATAAATTGCTATTAACCCACAAATGTCATTGTCAATAGTCTTGTCATTAGATACTTCAATCATGTCGCCAACAATTTAAAACAAAAATTTGCGTGCGTAAAAGTTACATTACGATACGCAAATGCGTTTTATAATGAAGATTTTTATAAGTGCAAAATATAAAAAAATATTTAGTTAACTTTTAATAAATAATAATATACCAAAAAAAAAGTAATTTAAAATAAAACGACTATAAATCTTAATTTCGTCTTTAATTAGTTGTAAAAGATATTTCAATAATTAACAAAATTTATAAATGTTTATCACAGCAAAAATTATGATAGTTAAATACCTCGGCTAGGGGTGAGTAAGTTCATTAGCCTGACTGTAGTATAATATTTGTTTCTCTAAGAAATGATAAGGGCGCCACTGAAATCTTTTTATTTTTTATGATACTACTGAGGAAAGTTGTTTTAAGTTGAGTTATTTAAATAATAAGATGATAGAAAGATGTCTATGAAAACAATTAAAATAAAAATGTACCAACTGATAAAAGATAAATAGATTTCCTTGGTGCTAATATGAAAAAATTAATCCTGAAACAGTTCTTTAAAACGACTTATTCTAATACAGTTGTAACGATATAGATAAATATAAATTTAGATAAAAAAGAAAAATACGTGAACAGTAAACTTGATATATAACAATACAACTTAGCTTTTAATACCAGTTGACGGGAGATCCTTCGCCGTACCTTGGAGTCGCTACGGCACTGTCTAGGTGGTTCAAAATGTCTATGGATGATCTAGAGTTGAGGGATGATCAATTCTTAGAGATGATCAAGTTAAAGATGTTCAGGTTTGAATAATGTTCAAGTTTAAGAGCTGTTCAAGTTTACGAGCTGTTCAAGTTTACGAGATCTTCAAGTTTACGAAATCTTCAAGTTTAGAAGATGCTTCAAACTTAAGAGATGAGATGTTCAAGTTTAAAAGATGCTTCAAGTTTACTGTATAATATTCCAACTTTCTGAAAATTACCAGTGTCAAATACGTGTTACATTTACTTTTTCTGTCACAAAAAGTACAAATCAGCATAGTCCGAAATCTACAGTTAGATTGCATAGATTACAAAAGATAAAATTTATTGTACTAACCCTTACTTTTTGGAAGTCCATCTTATTAATAATAATAAAAAACTCTTCGTTTGAACGTAACTTCCAAGTTTATTTGAAAAAATTATGTTTTAACTTACAATGATGGCCGTTTCCTGATTAGCATTACATTTTTTGCTTCTTTCTGTTACAAAAAAACTACAACTACAACACACAGTCAATAAATATCAATATCAATTTTTATTAACGCTAATAAAATAATTTAACTTTTCAAAGTGGTGCGTTAATTTCCTGGAGAAGTATATATATATATTGTGTTGGTTTGTTTTAATAGATTTTTTATTTATTGTTTTTGTTTTTATATTGTATATTTAAAAAATGAAATATTTGAATTATTAACTGTTGTATACTTTATTTTTTGAATGAACTTCCTAATAAAATTCTGCTAGCTGATTTATTTCGAGACCCGACTCTTTATCTTGTGTAGGATTCAAGTAAAACTCAATTTAACTACTGTATAAAACATCTAATTGTAATTAGGGAATTATTTAATACAATAGAAATACTTTGATAAGTATTTAATCAATGCTAATATTTGTCCTTGATTTACTTTTAAATAGTCATGCGCACACAAATAAAATGTTTTTAATGAACGTATCTCAAATAAATGTCTTTCGGTTGATAACGATTTCGCTAGGCCGGCAATCCTCCATACAGCAGATTTCCAGTTCTATCGAATCGGCTTGATGTCCAATAAAGATGAAACGAATCTTATCAATCTTACTAGAATTTAGATTGATTTTAATGAATTGTACTTTTTGGTAAGTACTTTGATCCTATTTAATTACTTTGATACTAATATTTTTGTTGAATAATGTAATTAAACTCGATTTTTGATTAAAAGTGTGGTTATGATACCAGCCTTCGTGGTCAATTACAATTGCCAATTAGCGTAATCAGAGCGAATAAGAGGACGAAAACCAAAATGCGCGGCCTTTTATACTTTTTCCCTAATTATGACACTAATGACATTAAATTAGCAATCAATTTGTTTTTTTGATAATATATAGAAAATCTGTATTCTTACATTCATGAAAAAGTTATTTAAATTATTTTTTGATAATTTTTTCCCTATAAAATTGATGTTTGAAATGTGCTAATTTTGACATGTCCATCTCCTCCTTGAATTTATGTATTTTTGAGTAAATAACATGAAATGGATATTAATTTGTGCATATATCTCTTGAGATAGTTATATTATAACTTTTGAATACTAATTTGACTTGAAAGAATGAAAATTAGGCTTTTTATTTTAATCTATAATATGAACTTGATAGCAACTATTATACTTGTTTAAGTGAAATTTTCTGATATTATCAAAGATTAACAAACTTATAACTAATGTACAAACTTAAATTACTATTTACATACATTTCTTCTAACTAAATTGCTTAACATTAAGTTTTATCAACTATTGTTGAAATAGTCTTTTAAGTGGTCACTATTTGAGTTTTGATAATGAAGTAGGGTTACTCTGTCTATCACTGTAACATTTATAGTTCATACACTGATTTCACCCTTGTCTGATAGCATTTATTAACATAGTTTTTATATTTTTAGGTATTTCTCATATTATGAGGTTTTGCCTGAATACATATCTGTTATCGAAGCACTACAAAATGTTTACATGCCACAATGTAAGTACTTCCACCTTATAACTAATATTTAAACATTTAACTACCTAAATTGTTTATTACACATATGAATTAAATTAATAGTTTTGATTATATTCTTTTGGTTTTAGATTCTGACTTTAACTTCCAAAGAAAGCTATATGAATTGAGACTTGCTTGATTGTTATGAAGAAATAGTATTACAGAATTCTATCCAAAATAAAGTTGTCAAATACTTTCTTCCTCTATTTGAATGTTTAACATTTAAGATTACTATACCCAATATTTTAAATGAACTAAAGAAAAGTGGCTGATATATTCATGAAAATTATTCTAATATCCTTTTATATTTTCATACTGAGGTAAGTTTTACATTTTATTTATACTTGAGCTTAGCTATTCATCTCAATATATATCTGTTGTATATATGTGTGATTTGAAAATATTTAAAAATGCAATTTTAATCAAATTGATGGTTTTTTTCTCAACAATATAAAGCTACGGTTCTGTATTACTACTGCTTTTAATGCAAGTAAAACAAAAATAAAGTTAATTATGAAAATTATTTTGTAGCTCTATTTTAAGAATGTTCAGCATAAATTTTTCAATTGTTAGTGTCTACACATTTCTCTCTTAAGATCAGAGAGCTGCTGTGTTATAATTATAAGATGGGGGTAAGTAAAATATTTTTAAATTTAAACATGTTTTCTAGTATCCTAATAAACCATTGTCCAGAATTTTTTTTTAATTTTTGTTAATACTTACCTTACATTTATTAAAATGACCCTTACTCTGTGGAAGTCCATCTTACTAAGAATAATTAACAACTAAACGTTCACTTTTTATTTAAATCTGAGAATGCTCGTGATAGCGAAATATTTGCCAATGCATTTAAAAAGCTAGGTGGAAGTTTAGTTGTATATAGATCTTAATACCAATCATGTTCAATTCAAATTTAGAAAAAAATGAATTAAGAGGTGAATGATTTACCTCAAAACTCAATTAAGTTTTCATTTTAGAAAAAAATTGTAAGTAGAAAAAAATTGGAAAAAATAAGGAACAATCTGTAGGTTTCCCAATTTTGATTTTGAAAATTGACAAAATTAAATATTGGTTTTTGAAAAAAACAGAAACCTAAGTTAGAATTATAAAACCTACAGATTGTTCGAAGTTTTCTTTTGAATGTCTCTGCTATTCATAAATAGCCGAGATATTAGGGAAATAGTGAAAGAGTGCGCCAATAAAACAGCCTTAACTTGGCTTCCCTTCCCGTGAATCCTCTCATCTTACCGTCACGGACCTGTGGTTCCTGAATAAGAACAAATCCTATTTGGTTTCTGATAAAGGTCTTTAAGATAAACACCGATGATCCCATGGCGTGATAGTCTGAGAAATATTTATTCCCGCATTTGAGAGGTTAGTTCTCCTTCCTCACCATCCTCACCACCGACAAGTGTGCTGTCTTCATTCACACCTCCATTGCTGCCTCATTTGGTGAGTCTTGTCGATAGAGGTCAGAGATATAGTAGTCTCTGATGGGCATCAATGGGCACTTCAGTACCAGCGATGCAGAGGGCATACTTATTCGACCTCGGTGGTTTTCGCCCCACCGCTGCTTCCTGGAGTTGCCTCTTATCCCCCGGCTACTTCCCTTCTTAAACCGTAAACAGCGATCTTCCCAAAACGGTAAAATAATGTGCATTCCTTTTGAAATATATAAAAAATCGATCATTTTGACAATAAAAATTGTAAAACTGTAATAACTATATTAGTATTTCCTAGATGCAACTTTTAGGTAACAATTTAAAATTGAAAATATTATAGTAGATACAGTGCTTTTCAGATATACGTATCCGCCTTTAATAACTTTTGTAATACTGGTATTTAGGAAATATCCAAAACACTTCAATTTATGTTGGAAGGGGCAAGCATTATGGCTTATTTAAACTTACTGGAAAAGCTACCCCCTCCCCCCAGCAGCATCCCCCTTTTTTTTAAATTACTTCTCACATTTTTTATGTAAAATTTGGATACTCCTCTTTAGCTGATTTCAAAAATGTATAATACTTGTAGGTTAAAGTGGTTAGTTTAAGTATAGATAAACAATTTTTCTTTTAATAGCACAAATTTTACTTATTATTTACTTTCACCTTATTTGCCTGTAATAAAATGGGTTGTACAAAAGTTCAAACTCTTTAATCTTTTTAACTGTGTTCAAAATGAGTACCATTCACTTCCATACAATGGTATAATCTATTTTGAAATGCCTCTCTGACATTGCTTAATACGGCTGGATTTAATTGTCGACATTAATTTTCTATCCTCTCTGGTTGGGTAGCATAACCTTTCTTTTTAAATACCCCATAAAAAGAAGTCTAGGGGTGTTAAATCCGGTGACCTAGGTAGCCACTCCATCATCTGCCCTCTTCTACCTATCCAACGAGCATAGTGTGGGGGAGCTCCGTCTTGTTGAAATACCAGTAAATCTTCGGAAAGGTTATCATCATTTTCTATTATTGTTGTAATACGTGGGTCAACCCCTTGCCTGAATAACTCAAGATATGATTCACCATTTAAATTTCCGTTGATGAAGAAAGGTCCGACAATGTGGTCACCTAGGATACCACACCAAAAGGGGGATGCTGCTGGGGGTGAGGGGGTGGCTTTTCCATTAAGTTTAATGCTTGCCCCTTCCAACATAAATTGATGAGTTTTTACAAATAACTTACAAAAGTTATTAAAGTTGGATACTTTTATCTAAAGAACGTATATAAAGTATTACAGAAAATTGAAATTTCTAAAATTAAAAAATCAATACAATAATTTAAAAAAAAAACCTTTCAAAACATAAACCAACAAAAATTCTTGTGGGAATAATCATTATTTTTTTTACAGGACGCAGCTGAACTTAGCAAGGAACAAATCGCATGTAGGACATTAAAGTTTAAAAAACAATATTATTTACTTACATTTTTTTTTGTTTAAGTACTAAAGGGAGCCTTTGACACCTTTGATGTCGAAAAAAAGGGGAGCATAGGCACCGTCATGGTTGGCACAATATTAAGTATGCTCGGTGTTCAAACAACGGAATCAACGTTAAAAGAAATCATAGATGAAGTTGATGAAGATGGTAAGTATAACAATCCAATGTAAAAAATATGCAAATATTTGCCACTCTAATTGAGGTATCTCCAAAACATGCATTCTGAATGCAGCAACCGCTTCTTCAGGTGTCGAAAAAGGTTGATCTCTCAGTTTGTTTTTTACATACGGGAATAAAAAGAAGTCATTCGGTGCCTAGTCAGGACTATACGGCGGATGACTCATCAAATCGATGTTTTGGGTGCTCAAAAATGCAGTTATTTGAGTCGATGTGTGGGAGCTCGCATTGTCATGGTGAAGAGTGATCCGTCTTCGGCGGTTGGTTTTCCTGATTTCTTGGAAGACAACTGGCAAACAAATAGTTGTGTACCACTCAGAATTGACTGTTCTGCGTTGTTCTGGTGGTACGGTTGCAACATGTCCAGTTTTTCCGAAAAAACAGGCGACCTTTTGTTGGAAGTGCTTCGTGTGCTAACAACTTTTGTTGGATTGGGCTCATCTTGAAACACCCATACAGTCGACTGCTGTTTACTTTCGGGCTCATATGCGTAAATTCACGATTCATCACCTGTCACGATGTAATAGACGTGTTTCGAAGCACCGCTATCGTATTTTCTGAGCATTTCCTTCGACCAATCGACACGAGCCTTTTTTTGAGCGATTGACAAATTGTGTGGGATCCAACGCGAACTAATTTTTTTGACCGTCAAATATTTATGCAATATTGAATGTAAGCTGGTCCCACTAATGCCTAAAGTTGTCTCAACCTCACGATAGGTCACATGACGATCTTGCAATATCAGTTGGCGCACAGCATCAATGGTTTTCGGAACAACAACTGCACGAAATTCATCTTGGAGTGAACTACGGCTACTGTTGCCGTTTTGTTAAACACTTATTTGTGTAATGTTCTCAAATGTATATATCTAAATGTTTATCAAATCTGTTCGTCTGTAGGATCTGGTGAATTGGAATTTGAAGAATTTATTATATTGGCTTCAAGATTTATGGTTGAAGAAGATGCTGAAGCAATGCAACAAGAACTTAAAGAAGCTTTCCGTTTATATGACAAAGAAGGTAAAGTGCCAATTTTCAAAATAATTTAAAAAAATGGTGCTTAGCAACTTAGTTTCTTTAATGTTAGGTATTAGCTATAAATTATTTTCTAGCATTTTGATGAGGACCTTCCACTGAAGTTTTGATATGTTTGTTCAGAAAATTACAGAAACTTTCCTGACCAAAAAAATATATTTATTTATTCATCTATACTAATGTTTTTTTTTTATTTAAGATAATCGCATCAGCCAATTGGCTATTAGCGAATAATTTCTACAGTGTTTACATTACATTGGTATTTTTACATTGGCGGTTTATATTTACAGGTTTTTTGGTATTTATATTTATATGTATAATACAGTTTTTTATTAAATTTAGAACATTAATTAGCGCTAAAAACTTTTTTAAATTTATAATGTTACTTTGAACCGACAGTTTGCCAGATAGCAGACTGCACGACACGCGTTGAGCTGCTAATGCAGGGCATTCCTCCAAAATATGTTTAATTGTTAATATTTTGTTACATTTTTCACATTTAGGTTTCTCTTTGGTAGAGAATAAATGGCTATGGGTCAATCGCGTATGACCTAGTCGTAGTCGGGTTAATAATACCTGGTCTTTGCGATTTTTTGGAATAATTGGCCAGGGTTTTGTTGACTTTTTGACTTCACTAAGTTTGGCTGTTGATAATTTCCACTTGTTTTCCCACCTACCTCGCACTATGCGTTTAACCGCCACTTTTATATTCGTCAGTGTTTTCGTACACTCCGCACAATCACTTACTGCAGCTTCCTTAGACGCGCTGTCTGCTGCTTCGTTTCCTTGAATTCCTATGTGGGATGGTATCCAGAAAAATGTTGTTTGTTTTCCGTTTAGGCAGGCAGTATGTAATTCTTGTTTTATTTTTAGCACTAATGGATTTTTTGAATAGATGTGTTGGATTGAACTGAGAGAGTCCGTTAGTATGAGAAATTTTAGATTCTTTGACTTGTTGACGGTAAGCATAGCTTGGTAGATTGCGTATAGCTCAGCCGAGAAAATTGAATAATCTGTAGGGAGTTTAAATTTATTTGAGGACGTTGGTGTTATGACCGCAGCACCTGTACCTTGGTTTGACTTGGATGCATCTGTGTATATATGCTCATGGTCTGTGAAATTAGCGAGCGTTTCGTTGAAAGCAGTTTTAATTAAATTCGGATTTGATAAGTATTTATTGAATGAGGAGAGGTGTGTAAGGCATTCTGGGCATTTAGTTTGCCATGGTGGGACTGGGAGGAATTGGGACGGGAAACATTCTGGAAGTGTATAGTTTAGAGCATTTAAGTAACTTTTGATTCTTGCATAGAAGGGTTTGGCAGTTCTTGGTTTATTTACAAACAGGTTTTGACATTTTTTTGTAAAGCAATTTTGTATAGTAGGGTTGTTTGGATTTGATCTGATTGTAGTTCCATATACTATACTTAAATAGATTTTCCTGTCTTCTAAGGAGGGCTCACTCATTTCACAGTAAAGGCTTTCGATTGGTGAAGTACGGAATGCTCCTGATATCAAACGTAGAGATAGATTATGTCCAGTTTTTTTAACAGAGTTTTGCTGGCTGTAGAATAAACAATAGAACCATAGTCCAGTTTTGATCGGATAAGGGTTCTATATAAAGTCAGTAGTATTTGACGGTCGGCACCCCATTCTTTGTGGGCCAGCGCTTTAAGGAGGTTTACTCGCTTTTGGCAGGATAAAATCAGATCTTTAATGTGAAGGTCCCAAGTTAAAAATTGTTCGAAGGTCATGCCTAGGAATTTTACAGAAGTTGCACGTTTTAGGTCCTGGTTGTATAGTTTTAATGTGGGAGTTAATTAGACGTTTTTCTTTGAAAAAAGAATAAATTTAGATTTTTCAGTGGAAAAAGTAAAGCCTGTTTTATGTGACCAGAGCTCAATATGCTGGATAAAGTTTTGTGCATGAGAAAATACATTTTTTATGTTATTACCTTTGCAAAAAGCCACAAGATCATCCGCATAGACACGTGCTTTTATAGGTGGTTTCAGGTTAAAAATAATTTCATTAACTGCAACTATAAAGAGAGTAGGACTTATAACCTAACCTAACCTAACCATTTTCTAGATGCATCACATCAGATGTTGTGCCGTTTGTCTTAACTCTGAAAGTCCTCTTTTTAAGGAAATTTTTAATAAAGATTAAACTGTGACCTTGAACGTTCCATTTATAGAGTTTTTTAATGATATAATCATGCCAGGCTGTATCGAAAGCTCTTTTTATATCAAAGAAAATTGCTAGACATTTACTTCGTAATGCGAATGCTTCATTAATATCACTTTCCAAATCTACGATATTGTCCATGGTCGATCTCTGTCTTCTAAAACCACTTTGCTCTGGAATAATCAATTTTTGCTTTTCCAAAAACCACAGTAGTCTGTTGTTAATAATTTTTTCCATTAGCTTGCAAGTGGAACATGTCAAAGATATCGGACGGTAAGATTGCGGATCTGTTTTAATACCACTTGGTTTTTGTATTGGTATTATTGTAGACTCACGCCATTTTTTTGGAAATTGGTGTTGTAACCAAATCTTATAGATCTAGCAATCGTGCATGTGCATTGAATGGAAGATGTTTGAGGAAAGTGGGATGTATATCATCTGGCCCAGAAGAACCTTCTTTAAGACTAGATAAAGCTTCTTTATACTCTGATTGAGAGAGGGGTAGATTAAGTGGGTCTTCTGGATCAAATGTAACGTTAATTTTCTTTTTCTCCTCCTGGTGTTTGTTAATAAGAAAGGCTTTACTGTAGTTGCTATTACTGGACCGATTTTTGTAAGTATTTGCAAGGATTGTGGCAATTTTTGCATTGTCAGTGACCATTTTTCCATCTGTTTCGAGACTTTTAATATGCTGATTGCTATTTAAACCAGATATTCTTCGTACTTTTTTCCAAACTTCTGTCATAGGGGTCTCAGTGTTTAAAGTTGAAACATATTCGGTCCAAGATTTACGTTTGGCACTTTTTATGACATGTTTTGCTGTAGCATGTTGTTTTGAATATTTAATTTTATACTGAACTGTTTTGTACCGCTTGTATTAAAGACTTTTTTACTTGATTCAATAGCCGATTTGCATTCGCTAGTCCACCATGGAACAGGATTGCGTTGTTTTAAGCGGGTAGTTTTGCCTACTGATTTCTCTGCTGCTTGCGTTATAATGGCTAGAAACTTCTCAAGGGACTCGTCTATGTTTGAAGTTGTTTCAAAAGTTGTCATGTTGTTTTTAATTAAACTTGAAAATAGATTCCAGTTTGCTTTCTTTAAGTTCCATTTTGAATTGAAGTACTGTACATTTTGATTTTTGTTATTGTACATAATCAGTGGGTAATGATCACTGTTGTATACAAAGTCCAATCTATCCCATATCAGCAGTGGAATTAGGCCTGGTTCACATATAGAGAGGTCTATGCAAGAGGATTCACCAGACTGTATATTGAATCTAGTAGGTCTACCGTCATTAAGCACAGATAGGTTAAAGTGATCAATTACCTCTTCCAGTAATCTTCCTCTGTTGCTTATAGTAGATCAGCCCCATAAAAAATTATGAGCGTTAAAATCTCCTGTAATAATTCTAGGTTGAGGAATTTGTTCTAACAAATCGGTTATTTCTTCTGTGTCCACTTGGATTGATGAAGGAGGGTAGATGTTGCAAATGTAGATATTAGGGTTTGAAAGTTTAATACTAATGGCTTCTAAATTTGTATAAAGGGGAATTTCTGTAGCTTCGATTGAGTTTTTAATAAAAATGGCCACTCCACCACTGGCTTTTGCTGGATTATCTCGGTGTTTGCAATAGCTTTTAAAATTGTTTAAATTTTGTGTCTTTTCGTTTTTAAAGTTAGTTTCCTGGAGACATATTATATCTGGGTTGTATTTAGATAATATAATTTGGAGCATTGGCAAATTTTTGTTGAAACCATTTATGTTCCACTGCAAAATTGATGAGAAACCCGCGAATTTTATAAAGAAGAAAAATATTGTCTTGTTAATGGGTCAATTTTGTAAGGAGTCACTCTCAGTGTCTGATGCTTCTGTATCCGAATAAGTCATTTGTAGCTCTATGAGTAATTTCTTTCTAATCTTTGTGCATCTAGCTTTAATAGCTCGATGTGTGAATAGAGGGTATATTTTTGTTAGCATGTCTACTAAAGCGGAGAAATCGTTGGTGTAATTTCTTATGATGCTGATTTGATCTTGGGCTCCATAGACATTTTTAAAAAGATCAGAGATCTGGTTGAAATCCAGGAATTCCTTTACAGGTTCCATAAGAAGTTGAGTTGACATATTTTTCTTGTTTTTGGGTTTTTTAATTGGCGCGTCATATGGTTTAACAAATGGTTCGTTACTTAGTTTGTTTTGTTCCTCTTCTTGTGTCGGAGGTGGAGTGACTATTTCGTCAAAATTTCGTTTAATACTAGTTTGTTTAGATTGGCTTGTTTCCATGGTAGCGATTGGTGGTGATACGGATGTGGATGCTGTGGCGTGAACCTGAGATGTTTGGGAGGTCTATTGAGAGTTTTTAATAGAGGATATTTGAGTGTTGTCTTTAGATGCTGTGACTTTAGCTTGAGGTGTGTGGGAGGCTTGTTGCGAGGAGGTTTGAATGGAGGTGTTTGGGTGGTGGTCTTTAGGTGCTGGTTGTTTGCAGTTAGCTGCAGTATGACCTTGTCTTCTGCACGAAAACCATACAAGTGAATCTTGTGACAAAAATATCCTGTAATTTGTATTGTCGTGGTTAATTATAATGGTTTCAGGTATTGGTACTGGTGTTGGAGTTAGAAATGACATGGGGGAAAGAGGTTTCAATCCCAATTTTCTAATTTCTTCCGTTAATAAGGCATATAGTGGGACACACTTTAGATAGGATTAATCTTTCTGATGGAGTAACTAATTTGCGTGCTGCAACCAATTCATTATTTATTTTTATTATTCCCTTGTGATCATTCATGAACTGTTCAACAGTGTGTTTGTTTGCAAGGTACATGCAAACTCTATTATTTGAAAGCCTTGATGAGAAAATAATGTTTTTTGGGCCTATTAGCGTTCCTAGGGATATCAGGTATTCTTGAAGCTGTACATTTTCAATAGGTGGAAATATAATAGCCTGGTCTTTTGTGGGAAATTGCTGTTCTGTGAGTGTAGACGAATACGTTTTTGTTGGGTGTTCATCTTGGGAGCTGCTGTAGTCAGCAGTCCCGGTAGTTGAATTCTGCATATTTTTAATAAAGTTTGCAATTTACTAGGATCTGAATACGGACCTGTTTAAAAGCAGATGTATTCATATCACTGTAGATAATTATTGTTTGGCAGTTTTTTATTCCAAGCCGATTTGACGAAATGTTAAAGAAAACTTGAAAAACAACTATTTAGGTAACTTTAAAGAGTACTTACAGTAAGAAATATTACTTGTTATTATGCACAATATTAAAGAACTAAGATATAGATTTTTAAAATCAATTATAACTACTTAAATATCTGGTTTTGCTAGGAGCTGACAAATCAACGTTAGTTGTTTCAGTTGTCAGGACCGAATATACTAATGTTGTTGCCATCAAAATAGTCCCAATTAGATATAATTAAGTTGTTTCAATCCTCGAAACACTTCTAACAACTCGATCTATCATTGCACAGTTATACTGATCTTAGAGGGAAGTACATCCAGGATAATCCCTTAGGGCTCATAACATCTAGGCTTTAATATTGTTATGTCTTATTACTTCCATACTTGGTCTAGCCTTATAACTACCTAATAAACATCAGGTACCTAGCTACAAACAAACAAAATGTAACTTCAATATGTCAATCTGACGATGCTAAGTCTAGCGAAACGGCTGTCATTAAAGTTAAGAAAGCAATTTTTTAAATAAATATTGGAAGTTTTGGTAAAACGAAGAGTTTTTCATTATTCTTAATGTATGTAATAAATTCATTATTTCTAAAACAGACGATTTAAAAAAAATCTTAAAACACGTCAATTTTAATTTTTTAATGGCAATCAACATTACGTCATTAGTGATGGCGTAATGACGTCATCGACGATTTTTTAAATACAAAACGAGGTCACGTTACAGTTCATTTGAAAGGTCTCCTTATCTCCTTTGCAACAATATAATCATTTGAATATTTATTTCTACAGGGTCAACCAAAATTATGAACTTTGTTAGGTAACATGAACTAAAATACACTAAGGACCGCCACTGGGAATAAAACAAAATAGTGTTAATTGTTTGTTCCGAAACAAAATACATTGATAAAAATAATACTACATTATAATTTTAAACTAATTATTGTAGTAAGTACTCAGAATTATTTTTACAAAAATATTTAAATCAATATTGTCATTGACTCGTCTTTATTCGTCAATGATCTGTGAATCTGTCAAATAATAGACGTCAAATTTTTACTCTTCGAGTTTTTTCCCGACATTAATAATATTATATTGTTTAACGAGTGACGAAAGTAGCATTTTTTGAAGAGAAAGAACAGTTGAGCATTAAAAAATACTTTCGACGAGTAAAACACTATACTTTTTCTACAACCCAGAGTATATCAGCACATTCTCCGAAAATGATTTTACGTAATTTTCAATTCTCCATTCCATAAATTTTGTATATATTTCTTCATACCTTTTTTTAGATTTTATTGGTAGTAAATCTAATGAAGTTTCCTCTGCTTGATTTTTTATTTCTTCGGGTGTATGACTGTAATCTAATTCACTTTCAGAATCGGAGCTCATGATTTCAAATAAATACTTCAAGAGCAAACTGACCATTCACAAGAAACGTCAAACTAATGAAACCTGGGCACTAAATAAAAATGGTGAAAATTCAAACTAATGAAACCAGGGCACTAGATAAAAATGGTTTTTAAATCCAATTTAATTTTTTAATTTATATATTTATTAAATAAAAAGTGACATTCCACATTGGATGGAAGAGTATAGGACACAATATCCCGAGAAGGTGAATGTTTGGGCCGGCATTATAAACAATCAAATTGTAGGGCCATATTTTTTTGGGGAAAACCTAACTGCTGCTGGAATTACTTCATAATTATCTGTTAGCACAGCTGAATCAGCTATTTCCAAATAGAAATGATTTATGCTACCAAAAGGATGGGGCTCCCCAACACTACGAAATTACCTTGATAACGTTTTCCCAGGAAAGTGGATAGGTAGAAGGGGGCCTATCGAGTGGCCACCAAGGTCTCCTGATTTGACTCGGTGAGAGTTTTTTTTGTGGGGATATTTAAAGAGCAGAGTATATAAAAATCGAGCGAATAATGTAGAAGAATTGAAGGAGCGAATCCGAACGGAAATTGCAAAAATAACACCTGAAGTCCTCGAAAACGTTAGGAAAGAATTTACTGGTCGTCTTTCTCATTGTATCATTGCTGAAGGTAGGCAATTTGAACATTTGTTGTAGTTTAATTGTAAAAATTTATTCTAAGTTAATTGTATTAATAAACCAACAGTTTTGGTTAATCCTGCAGAAATAAATATTCAAATGATTACATTGTTGCAAAGACAATAAGGAGACCTTTCAAATTAGCTGTCACGTGACCGTGGTTTGTATTTAAAAATAAACCATTACGCCATCATTAATGACGTAATGTCCAACACATCTATAGCAGTTGATGGTCATTCAAAAATTAAAATTGACGTGTTTTAAGACTTTTTTTAAAAGTCGTCTGTTTCTGAAATTATGAATTTATTCCAAACATTTGCATCATACATATAAACCCATGTTTAGTTAACTGTTATAATACATTTCAGTAATTCTGCATCGTCTTTGACTTCTATAAGTTACTTCTAAGCAACTTCCATTCGTCACTGTTTTTGTTCAATATTCAAAAATTTCGTAATAAATTTTGGAGCCACTATAGTATGTACAAAAAGTACGAGGAGTAATAAACCCTATAGTCTATATATAAAGGACAAGGAGTAATAAATCATTCATTTAAGTAGATTTCATAGACGTACCAAAATATATTTTAAGAGGGAATACCGTAAGGTATATTTTGTATTGAACGAATGAGTTGCAGCTATGCTAAAGAATATACGATTTAGGTCAGAGGTAACGGGATGTACTAATTTTAATAAAAAAAAGTGATAAAGGTACATAAATTTTAGTAAGTTTGATAAAGAAAGGCAACACAGTTTATTCATAATAGAAAACAAACCAATCTGTAACAATAATTATTTTATATATTTTTGTTCTTTTTGTAAGAAGATTAATTCAAACTTTGAATATTGTCACAAATAAATTACAATGAAATATATTTTAAAAAATTAATTAAAGTCAAGATAGCAAGATATCATTACAATTTTTATTAAATTCAAAGAAGCAAAATTGAGGTCCGTCCCTGGTAAACATGGTGTAAATACATGATAATATCAGTGGTCGAAATACAGCGATTAACAAGTGTAAAAAGTTGTTTTAAAAACAAATACAGTTCAATAATAGTGAAAATACATTTACTACACGTAATCCATAAGTTAGATTTAATTTCTGACTAATATTAACAAAAATAAACAACAAAAATAATAAAACTGGTCTAACACACAATTGATAAGCGACCTGTTATCGCTGTTTCTAACAGCCTGACAGGTCTGTATTTAGCAATAAATATTATGGAAAGCCAAACTGAGGGAACTTCTGACTACAGGGGTTCACATAATCAAACTTCTGAGTTAGTATCCAACGTTATGGAAACCTCAAATATAAACAACTCCCAAAACGTTAAAAAAGCATCTTATTCATCTGCCGTTAGTCAGGGATTCAAATTTCCCACGAAACACCAAGCAATAGTATTCAACACAATTGAGAACTGCCCATTAGATGACTACCTTATTGAAGTTGGCAACAAAGTACAACCAAAAAACATCCTGTTCTCATCCAA
The DNA here is from genome assembly GCA_035357415.1 of Ophraella communa. NCBI lineage: Eukaryota > Metazoa > Arthropoda > Insecta > Coleoptera > Chrysomelidae > Ophraella > Ophraella communa. The sequence continues at coordinate 7,248,487 of CM068994.1, read as the reverse complement.
AATCTCACATAATCGCGTTTGTGTTTATCTTGCATCGGAAAATTTGGTAGAACAATTCTTAAACATGGACCAAGGTCAGATCAAAGTTAAAGATCAAGTCATCCAAGGAAGAAAACTGGTTAACCCCTACGAAAAATTAATTATTTCTAATGTATGCCCAACCATCCCCCACACTGTGTTAGAGAGGGAACTAAATCTCAAAGGAATAAACTTAGTTACCCCTATTGACTTTTTAAGAATTGGTACTACAAACCCTGCTCTCAAACATGTGCTGAGTTTTCGTCGTTATTCATATATTCCTCCCCCAGATACACGAATAATTCCTGATTCTATTACCATCGACTACAATGAGACATCATACCGAGTTTTCCTTGCTATAGAAAAACAATTATGCTTTACTTGCAAACAAGCTGGTCATATTGCGGCCAATTGTCCATCGAAACCTTCACCCATCGTTCCAAATGTAGGTGAACAAATAACAGCCACAAATGATCCTGAAACACCCAGTCTAGCTACAATTCAAACAAATAGCACTGAAGTTGCCCAGCCTGCTCCAGTACAATCCAGTATGGAAACAAATTTAACTGTAACAACAATGGGACCGTCTCCTGACCTAACTCATAAATTAATATCCCCTTTAAAACCCAAGCGCAATTTGTCGGAAATTGAAACGACTCCTTCGCCATCAGATCAAGGTCAAAATCCATTCCCTAAACCTACGTCTGTCCCAAAACAAAAGAAAATTAAAACTAAATTTCCATCTGAAGAAAATATCCCAGATATGCACGAACTAATGGAACCCGTCAAAGTTATATATAACGATAAACAAAAAATATATCCTCTTACATTTGAACAGCTCACCGATTTTCTAGAAAATTCTTTTGGATGTAAAGACCCTCTTAGCGTAGCTAAAACATACACAGATGATATAAATGGACTTTTGGACATGCTAACAATAATATATCCGTATTTTACGGCTAGGAAAATGAAAAGCAGATGCACTAAATTAAGAGCCAAAATTACGAAGCAAATTTCAGAACACCCAAGTGAAAGTGATTCTTCCTGTGGTTTTAGTAATTAAGAGCTAAACAAAAATCATTTAAATAGCTACATTCAATATTCTACAGTAGAATTTAAATGGGTACTATACCCACCTTGAAATGTTAAAACTACTTATTTCAGAAACAAAGTACATTTACTGAAAAATTTTTCTTCCTTTTATAAAAACAGAACAGATTCAAGTATTGCTAGCGGTGGAGTAGCTACGTATGTAAATAACTCAATAGACGCGGAACTTCTGCCAATAACTTCAAACTTGGAAGCGGTGGCAGTAAAAATAAAAGGCCCCAGAAACATAAACATCTGCAATATCTACTTGCCTCCTAATCAGAACCCTAATGTCGCTGATATTTTAAACCTATTTAGACAGATTCCATCACCTCGACTAATATTGGGCGATTTCAACGCTCACAACTTTATATGGGGAAGTAAGAAAATGTCTCCATTAGGACAAACAATAGAATCTGTCATTAATAATTTAAATCTTAACATCCTAAACGATGGGCGCCCAACTCGTTTTAATGTTGCTAATGGTGAATCCTCAGCAATTGACTTGTCGATATGTGACCCGATCCTGTCTCTCTCCTTTTCATGGGATATTGCTTCTGATTTATTTGATAGCGATCATTTTCCAATAGTAATAGCTGACGAAACAAATACTCACACCCATAATTCAGTCAGTAAATGGAACTTAAACAAAGCTAATTGGCCCTTGTATTCTTCATTAATTACATCATCTATTCAAAACAAACAAAATATAGATATTTATCCTGATTGTAACATCGATATGATACTCAACGACTTTGAAGACATTATTTTAAAAGCTGCCAATCAAGCTGTAGGTCAATTTCAATACAATAAAAAACATTTATCGGTACCCTGGTGGAACGAAGAATGTGCGTCGGAGATAAAATTATCGAAAGCTGCTTTCAACAGGTATAAAAAATGCAAATCAGTTACTAACCAAGTAGAATTTAAGAGATTACGAGCTAAAGCTAGGTTTATTGTAAAGAAAAGTAAAACAGAAGCATGGAAGAAATTTGTGTCCGACCTAAATACTTCGACAACTATTACTACGGTTTGGAAAATGATTAAAAAAATCTCAGGAACTAACAGTTATAGTACCATTAGTTTTTTAGAAAAAAATAATCAAAAATTTAAATTTAAAGAGGATATCAGCAACTTACTAGCAGAACAATTTCAAGAACACTCTAGTAACCTTAGCCTACCCGCAAAATTCTTAGAACTTAAACAACATGAAGAAAATCAACACCTTAAAACACAGGAAAATCACCAAGATCTCGAATTAAATGCAAACATAGGTATAGATGAACTTTATGAAGCACTTAACTCAACAAAAAACTCTAGCCCCAGACCAGATAACATACCAGTAATATTTCTTAAACAATTGCCCATTTGTGGAAAGGAGTACCTTTTGAACATATACAACTTTATCTGGACTAAAAATGTTTTTCCCAAAAAATGGTACTCGTCCATTATTATCCCTATATATAAGCATGGTAAATCCAAATCGTCACCCGAGTCGTATAGACCAATTTCGCTTACTTGTTCTATGTGTAAAATTTTAGAAAAAATTATAAATTCAAGACTTATGTGGACTCTTGAAAATAAAAAATTAATAGCTCCCGAACAAAGTGGATTTCGTAAGCAGCGTTCAACAATCGACAACCTAATAACAATTGAATCTGAAGTTCACGAGGCTCTTATGTGTGGACAACAAGCTATGGCCGTATTTTTTGATATTACTAAAGCCTATGATACTATTTGGAGATATGATATTCAAAAAACCCTACACAAATGGACAATACATGGAAATATTTACCAATTTATTTCCAATTTTCTCAAACATCGCTGCTTTCAAGTGCGCGTCGATGGAGTTCTTTCTAATACTTATATTCAAGAAAACGGAATACCTCAGGGCTCGAGCTTGAGTGTCACACTTTTCTTAATCGCAATCAACAGCCTAATTAAGGCTTGTATACCACCAGTGAAAGCGAGATTATATGCTGACGATCTGGTCATCTTCATAAAAGGTAACAATATTTCATCTATGCATAACTACCTACAAAAATCAATATCAACATTAGAGAATTGGTCCAATTCCACGGGACTTCGTTTTTCTGTTTCTAAAACAAAAGCAATGTTTTTCTCGAAGAAAAGGCAAATTCCCCCTTTACCTACGTTTTATCTTTATAATACACCAATCAAATTTGTGGATAAGCTAAAATTTCTTGGGATGTACTTAGACTCCAAACTCTCGTGGGAATCTCATATTCAACACTTACTTTTAACTTGTCAATCAGGAATAAACTTAATGAAGACAGTAGCCCATAAAAACTGGGGGGCGGATTATGTCACGCTTATGAGTATTTACAAATGTTTGATTCGCTCCAAACTGGACTATGGCTGTACGGTCTACAACTCAGCAAAGACAAAAAAATTAAAACAACTAGATAAAATCCACAATAGTTGCATAAGAATCGCATTAGGAGCTTTTTGTACTAGTCCCATTGAAAGTCTTTATTGTGAATCTGGTGAAACATCTTTATCGTTAAGAAGGGAATATCTTACCCTCGCATATGCCTCATCTATTTTGGCCTATCCAGATAACCCTACACGTCACTACGTACTCGCCCAGCGATTTGAAAGTATCCTTAAAACAAGAAAGAGACTTGAGATTCCATACTACCAACGGGTGAATGAATATCTAAATAAAATCAATACCTCATTTCCTAAAATTTACAACATTCCCAGTCTTAAATATTTCCCTCCTTGGACTATTCCTCTGCCAAAACCTGTCTTGAGTATGATGCAGTTTAAAAAATCCGAGACAAACCCTACTGCTCTTAAACAATACTTCTACAACTGTATCCAACCATTTAACAGCTATGTTCACATCTACACGGACGCATCCAAGTCAGAAACAGGAGTGGGAGCCGCATTTATTTCTTCAACAGAAAATAGTTACTATAAACTTCCAGCCGATTCATCCATCTTCACTGCAGAAACGTTTGCCATAATGCAAGCGCTTAATTACATAAATCAAAATAATATTCACCATCCGCTAATTATCACAGATTCTTTGAGTGCCATCAATGGACTAAATCAGTTATATCCAACCCATCCAGTACTGATTTTAATCAAATCCCAACTAAGCGAGCTGCAAAGAAAACGTATTTCCCCTAAATTTTTCTGGGTACCATCTCACGTCGGAATAATTGGAAACGAACAGGCGGATAGCTTAGCAAAAAAGGCAATAACTGATCCAGAAGCTGTCGTAATTGAAACAACAACACACCAAGACTATAAAATTTACATAAAAAATTCATTATTAGATATATGGCAAAACCAATGGAATTCCTCAACTTCTAAATTGGCGGAAGTAAAAACCTCAATCCACGCATGGAGAAACCACCCGTCAACTAGACAAGAACAAGTTATTTTATCTCGGTTGCGAATCGGTCATACACGTCTTACACACGGTTACGTAATAAGTGGCGAACCGCAGCCAATGTGTTTCGCGTGTGATTCAGAAATTACGGTAAAGCATATTCTTGTAGAGTGCCCACTGTATGCTACAGAAAGAATAAGTTACAGTATACCTAGGTCCCTAAAAGTGTTGTTAAGTGATAGCGCAAATTATAAAAATCTATTTAATTTTTTGAGATATTTGAAATTTTATGAAAAAATTTGAATGTGTAGTTTATTCTCTTGTTAATTACCGGAATCTGTAAACTGGTAATGCATAATTGATCCTATGTTAGTATTACGTTTTTGGAAATTTACTTTAATGTTACTTTTGTTAATGCTAATAACCCTAGTGGTTGATGCATTTAGTATTAAAAAAAAAAGAAGCAAAATTAATATTTTTTATTTGTATTACTCCTATATGTAGTGTTTGGGGAATTTTTCTCAGAAATTTTAAATGGCAAGTGGCCTACTGTAATCGGCTTAATACGATTACACCTATTTACAGATTAATCGATTATTGAGAGAGATTTTCCAAACAACCCAGTTTTCTTGGAAACACTATCGGGAATATTATTTTAAAAGAAAGTAGGTACATTAAATCAGTACTTAGTATTAGTTCTTTGAGTAAAGTTGTATGAAGTTGTATGGTTTTCATAATATTGTAAACAGTTGGAATATATTTAAAACATTTCTTGAATGTTAATTGTGCAAGTACCAAACAATGTCGATAAGCCAAGGACCATCCAAACGACCAAAAACAGGTTCATTATCTTTAAATGAAAAAACTCTGATATTGAATTGTTATATACTATTGAAAAACAAGGATCGAAGTGCAAGTGCTGATAATATTGTGGAATTAACGGCTGCTATGTTGTGTGTTGCTAAATCAACAATTTATAGATTACTTAAAGAAAGCAATAATGGAACTCTTCAACCCCCTAAAACTCCTTCAGGTCGAAAACCAATTGAGATCGATGAGTCATTAAAACAAAGACTAAGGCGTAAAGTCCATGGATTTTACTTACGAAAGGAAATTCCGACACTTGACAAAATTATGACATCAGTGCAAGAAGATACAGACTATACAAAATTCTCCAGAATGACATTATGCACACTTTTGAAAGATGTGAGTTTCAGATATACAAAACATAATAGAAAATCTCTCTTGATAAATAAACCGGAAATAGTTTTTTGGAGAAGAGACTATTTAAGAAGCATTCGACATGCCAGAGAACAAAATTTGAAAATCTACTTAGACGAAACATGGATAAATGCTGGATATACAGTTTCCAAATCTTGGCAAGATGAAAACATTAAAAGCGGAAGGCAGGCATTCGTGGAAAGTTTGTCGTTAGGTTTGCAGCCACCATCTGAAAAAGGAAAAAGACTTATCATTGTCCATGTTGGAAGTTCTGAAGGTTTTGTTGATGGTGGATTATTAACTTTTATTTCAAAACGCACGGGGGACTATCACGAAGATATGAATGGGGATGTCTTCGAGGAATGGTTTGTTTAAATGTTGGATCTGATTCCAAAAGGGACTGTTATTGTTATGGACAAATGTGGTATCCGGAGTAATCCTCCCGGCCATTCTTGAAACGCTTATACCACTCTTGGTAAACTCTTCTTTTACTAATTGCAGACTCGCTATAGGCCTTTGCTAACATTTAATTTCACACACCTTGCTATACTTTGTTTCAATTTTACCCAAAATTTTATGCAAATCCATTTTTTTTATAAACGAAAATAGCCGAGCTCACTAAATAAAAAAATTAATTCGACTGAACATTTTATGTTAAGTGGCCAAAACTTTATAAAAAACTAAAAAATTGGACTCTTCAGACCCGCAAAATGTTCCTTATTTTCAGAACACACCTCGTATATAGGTCAACTCACCTTTACCAGCATGGGCTATTTAATATTGTATCTTATATAAAGGCAATGAGATGTGTCTTGACTTATAATTTTCAAATGCATTTCTTGAAATCCTTTGATAACTTTATCTTTATTTCAATACTAGAATAGAACATTAAAAAATAAGACCTTTTAATAAAACTACAACTTTTATTTAAATAATTGCTTTTTATATTATAAATCTATCTAAACTAATTTAAAAATCATAGTTATAAATCATTTTAGGCTGAAAGGAATTTCCAATCACTTGGAAATTTATCAAACTCCGACACTCCGTTTGTGATTCGTTGCAAATAAATTGGCAATTTTTGTTCTACGAACGGGTAGAAAATTCTATGCGTTGAGCTGAAAGAGATTTCAAACTAAATAAGATAAGTTTTTTTACCCGAAATTTGTTTTATTTTGGAAGGAAGTGGTTTGCTATTTCGTTATTTTTTTCAGAATTACAGAAAAGTAGTATTCATAACCAAATACCAACAGAAAATTTGATCCCGGTAGCGAATTATTCTGATAGTTGGCAACTGATCCGAAACTGCAAATTTCTTTCTTCGAAGAAAGTATTTTAAAATCACCAACTACCAAATTGCTTCTACGAACGCTTTTTTTTTAATGCGCATGCCTCTGACGGTTTCTGATAGTTTCTAATTGTTCTACGAACAAACCTAATACCAATGATGTAATCATAATTGAGTTATTATAAATGAATCACTGCGTGCCGAGCGAAGCGAGGTTCGCGGCACTAAATCAATATAAACTAATTTAAAAATCATAACTTATAAATAATTTTAGGCTGCGAACTTCAAAGAAGTCGACACACACTGTCGCTTTTCGTTGTTAGGTGTTCTCTGATCACACCATGATTTGATGATGGTTAAGTCATGTGAAACGATTCTATGAAGTTCGGTGATATCCGGGTGACTCCAAGAAAAAGCTAGTGTTCTGTGTGTTTATTAGTGGAATGTATTTTGCATTCACTGGGTCGAAATTGCTATCGTTGTTGATTTAAAAACGTTTATATTTAATAACTAATTTTATTATTTAAGTTTACAATTTTTGTTTAAAAGGAGTATAGCGTGAGTAACACAAATGTAAGCATCGTAGATGTGCTCTCTCTCGTTTCAAAAATGCTAATGCATCGCTGACCGCGGCCGAGACACCCTTTGCTGAGAGGCCGGCAGGGGTGAAGAAACATAGGCGTAACGTCTATCTAACATAAAGTCACATAAAACAGAACATAGGCGTAGCAGTCACAAAATATGAAGCGTTAAATAAAACCGAACAGCTAGTGTCGTCTGCGAATAGACAAATTTTACCGCCGATGATTAAGTTAGCAATAGGATTGATAAATAGCAAAAATAATATAGGACCCAATACGGAACCTTGTGGAACCCCACATTCTATTTGCTTGCATGAAGACCTTAATTCAACTCGTACAAGCTGCAGTCTCTTACTAAGAAAAGACTCGAACCACCTGATCGAGGTGTCTCTAAATCCATAGTACTGCAATTTTTTAAGTAGTATTTTATGATCCACTTAATCGAAAGCTTTTGAGAAATCACAAAATATTGTAGCTGTAGTGTTGATTGTTTGAGCTGGAGTAGACATTATTAAAAAGAGAAAACATTGCAACATTTGTGCATTTACTACTTAAAAATCCAAATTGATTTTTAGCTATAATATTATATTTAACCACAAATGAAAGAAACCTTTTTTACCTTACGTAATGATCTTGGATAACGTAGGAAGGAGTGCAATTGGGCGATAGAAACTTGATCTTTATCACCTCTTTTATGGAAAGGAATGATTATGGCTGTCTTAAGGCAAGTAGGAAAAATACCAATTTGGAACGACTCATTAATCAAATTTGTTAGATGATCTAATACACAGTCCGGCAGATTTGCGAGCATTCTGAGGGTAAGCCTATCTACTACAGATACGGATTTGTTTTTAATGTCTCGAATTGTACTACGAAACTCTTTTGTTACTACAGGTGAAAAGAAGAAACTGTTTAAGTTTTCATTAACATTCGGTAAATAGAAAAGTGGATCAAGAGTGGAAGTTATAGAATTAGTTTTTGACAACATTTATAAAGTAATTATTTAGGGTCTCAGGTGAAGTAGGAATAGTGCTAGGCGAGGAAACTTTATTTTTTAAATCATTAACTTTAGACCATATTTCCTTAGTAAAATTTTTGGATCCACTCAGTCTCCTATTATAGTAGATGTCCTTTGCAGCTTTTATAGTCTTATGATAAACTTTTTCATACATTTTCACATATTCAGGAAGAAATATACTGTCAGTAAATTTTTTTATATAAGAGAGACAACGCATATTTTTTGAGGATGTACGCAAGCCCTTGGTAGTCCATGGCTTTTGCAGTTTGTTTTTGATAGACCTAAGAGGAAATGATTTGACAGCTAAATTAGACAAAGTTTTAATAAAAGATGCGGTATCGACATCAAGAGAAAGACAATCCCAGACAGTTGTTTTACAGAGATTTCTGAAGTTAAGAAAATTTTTATCCGTAACAGAATTTGCGTGGAGCATTTTTTGTTTTGGAATTTACATTTAAAAAGTTAGTTAATACTGGCTCATGGTCTGAGAAACCCGAACTAAAGACGGAACAGTCTACAAAACTCGATTCAAATGACGACACAAGATAGTCAATAGTACTAGAACTAGTTTTGGTTATTCTGGTAGGAGAGTTGATATGCATGTTAATACCAAAAGAGTCAAATATTGATTGAATTGTTTCTTGAGCAGCACACAAAATGGAAAAGTCAATCAAAGGAATGATCCATAACTCAAATGTGGCTGATAGAAAATATCAATAAAACACCAAGTCTAACCACAACAAATTTAATAGTGAAATTATCAAATAAGGGACTAGTTTCGGTCTTAGACCATCATCAGGCTACAAATAAAAGATACAATAAGGTAAGGACAAGAACTACAACAATAATAAATAAATATTAAATATAAAGTTGGATAACATATACAAGGTAAAATGAGTAAGGAATAAAAATAGTAAATAAAAAGAAAAGCTTACCTATCATGCAAAAGTAGATACAATCGTACAAAAATTAAAATTAAAAGTTACATCATTAAAATATATTGGTTGTATAAAATATCAAAAATATAAAAATTTACGGGGTTAAATAATACAAACAAATTTATAGTTAAAAAAGACATATAGGGGAAAAAATAGAGGGACAAGACAGGAAAAGTCAATGTTAAAATTTCCACATAATATTAATCTGCTTTTTGCAATGATTCAAGCAAGCCTAGTAAATTCTGACAGAATATATGCACGTTAGCGTCCGGTGTTCTATATCTCTTCTGGTCATAGTTTCCCAGAAGTATTTTAGCTTGTCTTTGTCCTTACAGCTGATTCCAGTACTTGGATTTTTCCTTCACTTTTCTTCTTAGTTTTCTTAGGATTGTGCTACTGATGATCCCACAAGATGGTTCTGGTGCAATATGTTGGGTTGGGCTCCATTTTTTGTCAGCTTATCTGCTGTTTCTTTTCCTTCTATTTCTATGTGTCCTGGGACAAAACAGTATTTTAATATTTCCCCCACAAATTTCAGATGATTGATCTTGCGATTTATTGATAGTCATTACGAGTGCATGGCCCACTGTAAACTGGAGACGTTTGAATTTAAAAGGACTGCCAGTTGGAATTAGTGGTAATCTTAGATTTAAAGCCCAAATAAAATGTGCAGTAGTGAATTATATACGTACAAAAATACAATTTTCATTTAACTTCCCATTGGTCACGTGGGTCGGTATTTATATTGTATTAATTATACGTGTGTATTAGTTTAGCTGATGCTTTATATACTTTATTTTATAGGAAATGGATACATAACTACAACAACATTAAAAGAGATTCTTAAGGAACTTGATGATAAAGTAACTAATGAAGAACTAGATATGATGATCGAGGAAATTGATGCTGATGGATCTGGAACTGTAGATTTTGATGGTAAGGAAATTATTTTAACAAAAATATTTACGTCATGGAGTAAAGTGTACAGGCCCGGCGGGACAGGGGGACATTTACAAATAAGTTAAAATGTTGTTTAAAATGTAACATGTTAGCCTTGCCGAATTGCTGACTGAGCGGATCTACACATTTGCGCAGTGGCAGTGGGCGATTCTATAACGCAGTCGTGTTGGTGGAGGATAGGAAAGAGTAGATGCTTGAAAACATACACAACTTAATTAGTTCAAAGTGTTTGCAACTAACTACCATTTATTTATTGTCCTTTTTCGAGGTAAGTATATACGTTCAAATTTATTGATTCCATTCTGATTTTTTAAATTGATAATTCACTTGGTTATCGAAACGCGCGTCAGGCATATAAAAGTGTGTGTTGTTGTAGTGGTAGTGTAAACGGTTTTCGGTGTCAGTTTCGCCAACGGTTCCAGATTCAACATTTTAGTTGTGATGGCTTCACGGTCAACGTCAATATTAGGTTAATAAGTGCAGATATTTGGTTTTTAAAATCATGTCGTAAATTTAATGTTTTTCCAAAAGTTGTAAAAATAAATATAAGTGAAAGTGCAGTGTCAGATAAAGTTTGTGAAATTGCAAAGAAAAAATGGTTAGCATTAGAAACCAAATGTCTGTACAGTAAACGAAGTATGCTTGAAATAGGCATATGGACTTTACAAAAAATTAACACATAAGTTAAGTAATGTAGAATATGAATATTGGTGTGAATTCCAAAGAAAGGTGTTTAGGGTTATTCATTCAAAATTTAAGAAGAAAATGTCGATCTTGAGTAAAAACTAAAGAAATTAAAACCAAAACCTAAAACAATTTCTTTTGAACCTATTAATATTGTTGAAAATATTTCTTCCCAAACTTTTGACAGTAGTGAAACAGAGTTGTTAAACAAGGGTTTGAATTTTGCCGTGCCTTCTAGTGGGGACCTGGGTGAATTGATTGGACATATTGAAAGTTCTGTTCAGTATCTCTCTCATGATGCCAAGGTTTATGTTCGGGAAGCTTGTAGGAACCAAATTTCCAAAAATTTTACAAATAAGAACAAAAATGTACAGGGAATAAGAAAACTAGGAATATTGTCAAAGGTTTGAGACAGAAGGAATGTTTTTACTTAAAAGCTGATAAAGGAAACAAGGTTCTTACGTTAAGATTCAAAAAAATCCCCTAAATAAAATGATTTCCACGGTGAAGAGCACTCTCAAAAGTTGTAAGAACCTGGTCACCGATTCTTTAAAGTATAAATTAACTGTAAGTAACCCTACATTGTCAAAGCTCTATTGCCTTCCTAAGATACATAAACCTGGGAAGGCAATGAGACCTATTGTTTCAGCTATATGTACACCTAGTTATAAGATTTCAAAATGGTTATTGAACGAGTTTGAACATCTACCCAAAAAATGTTACAGTTTTTCAGTTAAAAATTCATTAGAATTTATCAAGAAAGTTAAAGATGTTGTTCAAGAAGATGGGGAAATTTTAATCTCGTTCGATGTTAGTTCTTTATTTCCTAGCGTACCGATTCCACAAACTTTACAGTATCTAGAAGAACTACTCATCTTGAATGATCTGGGTGTTGAAGTTAGAACTGAATACCTACGATTAGCTAACTATGCATGGACCAAAATTATTTCCAATATAACAATCAGTTTTATCAACAATACGAAGGAACAGCAATGCGTAATTGTTTATCACTATTTATAGCCAACCTTTTTATGAGCAATTTTAAAACACAGATCAGTCAAGAGTTCGAGTATTTCCCAAAGATATGGTATAGATATGTGGACGACATTTTCGCAGTTTTCAATACGAAGAAATCATCAGTAGAAGAATTCATTTCAAAATTAAATTCAAAATTCACAAGCATAAAATTCACGTTTGAACTAGAAAATAATGAACAGTTACCATTTTTGGACACATTAGTAATAAGAAATAATAACAAGTTAGAATTTGATATTTTTAGGAAAGACACCGCTACGTATAGATATGTTCCAGTAGATTCTTTTCACTGCAGTCAACACAAAATGGCAAGTTTTCATTTTTTGGTTAATCGATTAATTCATTTTCCTTTAAACAAAACAAGATATAACAGAGAAAAGAATTTAATTGAGGATATAGCTGTACTTAATGGATATGATAAAAAACTAATTCATAAGCTAATCAATCGCCATAGTTTTAAGAAATCTCTTTGTGAAACCACCTTTTTCCAGCGAGAACACAACGATATGAAATTCATTTCATTACCATTTATCCCTCAGTATACCAAAGGATTGAATACAATTTTCGGCACGGTGGGATTAGGTTTAGTTCATAAAACTAGTATCACCCTGAGTCAATTGTTAGGAGATCCGAAGGATATAAGAGAGAAGATCTGGAAAAAAGCGGTATATATGAAATAAGTTGTAATGATTGTGATAAAAAGTATGTTGGGCAAACAAAAAGATCGATTAAAACTAGATTTAAAGAACATTTAGCTCATCTAAAATATGGACGCATAGAAAAATCTAGTATTGCCGAACATGCTTTTACCAAAAACCATTCTGTAAATGTAGATAGTTTAAAATTGTTAAAAAATGTATCGAACAATAGATTGTTGGATGCATTTGAAAGTATAGAAATTATTAAGTGTAAAAATAGATTAAATAAGGGCAAAGGACCTATCCCAGATAGTCCACTTTATAGTAGTTTATTATAAGAAAACTTATTGTAAAAATGTTTTCGCGCTAAAAATTGGCTTTGCCGCCAAAAGATTTACCGCGAAAACATTTAGCGCTAAAAATGTTATGTATATAAAGTTAGTGTGTAGACATAGCTTTAGTTTACCTTCGGTCTCTGAAGAAGATAACTTGGTTATCGAAACGCGCGTCAGGCATATAAAAGTGTGTGTTGGTGTAGTGGTAGTGTAAACGGTTTTTGGTATCAGTTTTGCCAACGGTTCCAGATTCAACATTTTAGTTATAATGAACATGTCTTTGCTAAAGTGTAAATTTTCTCGTTACTGCTGAAAGTATAGTATATTACATACCTAGCGGGAAAGTACTCCATTTCAGCCGAGCGGCAAGGTATACTACAGACGTGATGCTAGAATGAATTCCAGCGAGGTTTGTATACTATTTTACTCATGCACAATCGGTTAGTAGTTTATGGATTTCTAATTCTCACAATCTACCAATAATTTCGTTTCAAATATTTGTATCCATTTAGGTTAGGTTAGGTTAGGTTAGGTTAGGTTAGGTTAGGTTAGGTTAGGTTAGGTTAGGTTAGGTTAGGTTAGGTTAGGTTAGGTTAGGTTAGGTTCTATGTGAGTGGTCGTTTAACGTCCCCTCCACTGCGACCTGAAAGATCTATTGTGGCTCACCCCTAGGTTAAAGCCTTTCTATCAGCCCTATGCCTCTAATGAAGCTCATCAGGGTCGTTGGCGACTCTTTCATGAAGTCATTGGGCTCGAGTTGATGCAGACCAAATTTATTGAATTTATTGAATTTACCACTTCAATATAACAAGGATCAATCCTGCGATTCACCTTATGAGGTACTCGAAACAAAATTTAAAAAGCCATAGCATATTTATACGGGCCCCGATTCGCACACAATACAAGTAATATTATCATCAATACAATCCAAAATTTTATACGGGGTCCTAAAAAAATAGAGCAAAGAACCATACGGCTTATGGCACTGAGGTTAGGTTAGGTTAGGTTAGGTTAGGTTAGGTTAGGTTAGGTTAGGTTAGGTTAGGTTAGGTTGGGTTGGGTTAGGTTCTATGTGAGTGGTCGTTTAACGTCCCTCCACTGCGACCTGAAAGATCTATTGTGGCTCACCCCTAGGTTATAGTCGTTCTATCAGCCCTATGACTCTAATGAAGCTCATCAGGGTCGTTGGCGACACTTCCATGAAGTCATTGGGCTCGAGTTGATGCAGACCAAATTTATTGATCTTTATTCTCTCGAGCTCTCGGCAGTTACACAAGATATGCTCCACCGTTTCATCCTCAGCCTGACAGAATCTGCAGTCCGCACTCTCTGCCAGTCCAATTGTTTTCATATGCCTATTAAAACGACTGTGTCCAGTCAGTAGGTCCTGTCTGCTCATATTCAGCAGCTCTTGAGACCTCTTTTTAGAGAGATCTCCTACAAATACCTTTGAGTGCCTTAAACCCTCTAGCTCGAACCAGTAAGAACGTCTCCTCCGATCTACCCAGTTGGATATTGTTCCTCTGGCTACGCTATTCGCTATGCATAGGAATGGCTCCGGGCCTATAAATATTCCTTCGGCACCTTTCCTGGCTAGAAGGTCCCCTTTTTCGTTAGGTACCTTTAATGCCGATATGCCCAGGTGCCCAAAGTAAGGTTACTTTGTTATTTTCCTCTAGACGTATTAGATCCTGAAGGCACTTTCAAACTAACTTGGAGTCGATCCGATTTGATTCCAGTGATTTTAGTGGCGCCTGGCTATCGGAAATTATTTTTATAGTTTTGTTCCTGCAACCACGCTTAAGCAACTCCTGCAGGCACATCTCCATTGCGAAAAGCTCCGCTTGGAAAATTGTGGATAGGTTACCCAAGTTCTGGCTCAGGTCCACCTTTGGTTTCCTTTGATGTACCCCAGCTCGAACACCTCTCTCGGTCTTAGAGCCGCCCGTGTACCAACACTGGTCAGCCATTATAAGATTCGAACTATTCGTCTCCCATTCGTCCCTTCCTGGGAATAGGACGGTGAATGGCTTGTGGTAGTTGTATTTTGGGTTGCATTGCATCTGGTACCATCTCCAGTATCGGATGATTTGTTATTATCTCTCCGGCCCTCGCTCTGACAGTGCTCTGCCCTGCATCCTGACATTTTACTAGTCTTCTGTATGCACCAGCCATCACCTCCCTTTCCATCCAGATATGGAGTGGAGGAAGATCTATCAGAATTTCGATGGCAGCGGTTAACAAATGTATATTTGGAGCATCTGGAATTGAATTTCAAAGTCAACCAGGATGATTTACAACCCACAAACGAAAAAATTACAGCTATCAAAGAATTTCCCCTGCCGAACAATACTAAACAGCTACGCAGATTCCTAAGAATGTTGAATTTCTATCGACGCTTTATTCTAGATGCTGCTAAAATCCAAGCACCACTCAATGTACTTCTACTAGGTGCTTCTAATAAATGCAAAAATATCGAGTGGGACCCAGATCTTCAAAAGGCATTCAATGACTGCAAGGATAGTCTTGTTCGTGCAACCCTGTTAGCACATCCAATCCCATCTGCCCAAGTATCATTAGTTACAGATGCTTCCAGTACACATATGGTTAGGTTAGGTTAGGGAGCAGCCCTCCAACAAATGACACGAGATGGTTGGCAGCCATTGGCATTTTTTAGTAGAAAATTCTCACCTCCCCAAGTCAAATACAGCACATTTGACCGAGAGCTACTTGCTATTTATTCTGCTATAAAATATTTATTATAAGCCACTAACTTTTGCTTTTAGCCAAAAACTTGAAAAAGCTTCACCACGACAATTCAGATATCTACATTACACTGGACAGTTCACTACAGATATTCGTCACTTGTCTGGTAGATATAATATTGTAGCAGATGCCCTTTCTCGTGTGGAATCTACTGAAAGCATTAATTTTGAAGCCCTGGCCAAGTCAAGAGTCCGATTCTGACCTGGCATCCCTTATGAACAGAGGTACGGCGCTGGAACTCCAAAAGTTTAAAATCCCAGGCACTAACATCTCTTTATATTGTGACACATCAACATCCTTGCCAAGACCTTTCGTCACAGAAAAATTCAGAAAACAAAAAAAAATTTGATCAATTCCATAAATTATCACATCCAGGGATTAAGGCTTCAGCAAAGCTTGTCAAAGAACGTTTTGTTTGGCCATCCATTGACCGTGACTGTAGGAGATGGGCAAAATGTTGTATCGAATGTCAGCAATCAAAAATACATAGACATGTAAAATCACCCCTGGGCACATTTCCAAGCAGCTCCAAGTTCGAACACATCCATATTGACCTTGTAGGACCATTACCAATGTCGCAAGGTTTTAGATATTGCCTAACTGTAGTCGACAGATTTTCTTGACTTCCAGAAGCAGTTCTAGTCAGTATATATGTGCAAAAACTATAGCGGAGTCCCACTAACTTTTACATCTGACCAAGGCCGCCAATTTGAGTCAGCACTTTTTAAACAGCTCGCAAAAATATGTGGTTTTAAACATATAAGAACCACTGCTTACCATCCTCAGGCTAACGGAATGGTGGAGCGTTTTCATAGGCAACTCAAGAACTCCATTCGCTGCTATGAATCTGAAGATTGGGTCAGCATTCTGCCAACAATCATCATGGGATTTTTAGCAACCTACAAAGAAGACCTCAAAGCTACTCCACCTGAAATGATCTATGGTGAACCTATCCGTTTACCTGGAGAATTAATATCCCCACGTAAACCTACTCAAGACTTGACCCCATAGACTATGTAACTGATCTGAGGAAACATTTTAATTCCTTAACTCCTACCACTGGGTCAAGACATTTACAAAAAACTGCATTTGTTTACAAAAATCTCCACAACTGCTCCCACGTGTTCGTTAGAGTTGAGAAAACCCATTCTGCAATTTCCTTTTGCAGGTCTTTACCCTGTAATCTCCGGGTCTAAAAAACTTCTAGTTGTCAATATCAAGCCTATATATAGGGCTCATATATGGTGGAAGTACTTAACCGGGTACAAGGTATCCCCCTGTATATTAACCTGCCGCGCTTCAGAAATCCCCTACTATATTATTAAACCAACATCCTTAAGTACACTGGTCAACAATTCAAGTGGATATTTTTTAAATTTCAGAAAATTGCATACAAAAATAATATTTTAAATATACGTTTCATGCTATCAGTAAACTCTGTTTATAGCAAATTGTTTTTGTCGTTTTTTTTTTCTTTTTATACGCTATTATCTCTTTAACCAGAATTGTAGGAATTCGATTTCAAAATACTAAGATTTTGGTCGCGCAGTGACTTTTAACATTTTTACTGTAGTCCATAAATTTGTTTTCCTGAAAAAAAAATGTTGCTATTTCTTGTATTTAACATACATACTAAAATTCAGTAATAATGTTGCCTATAGGAAGATTCTGTAATGCGGCTCACCAAAATGCATTTTTTTAAGTGATTTAAGTTAGATTAACTCATTTACTTAATTTATTTCATTTGTTTTTACAGAATTCATGGAAGTTATGACTGGAGGTGATGACTGAAATATTTTAGTATTTACACCAATTTATGGAATGCTATACATCATTTTAATATAAAATATTTTTTTTGTCATTCATTATGGTTTATGGTATGTATTTTTTGTATACCACAAAACAGTAAAATAAACAAATTATGAATTTATGAAATTATTTTATTTAACTTTTTAACTCACAACGATGACCTAAGCAATCTTATCAAAGATCAATTTTTTATAAATGGCAAACAGAATGGAATCATGACAACAAATTTTTAAGAAAAATTCAACGCGAAATTCAACAACTAACAACAATCAACCTTATAAATCGTAAACAACAGGTAATAATTACCAGATGTAGAATACCTAGGACATTCTCATATGACGTCCTCATAAGTCCTTTTAAATAAAAACCCACATATTTGTGAATGTGATATCAAACTAATTATGAAACAACTAAATATAGAATGCAAACGGTATGACGATAGCCGCAAAAGAGTTGATTTAGATAAAGACCTTACAAAATGTCTATCCACATCTAAAGGGCAGCTGAAGGGCCTCGAATTCCTAAAACAAAATGATCTACGAGTATATTATAAAATTTAAGCTTTCCAGGTGTAATATATATTTTATATACCTACATACTTTTATGTATAGTGCTTTGCGCACATGTTGCACACAATATTTTTTCTAAAACCAGGTTTATTAATGAAGGAAAAAGAGTAACTTATGTAGGTATAATATTTAAACTTTTAACAGAAAGAAATTAAAAAAATCAGTTATTTTCCTGGATTAGGTCTTACATAATCGGATTAATTTCTTATGCATTAAATTTTGTGGCTTTAAGTGTCGATTCTGGGTAGGTACTTTCTAAATTCAGCAAGTTAACCACCTTACTAAAAAACTTGAGTGGAGGATACAAAGCTAAAAAGTCCAAAATCCTGGAGTCAGATTACATTATTAAATTTCTGACAGAAGCTCCTGATGACGCCTATTTGTTGATGAACATTATTGCTATTTTTGGTGTGCATGGAGCGACCAGATCCGATGAATTGTACAAATTAGAAGTGTTTAATGTGTGTTTAAATGAGTTATTAAGGTGAAAGGACCCTTGAGACTCTGAATATGTTAATTATATAATATCAGTTAAAATTTGGATAAAAAATGGCGGAAGTTAATTAATTTAAAAAGTAATTTATAAAAAATTTATAGAATTTTAGGCATAGAAAAAGTTCATCCATATTTGAAGATTAAGGAGTATGTTTATATTAAAATTAATTAGGTGTAAAGTGTATTTGCTCACAATTTTTTTAAATATCATTATAAGTTTACAAGAGGTAGCCATAACATCGCTCCATTTAAAGTTAAAATTTAACATGGAAAAAGTAAAATTTAATTAATGGAAGTTAATTTATTATCAATTATAATAGTTAAAGTTTATTTATCACCCAATTAAAGAATCAATTAAGCAGAATTAATTAAATAGATTTATTAGAAAATTTCGAAAAATTGCCTATATAAACAATTGAATTTAAATAATTTATGTCATGTCATTTCGGGAAAAAGAGTATAAATACCGTGGAATTATCTTTTTCTGGTCAGTTCCATTTGATTCGAAGGCGAACCTATGCCAAAAACAATTAAAATTTAATGGCCGCCTAGTGTAAAATTGTTTTGAAGATTATACCCCCAACCTATATAACTGTCAATTGGGAAATTCTATGTTTAAACAATTAAGAGTTGGAGAAATTTAAATAAATCAAACAAATTGGTAAAATTGGTAAAACTTAAACGTTTAGGTGGATGGAAATCGTCATCCGTTGCAGAATTTTAGAGTCAATAAGCAATAAGATGGCTGTATCCAAGTGTATACCTACTTGGTGGACCTGAAAATCAATCCAGTACCTCGAATCAAGTGTTTAAGCAAACGAGTGATGTTCCAAAAATAGATATTGTTAATTGTAAAATGTCAGCTGTTTTTAATCTTTAAAGTCCGTTGCAGAATCTTAGAGTCAATAAGCAATAAGATTGGCGGACCTGAAAATCAATCCAGTACCTCGAATCAAGTGTTTAAGCAAACGAGTGATGTTCCAAAAATAGATATTGTTAATTGTAAAATGTCAGCTGTTTTTAATCTTTAAAGTGTTTGAATTTGCAAATGTTATTGAATAACAAAAGTTAAAACATTTTATCTATTCTTGCTGTTAAAGTGTCACTTTATTTACCCTTGCGGTTAAAGTGATACTTTATCTACTCAAAACAGTTGTTATAGCAACACTTTAACGTTAGCCTTAGAAAAAAATTAATTAGAAAACGATTTTCCCAACCGCAATTTTAAATTTTTGTCTTAAGAATATTTATTTAACTCAAAAATACTCTCAAGTTTAATATAATTGCTGCATTTTCAACAGATAAGTGATAGGTTATGTTTACGTTGAATCTACATTTTTAGCTATTTTTAATACTTCTTAGTGTTAAATACGACATTTCACATATACAGCGTACAGTCAGTCCGTAGTTTCGTCCGCCGGAGCCTACGTCGAGCCCGTGCGCACAACGTGTGGTGTGCATTAGGACGAGCTATTTTTCCTATCAGATTAAACACACGTATCCTGATGGTCACTTGAGTATGTTTCTGTATTAATAAAACATATGAAAGGCATCAGTTTCGCTTTGCTTACAGTCACGACCGATCATCAGAACTGAGTATCAGTCACATGTGTAATGGCTCTTAGGAAAAGGCCTGCTTTGCGTAAAAAATTTATGTAGAAAAGCGTGTGGTTGTAGAAAAACAATAATACAATATGTATCCATATCTTTTAATTATAAAGTTGTGCAGATAACAGTTTGACAATTCTAACCAAAGCAATTCATATCGAGTGAACATGGTTGACAGTTCATTCTTATAAAACCGTGATATTCAATGCGATCATTTACAATTCTCGCACGGTGCGGGCGCGTATTATCGTCGATAAAAAATAAACAAAATAAATATCATCAGGAAATGCAAGAAAAAACTTTGAATATTAAAAATCCATCCGAATTCTGGAAGTATATAAAATTACATCAAAGAAAACCAGGTCGCCTTCAAGGCGACTCGCTAAGCCCACTATTATTTGCATTATATGTAGCAGACATAGACAGCTACTTTAAGCAACAAGGCGCTAGAGGTACCTCTCCAGTTCAAAGCACTGACATAATTACTTTGGGGTATGCTGATGATTTTGTTGTACTGGCAGACTCGGAAATTCAGCTGAACAAATCTATGAAAATTCTAGCAGACTATAGCGATAGTAACAAACTAGTAGTTAATGTAAATAAAACAAAGATAGTTATATTCAGGAAAAGTGCTAATATCGGACATAAACCTAGATTTTGGTATAAAAATACACTAATTCAGCAAGTAAATAAGTACAATTATTTAGGGGTGATTTCCTCATTTAATAGTACATTTTCAGAAAATTCAAAATCGCAAATAAAGAAAGCTAAAATAACACAAAACGCAATTCAGAATGTAATTAAATCTTCACACATGACCGATATAATAAGTGTTAAGTCTCTATACTACAGCATCGTAGTTCCAACCAACTCGTACGCCAGTGGAATATGGGGACTTCGGTATATGAGTGAAGGAGAAATAATTCAAAATCACTTCTGGAAAAATTTTCTGTATTCACAGAAAACTACGCCCAGTTACATTCTGAGAGCTGAAATAAAATTTGGTAAAAGTTGGATATTTTATTATAAAGCAAGCCCTAGAATATTTATTAAAGATTAAAACTTACCTGTAAATAGATTTTCCAAGATAGCACTAAAGAGAATATTTCAACTAAACCAGCAGAATAAAATAACATCAAAATATAGTGCGGTGCATATGTATGGAATAAATTCATTTGTAGCGTTATTATGTACTATATGAAAAAAACCTGAAACAGGTCGATTTTTATTCTTAAATTGACAATTTACAGTATGAAAATATTATCCCCCTCCAGCACCCCTTCGGAATTATAAGCACCCCCTCGAAAATTTTAAATTACAAAGGGGGTCGTGTGGCACCTCGTTGGAAAGGGATTTTAGTCCTCTGTTCAGCAATATAAAGTTTTTTAAGATGTAAAATTTTGATAATGTCTCTAACACAAAACTTTACGTAGAATGAAGGTAATAATGTCACATAATGATTAGAATGTGTTTTTCAATGTATTTGACATTTAAATTAAATGTTCAAAATGACCACCATTCACTTCTTGACAATAACCGAGGCGATATTCTTTGGTCTATTAAAATAACTTTAGAAATAATCAGGTATTTTCGTATCTGTTCTGGTAAATATTAGGAAAAAACTTTGAAGATATTAAAATAATAGTCAAAAAACTAAATAAACAATTGATATAAATCTAGTAGGCTGCTGTCATTTAGGTATTTAAAGTTACTAAAAGACGTCAGTATAATATTTCTGCGCGTATTAAATTTAATTATGGCTCATTTGTCCGAGACTCAAAGAATAGACATTTTAATTATGATTGGTTGTGGTAATAAAACCAGAACTCAAAAGGAGGTTTGTGAAATTTTTAATAATAAATACCCTGGTCAACACGTTTCGCAGTCTACAGTTAGCAAAATTGAAAAAAGTTTCGTGAAACTGGACATGTAAAAAATATTGAAAAACCAGGTAGAAATATTCAATTTACTGATGAAAAAAGTTAGATGTACTTCTAGAGATTGAGGAAAATCCGCATAAGACAACTCGAGAACTTGCCGCCGACAATGATGTAAGTAAATCATCTATTTTGAGAGTTCTGCATAAAGAAAAATACCACCCTTACAAAGTTCAGTTGGTTCAGGAGTTAAATGAAGATGATCCTGATAGAAGGCAAGAATTCTGTGAATTGATGATGGATAGAATGAACGCTTTCTGATGAAGCGACGTTTCATTTAAACGGAACGGTTAACAAACAGAACTGTAGATATTGGAGCAGAGAAAATCCTCACTGGATGTGTGAGGCTCACACTCAATATCCTAAAAAAGTTAACGTTTGGGCTGGTATCATTAACAATAAAATTATTGGCCCTTATTTTTTTGAGGGCACAGTTACTGGTGAGGTTTATCTAGATTTTTTGATTAACTTTTTAGTGCCTACATTACAAAGAGTTTTTCCTGATGTTAATCATCCAAATGAGATAGATCGATCTATTTACTACCAACAGGACGGAGCTCCACCGCATTTTGCACGTACTGTTAGAAATTATTTAAATGAGGTTTTTCCCAATAGGTGGATTGGAAGACGTGGGGCGATCGAATGGCCGGCTAGATCCCCCGATTTGACTCCTCTCGATTACTTCTTATGGGGTTATTTAAAATCTAAAGTATATTTTAATAGACCAAACAATATTGCTGATTTAAAAGTTAGGATAACGGAAGAAATTAACAAAATAACCCCCGAGGTCATACAAAATGTTGTACGAGAATTCCAATATCGCCTCGGTTATTGTCAAGAAGTGAATGGTGGTCATTTTGAACATTTAATTTAAGTGTCAAATACATTGAAAAACACATTCTAATCATTATGTGACATTATTATCTTCATTCTACGTAAAGTTTTGTGTTAGAGACATTATCAAAATTTTACATCTTAAAAATCAATTTTCTCAGTTATGATTGCACCAAACGTAAAAAACTTTATATTGCTGAACAGAGGACTAAAATCCCTTTCCAACGAGGTGCCACACGACCCTCTTTGTAATTTAAAATTTTCGAGGGGGTGCTTATAATTCCGAAGGGGTGCTGGAGGGGGATAATATTTTCATACTGTAAATTGTCAATTTAAAAATAGAAATCGACCTGTTTCAGGTTTTTTTCATATAGTACATAATAACGCTACAAATGAATTTATTCCATACATATGGACCGCACTGTATAATTGGATTAGTCAATTAAATGATATCCTAGATAAAATTGGAGCTTCAGAACTTAATATTGAAACTTTTGACTCGGACACAATAAGCATTATTTTAGACAGATTTGAGCAGAATAGTCAAATAGAAGATTGGAACAAAATTCTTTTAAGTGCATATTGCCCGATGTATAAGCAAATCCTACAAGGCAAATATCCTTTCCATTGTACAAATCACTTTCCATTCCTCTACATATAAAACGCTTAATTTCACAGATACGCACTCACAATAGTAATATACATGTATGTTAATAACAATGCATTCACAATAGAATCCAATGAATTATGTACAATTTGTAACTGCCTTGCTTTAGAATCCCTTCAACACTTATTTTTTGTTTGTCCAGTGTATAAAGGAATTAGACGTTCCATTCTTGAAATGCATCAATCCGTAATTTACATTGAATCAATAATAATTAATGAAGCTGTACCACAAACTCTCTATCAAATATATGACATAACAAAGAAAATACTAAAAATCAGGTCCTTCATTATAAACGAATAAAATCACCTTATTCTTGTCAAAATATCTTATGCAAACCTAATCTGTTATAAAATGAATTATACTTTATTATTAAAAAAATACGTTTTGTACTAGCTATTAATGTTATAAATGTTGTCAGACTTGTTCATGTATTTTTATACGAAAGAACAATAAACATCTATCTATCCATCTAAAGACAAATTGTTTGCCTGTTGCACCAAAAAATGGTACAATTATTGGTTATCTAACCATGTCTTTATAACGTACAGCCGTCATTGTCATATTCATTAAAACCACTAAATCAGTGCGACCATCATAACATATGCCTCCCCACACGCAAACTGAGCCACCACAAAAAGAATGGTTGGCGCCACCAAACGTTCATTGTATCGCTGCCCTGTTCCTCTCCAGACCAATATTCGACCATCACACATATTCAACCGAAATCTGGACTCCGTAAAAATTCAGTACCTCCAGTTCTGAAAATTCCAACGACTGTGTTCTCTCGCCCACCGATATCTGAATGCACGCTGATCCGCATTCAACTATGTCTGTTTGCTGCAGACCCAGTTTTCAAATATCGATTCCATGCACGACTGACAACACTTTGGGGTACATTTAGCCGTGTAGCAACTTCTTCTTGACGAGCCTTCGTCTATCCAACGTCCTAATAGATCGAGTTGCACTTTTTCCAATCGCCGTAGCGCCATTTTTTTTTTCAGGTAAACAGATTTAAAAAATTTTTAAAAATATCCACTTCAATAAATTGTTAGATTTTGCAGTAAAAGATAATCACTGTAAAAAGTTATTATATAAATAAAATCTGGAGTAACATCATAAGTTCATGTTGACCTTCGCTTATCTGAAGAATTTCTAGACTGTATTTAATTTAAAGTGTCATTCATGTAAATAGGTTTCTACAAATCAATCAATTAATTAATAAATAAATAAAAGCAAATAAATGAATGCATTCATGTACAAATAAAATGCATAAAAAGTATTCCAATTTGTTACGCTACTGTTTACTTTAATGTCCATTAAAGATCCGCAGAAGAATTCCAAAGAGACCAAAGTAACATATTGTAGTCTATTTCTATTAATGCCAATCTTCATCCCCTCTTTAAATACAGAAGATATATGTTGCAAAGGAGTCTCTTTCTTATTTAATTATTGAACTGTTGGTGTACTAACATGGTAAGTGTTTTACTTAAAGGCATTTTTAATATTTTAATTTTTTTTAATGGTAAGTGGTTTTTATTGATTGGATAAGGTATGTTTTTTGAACGAATTAATTTGTTTAAACCTTAAAACACTAAACCCCTAATAAAAAAATCTATTATTGATATTATAGTTCCAGATAGGTTAAAAGAAGAAAATGTGTATGCAAAATATACTTTAAAATGTTTCTCTTTTTTCGAAGGGTTGATGGCTTTGATATTAACCAATTAGTCAGACTTTATAATGTCTCATAGTATAAAGAAAAAGATAGAATCTTAAAATACGGATAATTTGGAAGGGTTGGAGGTTAATCCTTAACTTCAGATGACAAAAATCGATATTAATGGATTAAAAACAAAAAATCAAAATTATCCTATATAACCATACTTTTTCAATTTATAAATTTTTTAGTTGACAATAGCATAAACTTGTAAAAAGACAAAACCAATGCAATTAGTGGTAGAAAGATTCACTGAATCTGAGGAAGAGATCAAAGTTGTTAATGCACTTTAAATTTTACAAATCAAATTTTAAATTTAAAGATTTACGAAAATCAAAGCTATGTTTATAAGTAAAAGAAAAACCTTGCAGATAAATGTCAATTTTCTTCCATACGCATGTTGGAGATGAGACAAATGTTCATTAAAACAGTAAGTGCGTTTACCTATGGACAATGAAAGAAAAAGAAAACAATTTAGAGCCAGCGGTGATGTGGTTGTGGAGAATTACAAAAAAAACTAATTAGATAGAGAAGAAATTATACATATTGGTTAATTAAACTATTGTTTTTCGTGTATTCTATATATGACAGACTTCCACAAAATAACGGTTGGTGCAAAAAATTTCAGCACAACTTATACTTGGGATCCGTTTCTTTTGTAAAAACTCTACATGTAACTAAAAAAACTTTTAAAAAACTGTATCCTGAGCAGTCTGTAGAATCTCTAGATTTATATTTTGTCTGTCACACGAATACGTCTGTCGTTATGTTACCCGGTTTCGTCTTTGCTCTGGTCTGCGAATATGACCCCCTGTTTCGAGAAATCTTTTCTAAAATCCGTGAAATGGATGTATGAGACATATTAAATCGACGACCAATTCTTCGGTAACTCCTTCTTCCGACAGCATCACTGCTTGGGCACATTCATCGCGGGTAAAGTTCATGATTAACGCTCCATAATAAACACAATTAAAAATAAGCAACAATTAAACAGTAGCCGAATACAAAGATCTCTTTTATTGCAAAAAAACGATAGCTACCAAACACAGTCAATAAATATCAAGTTTAAGAATAGCACATAGGGGCTTCCAGAATGTAACATTATAATGGGAGTTTTTATTAACGCTAATAAAATATATTTTCCGCAAACGCCAAAAAAAGTAGACATTATTAACGTCAATTCATGAAGTTGAAGTATGATTACACAGACGCCACTTTTTTGTACGGCCGTGAGCGGACAAAAAAGTACTTTTTTGTACGCTGACGGCCGTACAAAAAAGTAGAATTTTTAACAGGGAAAATAATTAGTAGTTGAACTTTTAAACTTTATTATCGATAATAATTATTAATAGTAAAATTACACCTTACTACAACAAACGAAATTTTGATGCTCAAGTACTTACCAAAAATGCACAGTCCAATTGTTGCTTTAAATCACTTACAATATTTCTGACATTGTAAAATATTATTGAACTGTCAAATTTGTTTTTGACTTGGCAATCACAAAACCAGTAACCACGGAAATGTAGTGCGCAGTTTTATAATTATTATTCTCTGAATTTATCAACTTCGTTGCGATCGTTTTGAATTTTTATTTAAATATTAATTAGTTCTATAGTCAGAATGCCGTTTGCGGAAAAAATACCATGTTTCATTCGGAGCAAAAGCACTTTTTGTGGCTCGTCTGAAATTGTCGACCTCACTAACGTTCGGCCATCAAACATTCAGACTCGCCACAAAAAGTTATACTTTTACTCCTAATAAAACAATATACTATTAATTTGTCAGAAGCGTAATCAATTAAAAAACCATTTTTTAAACTAATAAAATTTCACTTTTCTAGCCATTCTATCGGAAAACTCGTTATTAGACATTCAAAGTATTTTTCCTGCAACTTCATTTTCGATTAAAAAGTTGCTAAGTTTATTAGATATAGATTGAGAGATTGTCGATGCAGATGTAAGCTAAGTGATTTATTTCTAGAACTCTCTTTTGAACAACAAAATTTTTCCTTTCATATTAGTGCGTTATCATAACCCTGATACCTGCAGTCGTTCATTTTATTTCAGGTGCGTTCTAAGGGGTAGGTTCGGTAGCGGTGGGAAGGGAATGTCTGACATACAGTGAGTCGGGGTTGATTTTAAGGTTCGTATTGACGGTAATCTAAAGTAAGGTAACATGGCGATAGACATGTTACAATTCCATCGTCTAGTTTCCTTTTTAATCAAATAATGCTCTTGGCAATCTATTATTTAGCCTAACGCCGCTAATGATCACCAATTTCATAGTAAGTAATCAATATATTTAGCACGGTCTCCCACTACCGCTTTGCATACAACCAGTGTTATGAAGTTTCTTCCTCATCCCCGCATAATCTGCATTCTCCTGCTAAATATAACAAAAGAAATAAAAAATGAATTTATTTTTTTCGTTGAGTTGGAAAACGACTATCATGATTTTGTCAGCATTTTGGTTTACACGCTTTTTTTTTAATTATTTTAAGAATAAATATAATTATTGTTTTAGGATGAACTAGACAAAGAACAAATTTCAAGTAAGTAAGTAATACGTCATTGCTACAAGAGCAAGATCCCGTGAACCCCAGACCTTCGTTATTTTATAAAAGCTGAAAATTTGTCAGCGCATGCTCCCAAAAGAGGTAAGAACGATGGACTATTATGAAGTTGGGGTCACCGTGGCTTTGGCAGGTAAACGGTACTAAAGATAGACCTATCTCATCTCACTCGCACCCACCATACATATACTGTCTCGCGCTCGCTCCTACAGCGACCCTAAGTATTATATATAAAAATCAGCTTTTATACTATAACATAAGTAGAATTATAATTTCATGAACATTAGGGGTGTCTGGCAAGGGGTTGCCACGATGTTAAGTGTCTGGTAATCAATAACGTGATCTTTAATAATATTTTGAAGGTAATACCAAAAAATCACACTTTATTATTTGATGAATTTAGATCGGTATTTTACACACCTTTAGTACCGTTTACCTGCCAAACTAGCTTTTATAAAATAACGAAGGTCTGGGGTTCACGGGCTCTTAGACTATACCTTTGAACGCTGCAAAAAGTAAGTTATCAAAAACTATACAGTGCGTCCATAAAAGAACGCATAAGTTCGTTATTGGCTGAATGAACAATACGTTACTGAATGTAATAAACAAATTAAATGGAATTATGTAGTTATGCAATTAATATGATACACTTCCAAAAACAAGCAAACAAACGAAAATTTACAGTAAATGTTCAAATTGTTCTCCATTGACCGTTAGACAATGACTGAACCGGGCATTACTTTGGTCTCTAACATGTTATGCACTGTATTTCTTGTCTGATTCGGTCTTGTAGTTGAGGAATATTTCCAGGTCTGTTTAAGTAGACTTTAGATTTTAAATAAACCCATAAAAAGAAGTCTAATGGGCTCAGACCAGGTGATCTAGCAGGCCATTTCACTGGCCCCCTTCTTCCTATCCACCTTTGTGGAAAAGTTGTGTTTAAAAAATCGCGCACAGCTACTGCGATGCACCATCCTGTTGAAACCAGATTCTGCGGTCTACATTAGTGGGTATTTGAATATCAGGAAAAAGCTGGATCAGATCAGGAATTAATGTATTTTGTAGGAAATCCAGATATAATACTCCTGTTAAGTTTTCATCAAAAAAATATGGACCAATAATTGTATTTCTCACAATACCAGCCCATCCGTTAGTTTTTTGTGGTCTTTGCGTATGGTACTCTTTTTTTTATTTATTTATTATTCAAACAAACCTTACGGTTTAATTACATGAATAAATATATACCTAAGTACAAACATGTTTAACATGGTATGAAATATGGTGGTCGCATTTAACAGCTTAATATAATCGTATTGTAACTATATTTTACATTAAAATTGCACAAGGATTGACACAACCTTCACACTCATAAAATTGAAATAAAAATTAAATATTGTGTAATTGAATCTCGGAAAATTCTAGGAGAAACTGTCCATTCCAGATCAATCAATATATTTACTTGGTTTGCAAGTCGAAGCATGCTTACACACGGTGATCTCGAGATGTTAAATGATGGAGGAATATTAAACATTGGAACCGGGCGCAATCTTCTTGGTGGAACATTAAATTTGATTAATGATAACAGTTCGGAGGAGTTGATTCTATTATTAATAATATTATATAAAAATACTAATACTAAAAGTTGTCTTCTATTTTCTAAGGATAATATCTGAAACCAAATTAGTGATCCAAATTCTAATTTGCTTCTGACTAAGCTATAGTATAACAATTTAAGTGTATTTATATTATTAAAAACGCGTGAATGTCTTATTATAAAACCTAACATTTTATTAGCTGATTTTACTATTTTTTCAATGTGTGTGGCAAATGAGAATGTACTGTTATAGGTAATGCCTAAATATTTTATTTCACTGCAACGTTTTACGATTTGACCTCCCATTGAATAATCAAAAAGATAAGGTTGTTTAATTCGCGTAATAGTTAAGACAGAACATTTATTTAGATCAAAATTCAATTTATTTTTGCAACTCCATTCATATACTCTATCGACGTCTTTTTGTAACATAACAGAATCTCTAACTGTATCTATCTTTTTAAAAATTTTGAAATCATCTGCAAATACGAGGCCATCCGATGACACTAGCACTTTAGACAAATCGTTAATAAAAAGTATGAAAAGTAGTGGGCCAAAATTGGAACCTTGAGGCACTCCAGAATTTGCCTTATATTTCCCTGATGTATTCCCGTTATGTCTAGTTATTATAAATTTGTTTTCTAAGTAACTTCTAAGTAGACGAAGTAGATCATTTGATAGTCCGTAACAATTCAATTTCTGAAGTAATATGTCGTGATCGACTTTATCGAATGCCTTGCTGAAATCTGTATATATAACGTCAAGCCTCAAACACATGATTACTAAAAAGAAACAGATTTGTATTAGACGATTTTTTGACACAAATCCATGTTGTTGAGATTAGAGGCTGCCTTACCCACTCACCACATGCCTTTAATAAATAAGGTGGTATTCCATCAGTTCCTTCCGACTTTTTAGGTTTTAACTTTTTTAGTGCATTATTATAGTCTATGTCACTAATTGAGTTCAAAAATAATGTATTATTAGTTGCGTCCAAATCAGTATTAAATATTAAATCATAAGAAGCTTTCTTATCAGCGTACACTGAAGAGAAAAATTTTGAAAAAGATTCTGCAGTTTTTTCCTCTAATACTTCTACCCCGTTGTAAATAAATTTATCACTGTTAGTATTTATTCTAGTATTTTTTATATAATTCAAAAATTGTTAATGTCTGCAGTCATTTCCTGTTCTAAATTATTAACATATTTCTTTTTTTCAATCCTAATAAGCTTAGTTGCCTCTCGTCTTACTTCTATGTACTTATCCTTATAATAACTTGATATATTTTTTAGTTTTTTATACCTGTTTTTTTATTTTAAAATATTTTTTAAATCATTCGTGAACCACACTGGATATAATTTAGAGGTTTTGTAATAAACACATTTTGGCACACATTTCTTTATTATTTCAATCCATATAATGTAAAAGTGATCTAAAGCTCGGTTCACATCTATTTTTTCATTAAATACAATATCCCAACTTGTATCCCTGATACGCTCCGATAAAGTAAGCAAGTTAGCTTTAGTTATACCTCGTGTTATTAATCGTAGTATTAGTCTTATTTTTATTTGACTCCCCATTTGTAGTATTTTTTATACAAATTTTAAGAGCAGGATGATATGCATCTTCCTTAACAAATGGCATAAAATCCCTATTAACTGTACAGTTATATAAGTGGTTCTCCGAAGAAATTACTAAATCTAATGTTCTTCCTCGATTGTTTCTAATATTATTATAAAGTGTTAAACCATTAAAATCCATAAAATCATGAAAACTCTCAAGTATTCCGTTTGAAATATTTTTATTAACAGCAGTTCCAGTAATATAGTTTATATTAAAATCTCCTAGGATGTAAATATTATCGGTCACTGATATATTATTTTGTAGAAATTCAAAAGCTGATTCATATACATCAATTAAACTACCAGAAGGAATATATAACCCACAAATAACATACCTACAACCTTTTACTTTAACCTTCCACAGTTAACATGATTTTTTAAAACATAAAAGTTAACGCCGGTATCAGAGACCGATGTTTGAAACTGGACAAAAAAAAGTTGTTAAAAAAAAGAAAATGCTCTATACGTTGATTTTGTTGATAAATAAAACGAAAAAAACGCATTTTTACAAAAAAAATTTATTGGCATATAAAAATTTAAACTTAAAAAAAATAAACTGATATCTTTGGTGAAAATCACAGCTAACTACAAATGAAAAAGAATTAACTCAAAAATCCTTAAGAAAAACATTAGTAAATAATAAAGTAATGATTATAATCTTTAAAAAACTAGAGCCTGAATATCAAACATTATTAATAGAGTCAATTAGAAATTCCTCACACAGACAATTTATATGTTCTAAACATAAAAACTTTTGGCAATTTTTGCACCTGTATTTGGTTCTTCTATTTTTCCTACTACTACAATAGGAGCACCGTCCAAATATTTCCCTATCAGGGGGCATGTTTTCCGTCTTCGTATTCAATATTTGTTTAATTCGTAATTTAATTTGTCGTGGTATATTGTCTTGAATTGCACGTCGGCGAATATGTGCGTCCAGTAGCTGGTAAATTCGAACTGAAAGCATCAAAGAAATTCCGAATGGGTGCTAACTTATCAAATCTTGTTCGATCTTCACGGGCCCTTTTGTCGTCAAAGCGAATATGCCTAAGTAAAAACTTGAATCGAGCTAGGGACATTGTCAGTCTAAAAATTTTCATGGAAGTCCCGTTTGTTCTAAGTGCCTCGGCGTTTATATGGTTATTTTTTGACACTCCGGCAATGTACAAAATGCCTAAAAGGGCTTTCAATTCTAGTAAATCAGTTTTTCTAGCAGTTCTATTATTGGGATCATTAGCAGTCATTTCGATGTAAATATTCGTATTTCTTACAATTTCTTCCAGCATATCATCAGTAAAGAAGCCGCTCCAGACTTCAATTGGTTAAGTCTTATAACGAGCTATTGCTTTTACACCTGGTAAGAATTTAACGATATTTTCAGCACGTATACGAACTCCACGATTTGCCGTAAAATGCTTTCTCCATTTCTCTTTTCCATCTCTTTCTATGAAATAAGGAACCCTTACTTTCCTTTTAGCTACAAAAACTTCAGTTCTTATATTTTCCTCAGGTTCTTCATCTATATCTTGTTCAGAGTCTGTATTGTGATCCTGTTCTTCAAGATTATCTTCCTCCAGGCTGTCATAATAATCATCAGCATAATAATCATCACCTTAAAAATTTAAACACGATTTAGTTAACATCGGTGTCACACACCGAATTTACAACCTCACAGAGAACGAAGTTACCTCTATCACTGTCGTCTTAACAGTGACTAAAGCACACTAGTACTATACTAGGCTGCGTTGCCGCGAATTTCTATCGGTTGGGAAATTAGGGGAAATTTTTTTTAACGTTCGGTTTGTGAGACCGCACGTTAACTGTGGAAGGTTAACTTCAACAATGATTGACTGAAAAAATGAATGTTTTTTAATGACTCTTAATATTTCAGAACACCACCACCAGTTTTTTTTTATTTGTGAATACTAAATCTCTATCGCATCTTACCAATTTAAACATTCCTAAGTCTACTACCTCTTGTAACCACGTTTCTGCTGCAACTATAATATCATAATCACTAATTAATGAATTCCTACAAAATTCCAGACATTTAGTGCTCAATCCTCTGCAATTCTGTAAATAAATATTAAGAAATTTCGACATATTGAGTTTTGTGTGAGCTGGACCTGCTAAAAAATAAAAGAGAAATAATTTTGTTTGGAGAAAAAAAATTTCTTTTGCAGAAATTATAACGATATTAAAATTAATTAAAATCTAGTTGTAAAGAAAGAGTATTAATATAATAAAAATTGTTTTAACTTATAGAAATTAAACTAATAATTTTCTAATACATTCTGGTTTTTAGCTATGTAAAACAAATTAAAATAGCGTTCTTCATAGTATAAACGGGCCTTTATAGAAACTCATAGTCCAATTTTAATTCTTAAAACATAATATTTGTTAAAATAAAACTAAAAAGAGTAAATACAAAAATATTCTAGCAAAAAAGAAAGCGATTAAGTGAAATTGCATCCAGTGTGGATTTTCGTCAGACCAATAACGGGTGTTTTGTCGGTTAACATGACCGTTCAAATAAAACGTTTCCTCGTCCGAAAATAAAACGTTATCAATGAAATTGTTATTTTGGTTCATCATATACTCGCAGAATTCAGTTCTTCGGTCAAAGTCGTCTTCAGCCAATTCATGGATGAGACATACTTTATAAGTGTTAAATAAAATAACCATAAATTGTTTTTATAAATATTTGTAATTGTAGATTTCAGAACGTAGTTTGTGTACCTACGCAACCAACAATTTGTTTTTGTGTGTAATGTCAATGTTATGTTGTACTAAAGTTACACATAATACAAGTAAAAGTAAAAACGTTATTTTCTCTAATATTTTAAAAACCTTTCAATAAGGATGGTATTTTACCTTTTTGAAAATGTTTGATACTGAAGACTTTCCAATACCAAAATCCCTAGATAATCGTCGCACTGTACAGTATGGATTTTCTACAGCCGACAAAATTATGTCTTGTTGAATATTTTCCTCAAAAATTTTTCGGCTACCTTGCTTTGCTGCATCCCTCACACGTCCTAATTCTCTGTATTTTCGCTCTATTTTACTTACCGTAGATTGTAAAATAGGTTCACGATCTGGGTGCATGTCACGGAATAATCGGCATACCTCTTGTTGAGTCCGCATCTTATCGGCAATACCAATCATCATTAATATTTCAATCCTGTCACTTTCGCTTAAAGGCATTTTGTAAAAAAAGTTCACGAACGTAACTTCTCTAAAGTGTAAAGCGTTAACAATACGGCTAGATCTAGCCACTCAGCATGCTGTGGCCGCTGTTAATAAGCGCCTTCGTTTCGCCTGAATGCGTGGCTCACTGACAGCGGAACAAAAGTCAAAACATTTGAAAACATAACCCAATTTTTATTTTGGTTTTTATATGTCTATTGTGTTCATGTATAAAACTACAATAATTATCTTCAATTATCAATTGGATAAATCTTATCCCAACAATCAACACCTTAGAATATAATTAAGATCAACACAAACCTACATAACCCAATTTCGATATGTCATTAATGTCAAAATCGGGATGCGCTTTTTAGAAAGCGACAAATTTCTACGCTGAGCAAAACAGTCAGCCGCTGTTGAATAGCTTTCAAGCAGCGCTACATTCAGGGAGACTCCTTACAAAGCGATCTCAGCCGCTGGGACCTCCTGAATGACCCTACGAAACTGTGCTTCAATGTTTTTGACACATTTGTCAAATAAAAAGAATGGTGAAAAATAATGCCAAACTAAAAGATTTTTATAGTTCAGGGGCTTGGATCACTAATAAAAGCTGTAAGATACAATTATTAAGAATAATGCTGGATGTTTTGATAGTTTATCAAATTAGTTGAATAACAATACGTAATTTCATTTAATGTGTTTATTACGTTTATTCGTTATTTTCATTACTTTGTAAGTAAATTTTTGCATTTTTGCCCACCCTGTACCAATTTGAAGCAACATATTATACATTTTTGGAATCAGCTCAGCAAAGGCAATTTGGAAATTGAAAAAAGGGGGGTTCCATTTGAAAAAAATGGTGATGACGTCATTACACGAAAGTGGTTCACCCTGTATATTAGATTATGATTTGAAACAATAGTAAATTGAAATAAAAAATCGACCTGTTTTGGGAATTTCTAATTTTATTGTTCATTTAGCAAATAATGAATTTATGCATTACTATATGGACGCACTGTATACTTAATATGTATCTACATTATATTCATATTCTTTACCGTGTAGCTGCAGCACTTAAAAACTGTAGGTTAGGCGAGATTCCGGAGTGTCAAAACTACAAAAGTTGATGGTAAAAGATATGTTTATAATAACATATTTAAAAATTTTAGTGTGCAGAATTATTTTAATTATACACATATTGTAACTTCATACTGGAAGTTAAGATGGTTTTATTGAAGGAGCAGAAAATGTATTTTCATTAAAAACCAAATTAAGTGATGCGTTGTAATAGATACATTGAACAACATAAGAAACTCTGGATGGAACTGCCTGCACTCAGGCAATCCAGATTATTCATAACAGGTCCATCCAGGAAGCAAACTACAGAACTACTCAGCCTAAGTAGAACCCAACTAAGAAAGGCACTGCGACTTCTTACAGGAACGGGGCAGAAAATGTGGTGAAGAAGATGAAACTCCTCTTCACCTAATGTGTCACTGTCCAAGCCTTAAGTGGTTTAGACATAGAAACTTTGGCATTCAGTTTCCTGAGCCAGAGGAAATCGTGAAAGAGAATATCAGGAACATTCTAGAATACATGAAGGAAGCGAACCTGGTATGATCACTTCAGGGGGGTACAATGAGCCTAGAGCTCCAGTACATGCACGAAACGCACCCCAGAAGAATAGAGTAGAATAGACACATTGGTAGAGATAGCAAACGTCAACAACTTGTTTAAATATGTGATCAGAAGCTGTTATATTCTCAATTATCGAAATCAAAGTTGTTCAAATAAAAATTAATTTTTAGTTGGAAGGAATTTTTATTCTTTCTCGTTTGACAGTATATCAACCTACTGTAAAATTTTCTCTATCAACAAAAAATCAAATAAAGTAGATATAAAATATCACAGAAGCCCTGCAGAAAATTAATCACGAGGTATGGAAAAATTGTATTTATCATAGAGAAAAAAGAAATTATGTTTTGGTGCATTAGGAAGAGGGAAATTGCTCCACTCTTTATTAAAAAGACATAGAATATTACTATAAATGATTCACCAATATAATAATTATAAAAACACAAATAAATAATGAAGGTTAGGTTAAGGTAACAACATGAAACAATTTTTTCTGCACTTGCGCACTTCCATTTTCAATAAGATAAGAGTTAAAAGTTGGTCAACTCGTATCTTAATTCTTATTTCTTATTTTGTTTCAGTTGATATATCTTATTTCTAATCTTCGTTTGACATTTACTAGATTCTAATATCTAATTTGTTTCAGTGCTAAAATCAACCTTCGATGCATTCGATGTAGACAGAAAGGGATATATTGAGGCAGATATGATCGGCACCATAATGGAAATGTTGGGTACTGGTGTAGTTACTCAAGACTTAGATGTAAGTACAAGTAATAAACTGAAGTGGCATAACTAATGTGGTAATGGGCTACTTGAAACTGCAAAAATATAAATTTTCCATTACTGTCATTAGCGTAAATTAATATTTTGGAATTTATTTCAAAATCCGAAAATAAAAATGAATTACTGTTTGCTCCTGATTGGTTGAGTTTTTGACGACATCACCTGCATTTAAACAAAAAGAAACAAAAAATGTACTAATTCAAATTCCAAGTGCCTACGATTTTAAGAGGTCTTTGAATTCGGCTACTGTTTAATTGTTGCTTATTTTTAAATGTGTTTATTATGGAGCGTCAATCATGAAATTTAACCCGCGATGAATGTGCCCAATAAGTAATGTTGTCGGAAGAAGGTTACCGAAGACTTGGTCGTCGATTTAATGTGTCCCACACATCCATTTCACGGATGTTAGAAAGATTTCTCGAACCAGGGGATCATATTCGCAGACCAGAGCAAGGACGAAACCGGGTAACTACCCCTATTCAAGATCGATTTTTAAAAAATTTCTGCTCTTTGACAACGTTTTGTAAAACATCAAACTCAGCTTCAGGACGTACATGCTATACAAATTAGTACTGAAACTGTCCGCCAGCGACTTAGGGAATACAACTTAACACCTAGGATCACCGCCCAAGGTCCTCTATTAACTGCAGAGGATCGATGAGAGAGACTAGGTTTTGCCAGAGAACCAGTAAATTGGTTAGAGGCTGACTGGGAAAGAGTGCTGTTTACTGATAAATCCCGATTTTGCCTGTACAATAACGACAGACGTATTCGTGTGTTGCGACGACCCAACAAACGCTATGCTCAGTGTAACTTCTCACACACCACAGTATTTGGTGGAGGATCCGTTATGGTGTGGGGTGGTATTTCTTTGACCGCACGTACGGACCTAGTCGTCATACAAAATGGAACTGTTACAGCTGAAAGGTACATATTGGAGATCCTGGAGCAACATGTAGTACCATTCGCCCCTTATATCGGCGAAAATTTCTTACTAATGCAAGATAATGCCAGACTTCACGTTGCACAGATAGTCAGAAATTATCTAGAAGAAGGAGAAATTAACATTATGGAATGGCCAGTAGATTGAAAATCTCTAGGAAATCCTTGGTAGTCGATTAAGAGCGACACCAAACAACTTACAGGAAGTGGAAGAGAGACTGACCCAGATTTGGAGAAAAATAGACCAAAATGAAATACGTCAATTAATTTCAAGTAAGGGCCAACGATGTGAGGCTGTTATACGTGGTAGAGGTGGGAACACTCGTTATTAAGGTTTTTTTTTCATATTTTAGTTTGCTTTTCTTAGTATATTAATTTTGTTAGAATTTTCTTTTTTATTTTTTTTTTGTTTTACCCACTTCAACCTGAATGATGGTGGACAGATTGCTATAATTACTAATAAAATGTAGTATAAATTTGGGGAAGTTTCAAATTATTCTTTGCCTGTTTACAAATAAAACTGATTTATTGAAGTGGTGCATTCATTTCTTGGAGAAGTGTACTTTAGTGGTACCTTAAATTAGATCATAAGAAAGTGAAATAATAATGGGCTTGCACAGGAAACAAAAACTTTTATAGGTTGTAATATTTGTACTTTCCGAACTAGTACTAGTGATGTCATATAAACTACATCAATAGCTCTTATTGCCAAAATAGTGTTTGAATAATGAATTCTTAATTAGACATTTTTTAGCAAATTTGCACCAAATTGGAGAAAAATATAGATATAATGGGTTCTTTGGACTCTACAACCTAATTTAAAATAGATTTTAAAAAAATGTCAATGTCAATAGGTCTTGATTTTTGAGGTTATTCAACTAATATAAGACAGACGTAAAACACCAGAATACGTCAACTATTATGACGTAACGTCAAAGGGTGGTTGAAAAAACTATACACAGTAAGTTTTAGGTATTGTTTTTATAATACAGCCGATCTTATAGTAGCCTTAGAAATATTATCAGAGCTATTCTATTTGTGGTATAAAAATGAGCTTTGTTATTTCATATTTTTTGCTTTTGAAATTTTAAAAAATACTGATTATATAAATCTAAAAGTATTATGATAATATTTAGGTAAATGGAACATTCTTATATAGTGTTTTTAAGGACTTTAAAAAGTAAAAAAAAATGTAGAGTGATTAATTTGAAATAACCAAGTTAATTATTATTATGCAAAAAGGAAAGATCAGAGAACGTTGTAAATACCACCATACCTAATATTGGCCGCATTACAAGGCAATAATAAAAGGCAATAATAAAATAAGATAATTAACAAACAATAGAGAGAGAAATATGTTTTATTATCAACCAAAATTTTTATAAATTTCATAGCTAAAGCTAAGCTCCTAAGAAATAAATATTAATTACAAAATATTTTATTGTTAAAAATAGAATTAAAAAAAAATTTTTCTCTTAACACTGTTTTTAATAAATTTATTTACTCTTTATTTATTCTAGAAAATAATTGAAGAAATAGATGAAGATGGCAATGGTGAAGTGAGTTTTGAAGAATTCGCAAATTTAGCAGCACGTTTTTTAGTCGAAGAAGATGAAGACACAGAGGCAATTCAACTTGAATTGAAAGGAGCATTTCGGTTGTATGACAGAGAAGGTAAATACGTACATACCAATATATTTGCTACAAATAATATGTGGAAGTAATTTAATTAAATATCGGTTTATAAAAGCTCAATTAAATTTTTAAATTATTAACTGAATTCGCAAAATAAATACATATATGCTATATCTATGTTGATGCTTTAAATGCAGGTAGGAAGTCGGAAGATCCCCGATAAGTCTAAGAGCTAGAGCCGAAAAATCATCGTCATCAGTAATATGGAGTTTCTCCCGTAAAACATGTTGATTTAGTATCGCTAATTATGTTCCCGCGCAGGCTGACAACCTGTTTGGTACAGGGGGTAGCAATAAAGGGTGAAAGTGCTAAATTTTTGGGGAAAAAATCGTCATCGAAAATATGCTTCAAAATTTTCCTAGGTGAAGGTCTCAATCCTATTAGTTGAAATCCCCAGGGGCTGACAGCTAGGTGGATACAAAAGGGGTGGCGGACAAGGATAAAGAGGGTAAACATTTTGGGAAAAAATCGTCATCGATAATGTCAGGTAAAGTAAGTGAACCAATTGTCGGACACCCCAATATCTGGACATATTCCATTTTATGAATGAAATTAATTTTACATAAGCACTTTTTAAGAGCAGGATACATCACAAGTATTTGGTTAAATGCCTACAAAAAAATTCCAACAGAACCTTCTATAGAAGAAAATGGCTGGGAACTTTCAGAAGAAAATACTTATATTATATTCAAAAAGATAAGGAACGTCAAAAATGCGAAGTATTTTGTTTCATCCAAGAAGAAAAATGGATTCGTTAGATTTACTCGGATGTGTTTAAAAACATTTTGGTTGGTCGTGGATACGTCACAAACTATGCCTATTGGTTCCAATTTCGTATCTATAATTTTGGACAAACATTTTTTTAAGAGATAGTATTATCTGATACAAAGTAGGCAATTGGAATCTTTCATTTACTATGAATTCCCCTGATAATGAATACCATAGCTTGACTGGCTGAATAAGGCATTCTTCCGAATTCCCCTAAATCCTTAAAGCATTCAATGATATTTATTTACCTATTATATTGCAAATTAATGCTAGCATCTTCCTCAACACTTTCGTCTCCTTGTGAATGCCCACGTTATCGCCGCTTCCTACACACTCTAACATCCGACTCAGAATCTCGTAGACTTTCTTTTCGTCTCCATTAACCCCTTTCATCCGATAGAAACGTTTTTCTTGATTAATAGACCCATCTCGTTAATGGCTTAAATTGAATACTCATGCGCGAACCTACTCCCACTCTCGTAGTTCCCCCTAAATGTTCGCGCCCCTTATAAAATTGTGTTGGCAAGCCTATCAATACGTATATTATTATGCATAAGACCATAAAAGGTTAGTTCATTGTTTATTTTATTTGAGTGGATCTGTATTTTGTTTTTTTGGACCATCGCAGTATTTTTATTGTTATACGCACTAGTAAAATAAAAGAAAAAAAAATGGAACTTCTTCTTTGTGGTTTATGGCCTGAGTTGCCGGGTCAATCCGGCAATAAGAAGCTAGGTTTTGACAGCTGCAAGGGTTTTTTTCATTTAAGTAGTTGTAATCCTGGGTAGCAAACCGTTGTGTTCCATGGAAAGAAGTAGTCATATTTTAGCAGTGAAAGGGGAAAATTCTAAAATATTTGCACATGTGTATTCAATAAAGAGATAGGTCTATTCTGGCTCCTTTCTGATCCGTTGTCCGTTTTTCCTAAATCTATTCTATTTCCTCCCCTTCTTCTACTAGTATAGGGAACCTTTCCCGAAACGATTTATGCGCCCCTTTTTCCATTCCACCATCCCCCTTATTTAGCCACACTACTTTAATTGTTTCATCCCTCCCCTATTTTCTCATCCCACTCTTTCCATTCTTCATAGTTCCGTTGTCCTACCTCCTATCTTGATTGTATTTTTCTTCAATTCCCTCACTTTTCTCTCTGTCGCCATCTTCTGCTTTTCCAGTTTTTCTACTCTCTCCTTCAGCCGCCTTACCATTTCCTTTAGATCTTCTACCTTTTCTTCAACTGCCTCCCTTTCAATCTCTACCTTTCCCAAATGAAATTTATTGTACTAACCCTTACTATGTGAAAGTCGTTGTTCTTGGATTTGGACCAAAAGTTGCAGAAAGGGGTTTTTCGACATGGACATTCCGAAAAAAATGTCAGTTTCTTGAAACAAAATTTTCTTCATGTAAATTTTCCAGGAAAATAGAGTTTTCCGCGTTTTCCTTGGACTTTTCTGGAAAATAATATTATTTTTGAATTTTTTAGGCCCGAAAACTATATAACGCATATTTTTTCCCATTAATTAATTACAGTACCAGTTTTTGTAAATTTTGCTCAAAATCCGTGGAAAATTTTTATAAAATTTTACATCCGGTCTCCTGTTTGCGAGATTTAATAGCAATTGGTTTACAATCTACAGATAAGTTTGTAAACAACGGCACAGCATGCACAGTTGCTTGAGCAACAGAACAGACTCTGAGCACTTCCTTGGGTCCTCCAAATTCAAGTTCTAACTTTGAATGCAATTTTAATACGTCATAACCAATGATCATATCAGCACAGAAATCTTTTACTATTAGGAGTTCAATATTTTCG
Organism: Ophraella communa; assembly: GCA_035357415.1. Taxonomy (NCBI): domain Eukaryota; kingdom Metazoa; phylum Arthropoda; class Insecta; order Coleoptera; family Chrysomelidae; genus Ophraella; species Ophraella communa. The sequence goes on along the minus strand of CM068994.1, from coordinate 7,206,294 downwards.
CACAAATTTTCTCCTATACGATTTGTTTAACGAGTAAAACTGTTTACAATCTCCATCGATGCTAGTGACACTCGCGGCGTTATTCTGACCTTTACTTTTGCATAATGTGCCTTCTTACTGCAAGTATTGCACTCTACGTCCAAAGCAGGGCAGTTTTTCCGTGCGGGGACAGAGCCGCCACAAAAAAAAATTTACGGCGATTTGTTTGTAGATTTAGGTGCAGCTGCTGCTGGCTCTATTGCAGAAGAAGAAGAGGCTGTTTCGCATGAAGTTGAAGACTGAGAAATCGAATTAACCGTAGGTAATAGATTTTTAATTAGTGGAGAGTTTGCTTCAGCCGTTTCCATGGATAAGGCTAGATTGTATGCTTGTTCTAGGGTTATCGTAGGGTTCTCCAATAGTCTCTGTCTAATATCCGATGAGATCATTCCTGCAATAAATGCTCCTCATATATTCTCACTTCTGTTTGTCTCTGCATCCACAGCAGTGAATTGACACTCTTTTGAAAGTTGCTTAAGGACCTGGAGATATGTGTCTATAGACTCTCCGAGTTGCTGGCGTCTTGTATTAAGAACATGTCTTACATGAAGGATATTCCTTGGCTTAATATATCATTTATTTAAGATGTTCATTGTATCTGCGTACGTGCATTCACTAACGTATGCAAAAACTTTTGGTGAAATATAATTGGTCAACAGTTGTAGCTTGAGGACGTCGGACATCTCGGCTTCTTGAGCTGTGAGAAAATTCTCAAATGTTCTCTTCCAATGTTCCCATTCCGATGCAGTGGAACTCAATGTTGGATCTCCATCAAATCGTTCTGGACGTAATAATCTATTCATTTTTTAAATGGATCTGACGATGCTAATTCTAGCGAAACGGCCGTCATTGCATTTAAAAACGTATTTTACGAATAAATAGTGAAAATTTAATTCAACCTTTTAGTTGTTTACTGTTCTCCACCTTTCCCCCTTTCTTCTCCTTCTGCGTCCTCTTATGTTCTCTATCCTCCAAAGACGATACATCCTTCCTCTTCACCATCCACTCATTAGGCTCTCCCGCCCGCCTTATCCGGTGTTCATTCTACCTTTCTAGATTTACTAAAAATACCAGGTATACCGGAGGCACCGTTTATGACTGACTTACGCGCAGCCATTCATCCATTGCCACGGTAGCTGACAGCGTAAATTACGGATTATTTATAGAGGTTTACTCTTCTAGGCTTTTTTCGTGGTTAATTTCGGACGCAGTAGCTACCACTGCTCAATTCACATAACATGGCTGCCTCCCACATGCTGCCGGTTTTTTATCGAGGTTTGATCCGTGAGAAAATATTGGGATTCCCATGCAGGATCCTTATTCATTGCTAAGAAGAATATACCCTAGTTGTTAGTTAGGTTCAATGTGAGTGGGGCGCTCAACCACCCCTCCACTGCGACAACCGTTGGGTCTATTGTGGCTCACCCCTAAGGTTATAAATCGCCATACAAGCCAATCCTCCTTGCAAAGTCAATGGTTGTCTGCGCAAGACCTGTTTAAAGTCGTTAGGCTCCAATTTTGGGAAACCAAGAATGCGGTGACTAGTAATTTCCAGGGCGGAGCAAGAACATAATATGTGTTCTGCAATCTCGTCTTCCACACTGCAAAAGCGGCAGTCTGAAGTTTGACTCAGACCTATTTTCTTCAGGTGGTATCTTAGACGACAGTGTCCCGTAAACAGTCCTATCAGAATGCGTAAGTCTTTCCTATCCCACTTCAGAATCTGCTTAGTTATATTTTTCGAGGGTTTGGAAATGAGAGCCTTCGAATGGATTAGTCCTGGGATATCATTCCAGTACATGAGGATTTTCCTCTCTATCAAGCCGGAGATAATATCTTTTTGCAGTACTTTGGGTAATGCCAAAGAATGGTTCAGGTCCTATAAATCTATATCCTGTTTCTTTTCTGGCAAGAGTGTCGGATTTTTCGTTACCCACCACTCCGCTATGTCCTGGTTCCCAGAGCAAAGTTACCCTGTTGTTGTTGGAACCAAGACGTTCTAAGGATTTAATAAAGTTCCATACCAGCTTTGAATTAAGCCGATTGGAGCTCAGTGCCTTAAGAGCTGCCTGGCTATCTGATACAATATATATGTTTTTGTTTACAAGAGGGTGATTAATCAGCTCTCTTGCACACAATTCAATGGCGAAAAATGGTAGCATATTTACTTCGATTTCCACCCTCGGTTTGCTACCATACACTCCTGCTCCAACTCCTTCTGGAATTTTGGAGCCATCAGTGTATATTAGGTCAGTCCCAGAGAAAGAGATAATCCCCTTTTCCCATTCGTCTCTCCTCCGAAAGAGGACTTTAAAGGACTGTTCTACGTGCGTCCGGGTAGCTAGGATATCTGAGACCATCCCAAGCGTGTGGTGATCTTTAATTTCACGCATCATCAGGTCCGAGTGGTCCCAGAGCCTTTCCCCTTTTACTTGACTATCTTCTGACAGAAGCCTATAGGACACCATTCTGGCCTCCTTCTCCAATAGTAAATGGAGTGGGGTTAGATCCAGGATGATCTCCATTGCTGCTGTCGGGGTAGTGGACATTGCCCCCGTTATAGCCACGCATGTCAGTCGCTGAAGTCCAGACAAACTTGCTCTGGTGGATTTCTGGAGTCCCTTGGACCACCAGGCCACCGAGCCATACGTGATCATTGGTTTTATCACTGTTTAATAAATCCAGTAAATCTGTTTGGGGCTCGTTCCCCAAGATCTGCCACAATTCTCCTGAGATTCCACAGGGAAATCCTGGCTTTATTTATTGTTTTTTCACATGGGCGTTTCAGGTAAGTGTACTATCCAAGATGATCCCCAGATATTTTACCTCCGTCGCAAAAGGAATCGTTTCGCCATATAAAATTGGTTGGCGAAGCTTAGTTAGCTTTCTTCTTTTTGTAAAAGGAACAACAACAGTCTTGCGGGGGTTAACAGACAACTGCTCCACTTTATACCAACTGTTAACCATATTTAGGGCATCCTGAAGGATATCCGAGATTACCTCTTTAAATTTGCCTCTAACTATTATTACCAGATCGTCTGCATAGCACTGAAAAGCCACCTCCTGCCGAGAGAGGTTGTTCAGAAGGGAGTCAACCAGGAGAGACCACAGGAGGATAGAAAGAACCCCTCCTGCGGACACCTCCTAGCCGCCCTAAATCTGATCGATTCTCCCTGCAGTGATCACATTATATATCGAATTTCAAGCATGTTTTTGATTCAGTTGCATATTATTCTGCTAATTCCTCTACAGTGAATTGAGTCGTAGAGTGATTGGGGTAGGGCATTATTAAAAGCTCCTTCAATATCGAGGAAGGCTATCAGCGCAATTTCCCATTGTCTTAGGGATTGGCCTATTATTCCTACGAGATTGTTTAAGGCGAAATTCGTGGATTTGCCAGGTTGGTATGCATACTGGTGAGGATTTAAGGGATGCTCCCTTAGATTCCCCTCCCTAATATGTCTATCTAGAATTATTTCTAGTGTTTTCATTATGAAGGATGTTAGGCTGATCGGGCGAAAGGACTTGGGTAGGGAGATGTTCGCCACGCCCACTTTACGTATACATACAACCCTTGCCGTTGACCACCCTAGCGGAATATAGCGGAAAGGTAGCAAAATTTACTGTCCCTTCTGGAGGAGTACAGGAAAAATACCATCCTCTCTTGGTGACTTATATGGAGAGAATGAATTCCCCGCCCATATAATAGATGATGGAAGGATCAGTTTAGAAGCACCTTCCCAATCTTCCTTGTTTGATCGTATTGTCGATCCTGTAGGAAGTGGGATTGGTTGCTGGTCATCCAGAAGCAGACTGCCAGGAAAGTGGTTCTGAAGCAGAATCTCTAAAGATTGTCTACCAGAGTCCGTAAAGGAGCCATCTGGTCGTTTTATCGAGCCAACTTCCTGTACCGGATCTCTGGAGAGAATCTTGTGAATTCTGGTGCTGGCAGGTAAAACTGATATACTCTGACAGAACCGTCTCCAAGAATCCCTTTTGGCTTTCCTGATTTCTTTATTGTAATCAGTTAGAGCAACTCGATAGTTTTCCGAACAACCTGAGACTTTAGCTCGATTGAAGAGTCTTCGAACTTCATTTCTTTTTTTGTCCAAAGGATGGGAAGTTACAACAAATTTAATATTACCTGTAAACAAAATGAACTTTTAAGTACCTACTAACATATAAAGAATGTTCAATGGCCAAGTCGCACATTAACTATAATAATAAAAAAATCGCATTAAGGAACCTTAGACTTGTCATGAGTTTGTCTGGATTTCATTACTTTTTAGGGATAAACAAACAGCTTCATCGAGACTTAGCTAGTTTTTTAAAGAATGTTTTGGGTGGGATTGAATATTAAATAATTCAAAATAACAAGTAGTAACAAAATTAAAAGTATTATTTATTTAGGATCTAGATTATCAAAATAATTTGAAATGTAGCTTAAATATTGTATGGACTGAAAGCTACAAAACTACCTAAATAAACTTGGTTGTCTTTATTAATAAGTTTAAAAGATATTTCCAGGAAATGGATTTATAACTATTGAAGTATTAAGAGAAATTCTTCGTGAATTAGATGAAAAGTTAACAGAAGATGATTTAGATAATATGATCGATGAGATAGACGCCGATGGATCTGGTACGGTGGATTGGGAAGGTGAGTCCCTGAATTATTCATCCTTCATCAATCATAAAAAAGTATTCATTACTATTAACAGACAAGACTTTCTAAGACTCTGAAATATGGTTATAAAAGGATTTTTTTACAAAATATATCTCAAAAATTTAATACTGGGTGTTTAATTGGGAAAGGGCCTAACTTTAACTGTTGATGGGGATCACTTTGGTGATTCCAAAAACCTATATTTAATGTGTCTGCTGTACTTTATAACCGAGATACAGGGTGTTTTATAAATTTATCCTATTTCTTTCGAACCTCATAACTTCCGAGTTACCCTGTATATTATTTTGAGATTTGGTACACGTAATAACCATTACCTAGAGACTCCATCAAAAGCATCTCCAAAAAGATAATGCAGGTCCGGCTTAACAAAAAATTTCAAAACTCGTCTTTCCTAAAAACAACGCCCTGTATATAGATTTTGTGAAAATTGCTCTTTATAATAGAAAAGGGTATGAAAAATCGAATCTACTTGTTTCTATTCATTTTTCCGCAGACAATTTTACTACCAAAAATTCACCGTCAAACTTATAATTTATGCACGTTTTGGGGGTTAACAATGGTATCGGAGAGGGTTTTTTTATTTTTTAGCTTGAAATGGAATCCATTCAATGCATCTAGAGAAGCATCCTAGAAATTCAATTGAGTGTGTATGTTTACGAGTACAGACCACTAAAATGTGATTACAGGGCCGTACTTAGAACATACTCATTCAGTATGTTTCGAATATCTCGAACACCCTGTATAAGGATATGTATCTGGAAACTATGCACTTCTACATTTAAAATAACAAGAGTAAAATACGAGGAATAAATTTATACTTCCAATAAAATTTCAAAAATAATATCTTCGGCAACATCAGCATTAATATCATTTAACACAAAATAATATTGGTACAAAATTGTTAAATGTAAAAACAAAATTACCGAAATTAAAAAAATCTGGTGTTTACAAAATTAATTGTCCAAAATGTAATGCTGTATATATAGGTCAAACACAAAGAAATTTTGAAGTAAGATTTAACGAACATTTAAGAGCATATAGATTAAAACAACCAGATAAGTCAAATTATGCAAAACACCTACTTGAACATCCAACCTCACTCTTACACACCAATGACATCCAAATACTACACACTTGTAATAAAAAACAAAATTTAGATTTCCTTGAAGAACTTGAAATAAAAAGACATTTAGCAGATTTACAATTTAAAGTTGTTAATGAACAAATAAATCTGGGAAGTTCTCCACTTTTAAAGTGTTTGCTTTGATTGAGTCTTCATTTTATACATAGATAAGACGTAATTGTAACACAAATATATTAAGTTATTGTAAAGATCAGCATGATATAGTTTTTTCCTGGTTTTTCTATATCATTGCACAGTTATACTGATCTTAGAGGGAAGTACATCCAGGATAATCCCTTAGGGCTCATTACATCTAGGCTTTAATATTGTTATGTCTTATTACTTCCATACTTGGTCTAGCCTTATAACTACCTAATAAACATCAGGTACCTAGCTACAAACAAACAAAATGTAACTTCAATATGTCAATCTGACGATGCTAAGTCTAGCGAAACGGATGTCATTAAGGTTAAAAAAGCAATTTTTTAAATAAATATTGGAAGTTTTGTTGAAACGAAGAGTTTTTAATTATTCTTAAAATATGACTACAACTAATATTACTAAAACAAGTTTAAAATATTAAAATTTATGAAACATATCTCTAATAAAAGTTCATAAGAAACTATTTAATATTATCTTCATCAGTTTTATTTAAATCAAGTAAAATACTGTTGTTGTCCGGTAGCAGTCTAACGATATTCAATATATTTGTTGTTTACTGGCCCATTACGACTGGCCCATTACGACTGGCCCATTACGCAATAATTATATTTCAGTACAAATATAGACTTTAGACAGACTTTAGTGGCGAAGTGTGGAAATAAAATTTTGGTGAACCAAGACCCAATCACCAACAAGTCTACCGCCATTATAAAAAAGAAATAAACTTAAATATTTTTATTATTTAAGTTATTAAGAATATACTAAAACAGCAAATAGAAAACATTAAATACAAATACCTAATGTCTATAACAAAATAAATAAATATTAGAAAAATCTAACAGAAAGATTATATACAAAATAAAAATAAACAAACATGAATTGCACTTAAAATACAAAGATTTCCTAGCCTGTTTAAATTTTTTATTGTACTAACCCTTACTATGTGAAAGTCCATCTTATTAAGAACAGTAAACAACTAAATGGTTGAACAAAACTTCCACTATTTATTCGAAAAATACGTTTTTAAATTCAATTATAAACTGACGATGCTAGTTTTTAGAGACATAACTGTAGGGTAAATGAGCCGGTTCTCGACCGAAATAACACATATTTTAATCCCATTGAGCATTGAAATAAGAGAGAACTATTTGACGTTAAATTGTAGGTATTCGTACTAAGCGAGTGTAGAGATATTTTATGGGATGGACAGTAGAACAGCCTTTTAACCAAACAATAACAAGAAATCTTATTTTTTAGACTTTCAGGATAAATGGACGACAAACGGACATGGTCGGTTTACCGGCTCACTCACCTTATTTTTCGAATAAATAGTGGATGTTTCGTTCAACCGTTTAGTTGTTTACTGTTTTTAACAGTTTAAATTTTTTTGGACAATCAATCAATTCGCCCTAATCTCAACTTTCCCTAACCGAAAAACTGTTCTCTGGTGGAACACCTCCTGCTCGGAAGCAATACGCATCTCTAAGGTTGCATTTAGACAATACCGCATTAATAAATCCCTCCACTTCCCTAACCAAACGAGCCAAAGCTAATGCCCAATTCCAGTCAAACAGAGTAAACCATCTTCTTGGCACAACTATGTCTCATCTATGACCTCTGACACTCCACCCTCACAACTTTGGGGGAAAAAAATCGGCAATTCTGTGGTCATAAAACTAATCATAAAATCCCCTCTCTTACATTTAACAGTAATATAATCACTAAAGATCAAGAAATATCTGATGAATTAGCAAACACTTTGCAGAATCCTTCTTATCAAATCCAACTTCCCCACCTACATCTCCAACATCTTCACTCCATCCACTTACCGTTGTCCATGATTATAATAAAGACCTCATCGCACTAAACATTCCTTTTATATTTATAGAACTACAATTAGCACTCTCCTCATGCAAAAATTCTGTAAAATTCTAGAGAAAATGATTAACAAAAGACTCCTATGGTTCGTAGAAAAATATAAAATCCTCCCACTCACACAAGCTGGTTACAATCGTTCCACTCTAGATAACCTAACTCTTTTTCATACACTTTAGCAAGTCACTTAACAACAAAAGTAAAACCCTTGCAGTTATTCTAGACATTAAAAGTGCCTTTGACTCCACTACAAAAATTGCCATCATTGAAATATTTACTACAATACATCAATAATTTCCTAGTTTCAGCAAATGCACATCTTTCAACTTCTCACATTCAGCCCAATGGTAGGTATACCTCAAAGATCACCTATTAGTTCAACCCTATTTATACAGTATCCGCCAAAATAAACAGTACCGAAAATAAAAATAAAAATTAATTTTTAATTTCTGTAATATACGTGTTCAAAATGTTCACCATTTCGACCCGAACAAGCTTCATATCGATTTTGTAAGTCAATAAACATATTTATAAAAAGTGGTTGATGGAACTGCCGAAAAATATTTTGTATTATTTCCCGTAGTTCGGCAATATTCGCCGGCGGATTTTCCGAATGAAATATTTTTTCCTTCATTATGCCCCAAATGTATGCGTCGGGTGGCGTCAGATCAGGTGAATGAGAAGGATATTCGAAGTTTGTTCCCCGAGAAATTATTCTATTATCGAAATGCTGACGGAGTAAGTCTAAGGTGCACACAGCTGTATGGCTCGTTGTACCATCTTTTTGGAACCATTGTGTGCGAAACTGTAGATTTCGTGCACGGCAAAAGTTATTTAGATCTCTCACAAAAGGTATAATAATTTTCTTTCTATAACGTTCTTGGTTAACAGTAAGTGGATTCTGATTATCTTTAACGAAATAAGGACCAATCATTCCATTACCAGATACCGCGCACCAAACGGTAACTCGAAGACTACAATGAGATCAGGACGTTCAAATCCAAGGAATCTGGTTGTTTGTCGATTAATATAGCCGCTAAGATGAACGTGACTCTCGTCTGAAAACCATATCATTTTCAAAAATTCGGAATCTTCGTAAATTAAACTCAACATGCGACCACAGTAAATTTCTCTTGCACGTTTGTCCGCAACATTTAGTCATTGTCCAACTTGAATACGGTATAGATAATCACCAATTGATTTAAACATGCGACGTAAAGATGTTTCACTAATGTTGAGTTTACATGCAGTTCTTACAAGACATCTTTGAGGTGATTGCACAACTTGGTTAAAAACATGTCCTTCATTTTCGTTAGTACATACTGCTTTTCGACGACCTGAAGAATCTTTACGTTGACACAATACACTACCAGTGCGACGAAATTTTTCAACAACAGCTAACATCACACTTTTACTAGGAGCTGCTTTATTAAATTTTTGTTGATATTTTATTGACACCTGTTCTAAGCTTGGACCATCATTACGACCTTTTCCGTATGAACGAAAATAATGCTCAAATTTAACTGCAGCGTACTATTAATGTATCAACTAATGACAATTAAGTTAAATATGACAAATCCATATTACATAAACAACTCCACAGCACTCTCTGTTTCGGTACTGTTTATTTGGGCGGATGCCGTACTTACTATTGCCAATATCTGCCATAATCTCCCACGACCCGTTAAGTTCGTTATATACGATGATGACCTAGTGGTCTACTGACATAGTACTCACTCTCAGTCTACCTGCCGACTCCTAACAGGCCCTCAATATCATTCTCTCCAACCTCCAAACATTCAATCTTACTCTGTCTGCTAACAAATCTAAAATCTTAAAAATATCTAAAAAACGTAACTCCCCCCGTCCATGATATTGATACGATATTGAAATTCCTAATGTCGATTCACAACCCATTTTAGGGGCTTCTTTTGACCACCACTTATCATGACAACCCTACATCACTCAACTTAAAGCAGCTTGTCACTCAAGACTCAACATCTTAAAAACACTCTCTCACCATCATTGGGGAGCCAGCGAAGACACTTTACTTAAAACTTATCGTTCCCTTATACGTTCCAAACTTGATTATGGTTATACTCCAAATATGCTAACAAACATTTGTGTTTGTTTATGCTTTACGTACAGAGTCGTATTGATTGTGTTCTATGGGTTATCAATCACATATATATTTGCCATTTTGTTATAATAGTGTTTGTGTTTTTGCTTATTGTTAATGATTGTTTACGCTTTTCGCACAGAATTGTATTGGTTTCTTGGATATATTTGGATATTTTGACTGTGTTTTAAATTTTAATTATCATTAAATTTATTGTACTAACCCTTGCTTTTTGCAAGTCCAACTTATCAAGAATAATAAAAAACTTTTCGTTTTAACGCAACTTCTACGTTTAATTAAAAAATTAGGTTTTTAATCCCAATTACAGCCGTTTCGCTAGTGGTTTACTGTTCTTAATAAGATGGACTTTGACATGGTAAGGGTTAGTACAATAAAACATAATTCATAAAAATTGGAGTATCCATTTTTCCTTTTGACTTTAAAAATATTTATTTTAAGATTATGATCCCAATTATAATTTTTGAACTAAGTAGGTAGGTCAAAGCTAAATCCGCCCCTGTAACATTGTTTACATTTGAGCACATCATGGCGGACTATTTTTGCCCATTATCCAAGATACACCTCCCTACCTTCCTTACTCCATATGCACCCTCCTCCCATCAACCTCTCTCAAAATTCACCATTCGTTGTAAATTTCAGCCCCCGTTGGACCCTCAGTAGTCCACTTACCAACACCTCACTTCTGAATATCATACAAAATAATACCACACCACTAGCAATACAACAAGCTTATCTCCGCACAAGACCACACCACTAGCTTTTACACCACAAGCTTTTCTCCGCACCTTAGACCACATCTCTCATGAGATGTGGTCTCATATACACAGATCTACTCGAACAATCCCATAATCCAAAAAATACACCATAACTACACAGTCTTATTCCTACAAAATAAAAAAGTGACGCTCGTTTGGACTCCTGCACATAAAGGTACATCAGGGAATGAAAAGGCCGATAAAAATGCAAAAGCAGCATCAAACCTTAATTCTACTCCAACTCTATTCCACTCCAACTGAAATATGATATCAACTCCATAATTAAACAAAAAGTTCTCCACACATGGCTTCAGCTAAGGCTAACATCCAAATCAACCCTCCTTTAGATCCAAAAAACTATACCCTCCATCTCCTTATCCAACTTTTCCAGACATGGCTCCATTGTTATCAGACGCCTTCGCATAGTTCATTCTCGTATGACCCACAGCCACCTCATTTCCCGTTCACCTCCCCCTCTTTGCAACCAATGTTCCACCAAAATAACAATCGAACACCTACTCTCCCACTGCAAAATAACTTAATCTCTTTTAGCCACCCTTCACCCACCCATCACTTATCAACAACTCCTATCCAACCCAACTAATCTTAAACTAACCCCAAACATTTTAAAAAAATATACGACAAATTGTAAATATCAACTATTGTATATTTAAATTAGATAGGTCATCCATCTCAAATGTGGTTGAATCCAATAGAAATGATCCAATAAATTATTGGATCATTTCTATTGTATATTTATATATTAACATTGTATATTAATCAACATTGTATTATAACTTTGACTTGTGCAAACGTCCTTTGTGGCCGTACATTAAATAAATAAATAAAAAATCAATTCGCCTTCCTTTGTACAAGGTACATATAAAATAAACACTGAAATAAACGGTGAAAAATTCGTGAAAAAGAAAATCTCTTCGTTGACACAATAATATAATAAACCAAATATTGCCGGTCTAGACAAATCTATTGGTCTCTCGGAGTGACGTTCGTTCGATCCCGAAATCTGCATGGGCCCGGAAGCTCACGGAAACAGTTAGTTTAGCCTAGACATATTATAAAATGTCTTTTCCTACGGCTGCTATGGAATGTGGTGCTTTTGACACATTTGACAGAACTACAAAGTAACGTATTGCTATCAACTGTGGGAAAAAATCTACCTCACGGGTCTTTTCCCACACCACGTACATTTAAATGGGAATTCATCCGTGAGGTAGATTTTTTCCTACAGTTGATAGCTGCTGTTGTGAAAAAATGAAGCACCAGGAATCTCAATACAAAATTGCAGTAATGTAACAATTAATTACAATATTAATTAAATTAGTTTTTTTTGTATTAAGTATGTGCCGTTTATTTTATAACCAATAATAATAATAAAATGTTATGAATTCACTTCTTTATTTTTATTATCAATATGCAGCCGTAGAAAAAGTATGGTGTGCAATACGGTGGAAAAGACACTTTTCTTACTCGTGTCTTTGTGGCACTCGCCTTTCACACTCGTGAGAAAAGTGTAACTTTTCCACCTTGTTGCACAATATACTATTTTTATGCAGGGACGGAGAAGTGTGTTTATTTAGTAGATTTTTCTCCCCGTTTTCACCGAATCAATCACTTTGTTTATTTTGAGTCATTAAATCTTGCCTCAATAAAAATAAATTACAACAATCAGGTAAATCAAATACAAAACACTTCCTTTAATACACACTTAGATACTTAGAAATAGACGTGTGAAGTGGAGGCCACGTATCAACTCGTTGGGCATGATTAAAAAATTGATATTGTTATTTTTTATGAATAAATATAGTAATCACGAAATATAGAAATAGAAGTGTAAAAGCAATATATAGAAAAATGTCTTGGAAACCTAGTATTTTACAAACATTTATAAGTAGGATTAAAAAATATTTTAATATATTTATTTAATGTAATTTTTTAGAATTTAAAGCCGTTATGATTGGTTGAAGAACTATAAGGATAGCACCGAAAGCATTTACTTTTTGTCACATTTTGTAACTAACCTGTCATAGAATATAAAATAAACTCTCTCTGTCATATCTTGTTATTTTATTTAAGTAATACTTTCCTGATAAATAAAACTGCTTTCAAAATTCCAAGCTAAGTATTTAGACTTTATTAAAAGCCCAGATATTTACATAAGGTAATTTTAACGGCAGTTTATCGATTTTTATCGTATTGTCAGATGAACTCCGTTTAAACGTAGTATAACTTAATTGGTCTGTAGGCACCGTTTATCGCTTTCATAACTTTATTTGACTTTTGAATGTCAAACTACTAACGGTTTTTAGTAGTGATTTTTACGTGGTGATTGTTAAGTGGTTATTTAAATTTTAAAATTATTCTATACACCTGCATATTAAGGAAAAGCAATGAATAGCAGCAGCATATTAAATACAAGCAGTTAATCCGAGTCTGATATGGAAACCCCCAGATTACTCTGGTCAACAAATAGCCTAGATCGGTACAAAAGCATGGGACAAAAAGGTGCCCAAATTTAAAAAAGCAGAAGTTTTTAAAGACAATGGGGTATTAATAAAAACAGATAAGGGTACTTATCATAAAAGTATTGTTCGTAAACCAAAAAATTTTATTAATTAATCGTCAACTAAGTTATAGAAAAGTAAATTTAAATTATAAAATATTAAGAATGATTTCAAAAATAATAAAATAATTGGTTGAAAATATATTATTTTAAATAATCCAAATCAGATTACTAAAAAGCATGAAACTGTGGATAGTTTTAAAATGCTTTTACTATTAAAATTTATGTTCACTGCATAATTCAATAAATATTAAAACGTCAAAATTTTGGATACAATGTGTTTGAACAGTGCGCAATTCTTTAATTTAGGGATGTTTTGACATATTATTTGTTTCTTAATACTTACATATTCTAACACACTATCTTTATTATACCCTATTCCCATCCTAAAACCAATACCCATCCTCATTTGGCACTTGAAAATCAAGAAGTTTAAAATCAAGAATTTAATACTAGATTAACAAGATTTTATAACTAAAATTAAAGACTTTAAATAGTAAATTTCAAATCGTTTAATATATTTTTAAATAATCTCAATATAATTTTTCACTAAATATCAAGAAAGAAGGAAGAAACTCAATAATTTCAAGTCATTTAGTAATTATTCAATTAATTTCAAATTTTCACTAAATATCAAGAAAGAAAAGACTCAATACCATGAGGACCTTAGGAAGAAGAAGGAAGTTCGGGGAAACCTTCAGAAGATGAAAAATATTTCCAAAATTTTTCGTTCTTGCGAATGGAGTTGTGAAATAATAATAATAGCTTTATTGCCCAACAGTTACAACCATTTACAGGACAATTTAGAGAAAAAAATCACTAAATAATGTCTAAGATTACTTAATAACACAATAATAAACTCAAATTCTTAAAAATATTCATAACAAGCCTTAATTTAATTACTTAAATTACTGTTGTATATATCAACAAATTTAGATATACCTACTATTATAATTACTACACATGACATAAATTGGTGATTTTAATAGCAGATTTGTACGAGCTTGGCAGACTCTAAAGGTAAGTGGATTGCGACTCCAATGCAATGGAACATGAAAATTTATTTGGTTTAGTATGTCTGGGCAATCTATAAAATTGTTCAGTAATTTGAACAAAAATATTAATGACGCGTAGTCTCTTCTAATTTCAAGAGAAACAAGATCAACGCCACTATATAAATCTTTATCACTAATGCCGCGGGGAGGATATGAACCATTCATTTTAAATAAAAGTAAATTTAGAAAACTTCCTTTGGACTCTTTCAATATTAATCGAATGGATATCATAAAAAGGTGACCATATAATACTAGCATATTCCAATTTGGATGTAACATAGCATAATACAATAATTTTAATGCTTTAATGTTTTTAAATGATCTACAATTGCGAGCAATAAAACCATAAGATTTGAATGCTTCTGAAACCTTAAGCGATATATGTTTTGAAAATGATAACTTGTTATCAAACAAAATTCCCATATCCTTAGTTTCACTAGCAAGGACTAAATCAACTCGAAGTATAATTATACGGATAAATCAACACATTTTGCCCTTTGCTGTAAGTTACTATTTTACATTTTGAAACATTAAGATTTAACCTATTTTCTTCACACCACTTATGTAGGTACAGTGGCTAATTGATTTTGAAGATTTACACAGTCGTTAATTGTTTCAATTTCGGTATAAATCTTGAAGTCATCTGCAAAACATAAGCATTCTGTTGTAATAATTTCACATAAATCATTGATAAAGATAAGAAAGAGTATTGGACCTAAGTTCGAACCTTGGGGTACTCCGGATGTGGCAGTATATTTATCTGATTTAAATCCATTATAAAAGACATACTGCGTTCGGTCTGTTAAATATGATTTAAGGAATTTAACTGTGTCGATAGAAAAGCCATAGGATTCTAGTTTGTGAAGAAGGATGTCTTGATCTATTCTATCAAATGCTTTAGAAAAGTCTGTATAGACATCAACCTGTTTACCCCTATCAAGCACTTCAGAGATGTACTGAGTTTTTGCTAGCAAATTAGTTACTGTGGAGCGATTGCGATAAAATCCAAGTTGACGTTGTGAGATTTGATTGCAAATACCGGAATAAATGCGATTGTACAGAACTATTTCAAATACCTTGGAGAAATTACATATAATGTATATGGGCCTATAATTTTCTATGTTTGACTTATCTATTGATTTGAAAACAGGACATACTTTTGCTTCCTTCCATATAGTGGGATATTGATTAAGATTAAGACATATATTAAAAATTTTTGTTAAAGGTGCACTCAAGGCTCCCGTACAGTCCTTAACTAGAAACGACGGAATATTATCGGGACCAGAGGTTAATTTATCTTTTAGCTTTTTTATCACTACCATAACTTCGGACTCGGTAATTGGAAAAAAGTTAATAACATTTATTATATTACTATGAGATGATACTAAATTGAGAGAATTGCTTGCTGCAGCTTGATAAACATTTTTAAATGTTTAAATTTTTAATTTAATTTTTAAATGTAGCTGGAAGAATTCATTTTATTTTTTGTATATTTATTTTTTTATTATTATTCTCTTTAGTTTTTATGTTTTGAATAATTTAAAAGTCATTAAGGAACAATTTACAAGTTTATATTGTGGATAATTTAGACATTTTATATTTAAAATAAGAGAATTGGAAGAATTATTATTATATTATACAAGGTGTCCCGAAAAAAATGGTCATAAATTATACCACAGGGGTCAAAAATATATTGAGTTATATATATTAAGATAGATTAAGTTAAAAGTTTAAATATTTTTTTTAACATTACTATAAACGGTTTAACGTTAATGTATGAAAATTTATAGGAAATGCTAGTAGAGGATACCCAATAAATTGGAAACAGTTGCATTCAATTATTTAGATTTATTGTGGATTTTCAGAGGGTATCAACACCTCTTTCACCCCCCAACTTTTTTTAAGGCTATAATTTAACAGAATATGGACCGCCACTGGAACCAAACGTCTATTCTTAAACTTAAACTACATTTTCACAAATACTAAAAACATCTTTATTAATAAATTACAATTTATAAAATAATAAATAGGAGCAAAATAATAAAAATCTAATATAATACATAATTTTAATTAATGTTATTTACAAGTTATTTCAAATCTATTACGTGTATGTAGAATACACTACCTATTAATTATTACATGTAAAAATTGAGTAGTCTCTGATTGATTACAGTCAGGGTATTTGTTGTTGCTTTTTTGACATAAGTAGAAAAATATTTCTAGTTAACAACCCAATGAATAATTACCGTTTCTCAGAAATGGCTGATATGCACTTAGTATTAGGTAAATATTTCATTATAAAAATAGCAGTTGTATGTATTACTTTCATTTTCTAATTAGGTGAATGTGATGGAAATGGTGCGGCGGCTGCAAGGTGCTATGCTGATAAGTTCCCTAATAGAAATGTACCAGATAGGCGAATTTTCCTGACTATGGACCGAAATTTAAGAGAAACAGGCACTTTAAAAAACAAGTTCTCGGTAATACGCCAAAAGACCTTGCGAATGCAGATGATATAATAGAAATTGTTGACGAACATCCGGACATGAGCATGAGAAAGATAGCGACTGAATTAAGAGTACCTTGTATGAAGGTATGGAGAACAGTTAAGGACCAGTTACTTCACCCCTTCCATATCACAGAAGTTCAAGAATTACTTCCCGAAGACTATGCTAAACGAAGGGGATTTTGTTATTTGGGTTTTAGAAGAAAATATACGCAAAAAAATTTTTTTTTAATATTTTATTCACTGACAAATCTACTTTCACAAGGAATGGAGTTACTAATCACCATAAAACTCATATCTGGGCTGAAGTAAAAAATTAAAAAAGTACGTCATTATCAGGTTAATTTTGGAGTAAACGTTTGGGCTGGAATCATCGATAACTATTTCATAGGGCCAGTGTTTCTTTCAAACAAATTAAACGGGGAACATTATTTATCATTTTTACAAAATGATCTACCAATTTGCTTAGAAAATGTCCCATTAGCAATTAGACGAAAAATGTATTTTATGCAAGATGGTACGCCACCACATTTTAGTAACGCCGTTAGAGCTTTTTTATTTCGATAATATCCAGGACGTTGGATTGGAAGGGGGCCAGATACACCAATTGAATGGCCACCTCGCGCTCCATGTTTGAAAAATGTTTATTCTGTGGAAATAAACAGTGAGGATCAAATGGGGCACCAAATGTTACAAACTGCTAACAAGTTTCGACAAAAACATTAAATTTTTCAAAATATTCGGTATTCCTTTTGAAACGATATAGAACTTGTATACAGGAAGGAGGAGGTCATATTGAACACTTGTTAAGTTAAGGCAAATATCTTGTTTGTTTATAAATTGTAATTTAATAATAAAGATGTTTTTAATATAACATTTGTGAAAATGTTGGTTAAATATTCAATATTGAAATTGGCTGTATCTTCCATAATAAAATATTTACAAAGAAATACGGAGAGATACAAAAGTTTAAGAATAGAAGTTTTATTCCAGTGGCGGTCCATATTTTGTTAAATTATAGCCCTAAAAAAAGTTGGGGGGTGAAAGGGGTGGTGATCCCCTCTGAAAATCCATAATAAATCAAAATAATTGAATGCAACTGGTTCCAATTTATTGGGTATTCTCTATTAGTATTTCCTATAAATTTTCATACATTAACGTTAAACCGTTTTAGAGAAATGTTAAAAAAAAATTATTTAAATTTTTAACTTTAGCACCCTGTAACTTTTTTTGTGTGCACTATTGTATATAGGTAAGTAGGGTTCAATCAACATATTTTTGACCCTAGAATCTGTGGTATAATTTATGACCATTCTTTTCGGGACACCCTGTATATTCAGATGTAGAAGCTATTGTAATTGTTGTTAATAAAAGTACTTTTTCAAAAACTATATTTTCCGTCGTGGAAACGTAATTCCCAAATTATGAGAATAAAAAACTGTAAAATCACGAGCTGTTATTTATTTACTTTGTCAATACCTTGAATTTGAATATAGTACCTAGGTATATAAGGTTGTCATCAAATTTAATCTTTTACCAACAAGAGAATATATAACCAATTTACACGCGTGCATATTTATAATTCCATAGATATTACTGATTTACTTTTAGAAAAGTTTCTGGCTTTTAATTTAATGACCCTCAACTTAGAAATTGTTGGCCATTATCACTGTTTGTCAATTCTTTCTTTACTTCATAATGAATAGTATAAATCATTATAAAACAATCAAGTATATAAACCAAATAAAAATTGTTTGATTGACTTGCCGATTATTTATTGTGTAAAATGGCAGCAGAAAAACCAGTAAGTAAATATTAGTATGAATTTGACTTATTTTACGAAAAAATAATATCCATTATTAATTTTGGTTGCTTGTAATTAATTTATTTGTTTTAAAAACCAAAACTAAATAAAATAACTAATTAAGATGTTATAAAATGATATTAATTATATAATGGTACAATAATAGTACTATTCCACATCCAGATTATTTCAAAATGATTTAAATTTACTATAGACTGATTAAATGACATCAAAAAATTCTTAATAAAAATGAAATGTTTAAAAATGAGGTGCGAAATGCTATAGTATAATAATATCCTTGCAGTAATTAAAACACAATTCTATTGCTAATATGATAACAATTTTCCCAAAATAGAGAGACTCTCTTAAGCTAAATTTTGGTTAAATACCCCTCGTCGTATGATTTCTTATTGCACCAAGTCATTAACTAGTATCTACAAAAATAATCTTGTCCTCATCATCGGAAAATTCTTCTACATAACTTGCATTGGATTCTTTAGGACGTTCCGATCGTCAAGGAATGTAAGTTGCAATCAGCATAATTGGTAATTTAAAAAATACCTCATCTTCAGCATTAATATTCATTATTGACTGCAAATACAATTGCTTTGCAATTTAATAAAACACACGACTAACCATAGCAAAGCCAACAATGTACCGAAGTCTGAACTATTATTTCAAACTCTAAGGTAAGTCAGAGTTTCAAGTTCGAAGTCGGAATTCCGAGTTTGAACTCAGAATTTAACATAAACTAAAAAATGAAAAATGTGTGGCCCTTCTACGTCTTCGTAGAAGTAGTACAAGACAAGGTATGTTCAATTCTAGAAATATGCATTTCTGGGCTGAAGAAAATCCAAAAACTA
Source organism: Ophraella communa (assembly GCA_035357415.1). Taxonomy (NCBI): domain Eukaryota; kingdom Metazoa; phylum Arthropoda; class Insecta; order Coleoptera; family Chrysomelidae; genus Ophraella; species Ophraella communa. Next base: position 7,186,705 of record CM068994.1, on the reverse strand, counting down.
CAATGGAAACTCACTTCCAACACACGTTCAAGATAAACGTTTGGACGGCTACTTTAGGAAATTTAAATGGTAACATGTATTACAATTTTCTAGACAATATTTTACATGATATTTTGGAAGATATTCCATTACAAATACGAAGAAACATGTTTTTCATGCATGATGGTACTACACCACATTACACAAGAATTTGTAGAAGGTGGTTACATGAACATTTCCCTGATAGGTGGATAGGCCGGGGTGCGGATGCACCGATTCATTGGCCTGCTCGTAGTTGTGATGTTAATCCAATTGACTTTACAGTATTTGAAATCAAAATTCAATTAATACAGTAAATGAGTTAAGAGACAAAATTGAACAAGTATTTACCAATTTAAAAAACGATCCAGTAACATTAAATGGATTAATGCGTTCGCTAAATAAAAGAATTAGATTATATAGCGAAACGGCTGTCATTGGGGTTAAAAAAGCAATTTTTTAAATAAAGTTTTGTTAAAACGAAGAGTTTTTCATTATTCTTTGTAATTTAAAAGTTATTTTACGAGGTAATTTGAAAAAAATAACAATTTTTAATATAAATTCTTGAACTTACCTTTTTTATCAGTAATTCAATAAGGTTTGTGTTTAAAAACTAAACACTGAACACTGAACTCAAATTCTCAAACCCTTTTTGCTTAACGTTGCATAGCAATATATGTATTGATAAAAAGACGTAAAATTATTATGAAGGATTGTCAAAAAAAAAGTAAAAAAGTCATTGTCAAAGTTAAAATAATTTTTTCGTTTTTGTTTCCCTTGTATATTCAAGGATGTTCAATAAATAGTTGTTTTAGAAGAAAACCGTTCTTACTCATTTAATAAAAGAGATCCTGGTCCAGATCGCATTGAATGAAACCAATTTTTTTTCAAGCTACCAGAAAGGTGCTGGAACCAACCTGTGATGATTCTTCCTTTTGGGAATCTATTGAATTAAACTTCTGCGGTTACCGAATAGTTTGTTATTTCTGCTATTTTGGATAAATGTTTTAGTTTTTTTGTATCAATTTTTTTCAATAAATACCATCTCAAAAATCTATTGATATTCATTGTGTGTAGTATATAAGTAATGCCACATTAAAACAACAATGTTAATTTATCATTATTACTTTTACAGGCTGCGGATGAGCTTAACTATGAGGACTTTAAAAAATTGGACATATCCAAAGAACAACTGAAAAGTAAGACAAAACTTAATTTTAATAAAATGTAGCAAACTTAATGAAAGTGACCCATTATAGAGAATTGGTGCCTAGGGTGTCCGTTATTTACCGATTTGATTTTTGAGTTTGCAGCGCTCTTAAAATTTTTAGTGCATGACCCAAAAAAAATATCGAAGCCCTTAATATTGAAAATAAGCCGTGCCACAAAGGCGATTGATTTCCCATTTAAATAACATGGGGGTTTTGTAATTTTTGCAATCAATTTTGTTTTTCCTCGGCCAGCTCATACATAGCTGCGGCAATCAATTATTTTTGTAGTAAATTTAATGCTCTACAAAAAAATCTTGGTAATTTTTTCGATAAAATCACTTGCTGAGTAAAAGATTTTGATTGGTTTCTTGACAAAAACATTGATTATTTCATTAATTCTGATTCTGTCAAATTTTTGGAAAGATTTGGTATTGATAGAAATTTTATTCTATTAGAAGATAGTACATGGTCAAATTACCCAGATTATTTAAAAGGTTTGGAAATTGTAAAACATCTAAAAGTGGTCAATGATTCTGCAGAGCGAGCTGTCAAACTGACTGAAGAATATGTTAATACGAAGATCAAAAACAGTATGTTATTCAAGTTGTAAGTGAATATAAAAAAAAATTCCAAATGCCACCAAAGAATGTTTGATAAAATAAATTTTGTTCATGAATGAATTGAAAATTTCATAAAATTTGTCACATTTTTACCAATAAATTGTAATATTTTAAGCTTAACTAATATCGTCTGGTAATTAATTGGTTATTAATTGGTTATCAGTATATTTAGCACTAATTTTAGTCATTTTTCATTCAAAACGAGATATTTTTTGCAATAAAAAATAAGTTCAACTTTGAGCTTGAATAACTTTTAAGCAAGTGAATTTATCGAAAAAATGACCAAGACTTTTTTGTAGAGCATTAAATTTACTACAAAAATAATTGATTGCCGCAGCTATGTATGAGCTGGCTGAGGAACAACAAAATTGATTTAAATTACAAAAGCCCCATGTTATTTAAATGGGAAATTAATCGCCTTTGTGGTACGGTTTATTATCAATATTAAGGGCTTATATAGGTTCGATATTTTTTTTGGGTCATGTTCTAAAAATTTTAAGTTAGATAATTAGTGTTATCACTTGTGTTATGGACCTTTTTGCGTAGGTGATACACGATGCCACGTCTTACCGAATTTAAATTTATCTACTTGCTTATATTCCTACATTGGTTGTTTATTATTAACACCACGTGTTATGACCCGCCGTCTAACAATTTACTGTGGGTATATTCTTATCCTCACCCTCTTATTAATACAAATATTTATCACCCATACACCTTTTTTCCTGATTCTATAGATTTTTGCTCTTTTATTCCATTTATCACTCACAATGACAATCATTATGCATTATGCAGTTCTTTGACCTTTTTCTTTTTTATTTACTGCTTCTATAAATATTACTCTTACATTTCAGGCTTTTGGGTATCTTTACTGCTCACCTAGTTTTTAATAATTATTTCCTAACATTTAGTACTTTTCCTTTAGTTTTCAATGGCACAATTTTTAATACACTTTTACTACATGCAAGCATGGTGGAAGTTGTTAATTGTTTCAATCTTTACTTTGTTATTAAGGTAGGTTTATATTATGCTGTTGCTTTAATCTGTGTTGCTTTCACTTTCTTTGTTTAATTTTTAGCCTGATGATGGCCTATAGATAGGCCGAAACTAGTTGCTGTCAATTAATAAATAAAATTTTGTGACATTGATTTTGATATTTTTCTTCGTTTAATCTAAATCTAATCTAGGTTAGGTGAATCATTAAAACACGTTAACATTTGATGTAAAAAGCTATAATAAAAGAATATAATCTCTATTGTTACAACCTGGAACACAACACTTTTTTGTCGCCGGCATAATACGATATGTTTAACTTACGAAGATCAGTACACACAAAACAATTTCAATTAAGTAGTCCGAATTAAAAAAAAGCACTACATCATAGATATTATAACCTAAAATGGATGTGCCCTGTCAATACACAGCGTGTACTACCGTGGGTGTGTTCGGGAAGCACGCTATTTGCGCGATTTGGCGCTATCTAGTACTATTCCTCGTTTGCGTTATATGGCTCTTGGCGCTACATCGCTCGAGAGCGTGCTCCCCGAACACACCCCGTGTGTCGCACTAGCAGTGCGAGAGAGATGGAGATAGAAGGGTGGCAAAAAACGCGAGCTGGCAATGTAAAATAAATACAAAATTCAAATTAATTTTGTCTACTATAAAGTTATTAAGAAGTTTGGTTTGGAAATGAATTAGAATTTTTCCACGCGTAAATATTTATTTTTGCATTTTATAAACATAAATAAATGTAGACATTCTACAATTAAATTATGTTTACATAGAAACTTAATTGATAATTTTTTATAGGCACATTTTACTTTTGTTTGTAATTGTATATAATTACATTTATGACTAATACAACATTTGTATAATATGTAGACAAAGTAAAATTTTAATTGAAATTTTAAAGTTTATAAAAACTTTAAAATTTAAAAGTTATTTACTGATGTTTAAAATGAATTAATTTAGTAAATTTAGGTCGAACACGAGAACTAATTTCGTTCTTCAACTGATTGTAATAATGCAGTCTGATTGTGAAGTATAATTTCAAAACAAGTTTAACTAATTAAATTGAGAATTGTTAAATTATATTTTTATTCGAGATTTAATTAAAGGGAACGATGGTAGACGTAGACTAGGTAAAATAATTAAGTAATTAAGCAAGGTATATTTATATATTTATATATAAAAATATCGGTCTATTGTTTTTTAGATTGATAGTAAATTCCAAATAAATTATAGGACTTATCAACACCATCAGAAACATCCACTCTACAAAAACAAAATACCTACTTTATTTATCCATAATACAATCATTCTATCATACAACTCAAAATATGATTTAATAATACACTCCGCCAAAAAAGTATCGCATCACCTATAAAACTACAAATATTGTATTAAAAATAATTTAAAATATGATTTTTTTTACTGTTGTTTCTTTTGGTTTTTTAAGTAAGCAATAAGTATCTAAAGAAAAATGCAGAATGTACGAAAAACAGAGGGTTTATTTAATTTTTTTCATAAATTAGAAGTAAGCGCATAAACAGCATTGATTTAAAATAAATAAAAATCAAAAGTAATGGTAATTTAGTAAGACGTATTGCCTCCTCTAGCTCTTATAACATCTAGACAACGTTGTGGCATACATCCAATTAATCTTCTCAGATAATCTTGATCAATATTATCCCATTCTATGGTTAACAACCGTTGCAGGTCCTGAAGATTAGCTGGCGTCACATTACCGGATCTCACCCTTCTGTAAAGATAGTCCCAAACATGTTCTATTGAATTAAAATTAAACTATTTTTTAGTGTTAAAATCAATCTTTGATTCCTTCGACTTAGAAAAGAAGCAGGAAATTTCAGTTGATATGATTGGACAAATTTTGGATATGTTGGGACACAGACTCACTCCACAAGAGCTGCAGGTATCTTTTTAATTATTAAAAATCATTGTAAAATTCGGTTTTCTGTAAAATAATATTTTGTATTTTAGGACATTGTTAAAGAAATTGACGAAGATGGAAATGGTGTAATGAACTTTGAAGAATTTGCTAATTTATCCGCCAGATTCCTAGTTGAAGAGGAAGAAGACACTGAAGCTATTTTAAGGGAACTAAAAGACGCTTTTCGGTTATACGATAAAGAAGGTAAAAACATTACCAATAACTACTTATTCATTTTTTAAATGAAATTAAAGAAACGTTAAAGTTTCTACAATTAGTCAAAGTAGATTTTTATAAAACATTTATTCTGTGTATATACAGGGTGTACCAACCTTACGACAAAGTTCAGTATAGGGGTTGTTTTAGAAGATATCAAAAAATGTTATTAACAAAAATAGTAGATATCTCTAGGGTCCATATTTTGAAATTACCTTAAACTATACAGAGTGTTGTATAACTCCGTTACAAACCAAACATATGATTTTTTAAATGGGAACCCCTGTATATTATACCGAATTCGGACTGCTCATATTTTTTTGAAGATTTTGATATAAGGTTTTGATACGTTATACAGAGTAATTTAGAGGTTATGGACACGTTTGTGTGAAAATCGTAGGTAAATCAACGCTCTGTATCTTATTGTACGTTGTAGAAAAAAAATTATTTTGCCTAACAGAGTTTCGTAATATGATACAATTTTACCGTATTCTATTAAATATGAATTATTTTCCCTTTTGTATACAGGGTGGACGATAACTCGAACCTTTCATTTTCTCTCTTATTTCAAATGGAACACCCTATATTTTATATCATAAATGGAATATTCGATTATGTAGCTTTAATGTTTGTTAAGCATTCCCTATACCCAAAGTTTATGAAAACAGAGTTATTTTGTAATATTTATTGTAAACCATTATTAACCTATTATGTGAAAGAAATGAACGTTTAATGTAACAAACAATCCTTAAAAATAATAAGTTTTAATAAACAAATTATTCTAAATAAAACAAGCCTCCAAAAGTATAATTCTATGGACCCTAAAGGCATCTATTATTTTGGTTAATAACATTTTTTGATATCTTCTAAAACAACCCATATACCGAACTTTGTCGTAAGGTTGGTACACCCTGTATATTGAGATGAATAGCTAAGCTCAAGTATAAATAAAATGTAAAACTTACCTCAGTATGAAAATATAAAAGGATATTAGAATAATTTTCATAAATATATCAGCCACTTTTCTTTATTTCATTTAAAATATTTAGTATAATAATCTTAAATATTAAACATTCAAATGAAGGAAGAATGTATTTGACAACTTTATCTTGGATAGAATTCTGCAATACCATTTCATAACAATCAAGTAAATCCCAATTCATGGAAGTTAAATTTAGAAAGAACAATTAATAACTGCACAGTTAAACTAAACTTCCACTATTTATTTGAAAAATTCGCTTTAAAATCAATTACAGCTGTTTCGCTATCACTAGCATCGTCAGATTGACATATTGAAATTACATGTTGTTTGTTTGTAACTAGGTGCTTGATGTTGATAAGGAGTTAAGGCTAGACCAAGTAAGGAAGTAATAAGACATAACAATATTAAAGCCTAGATGTTATTAGCCCTAAGGGATTATCCTGGATGTATTTCCCTCTAAGATCAGTATAACTATGCAATGATATAGAAAAACCAGGAAAAACTATATCATGCTGATCTTTACAATAACTTAATATATTTATGTTATAATAATGTCTTATCTATGTATAAAATGAAGACTCAATCAAAGTAAACAGTTTAATAGTGGAGAACTTCCAAGATTTATTTGTTCATTAACTACTTTAAACTGTTGATCTGCTAGATGTCTTTTAATTTCAAGTTCTTCTAGAAAATCTAAATTTTGTTTTTTATCACAAATGTGTAGTATATGAATGTCATTGGTGTGTATAAGTGAGTTTGGATGTTCCAGTAGGTGTTTTGCATAGTTCGACTTATCTGGTTGTTGTAATCTATATGCTCTTAAGTGTTCATTAAATCTTACTTCAAAATTTCTTTGTGTTTGACCTATATATACTGCATTACATTTTGGACAATTAATTTTGTAAACACCAGATTTTTTTAATTTTGGTAGTTTTGTTTTTACATTTAACAATTTTGTTCCAATACTATTTTGTTCTTAGTAAGATGAACTTCCAAAAAGTAGAGGTTAACACAATCAATTTCATTAAATTTAGAATCTAAAACCAAAAGAATGTAATTAAAAATATTAATTTAATTCATATTTTTAATATTTTTAAAAAGTTATGTAATTTAGGTAGTTTGAATGTTAGGTATAAGCCTTGAGTATAAAGTGTATACAGGGTGTTTCAAAAAAAGGTAACACCGTCTCTAGGATAGGTAAAAAACAGAAAAATAATTGGGGTTGGCTTAGTGAAATTTTTTTCTAACGCCATCCGTTTTCAAGATAAAGGGCGTTGAAGAAAATAAAAAATTACACATTTCTTACGATTTTGCCGAAACTACTGGCACCATTGCAATGAAATTTTATACGAATATGTTTTGGAAGCTGATATATCCCATGAATTTGTTGTTATAACTAACTCTCATAGAGGGCGCTAGTTACACGATTCATACAACGTATTATTCAACATAACTTTTCTTAGGGTAGAATTATTAGTCAAAACTCCAAGTGAACATAAACATCGTTTAATTCTACACCAAAAAGGTACTCTTGGTAAAACTCGATATTATGTACCGTTTTCGGAATATTTTGATTTGAAAATTATGAAGTAATAACCGCTCCTCGTATAAGTTAATGATAAATTTATTAATTAAAAAAACTTATGATATTAAAAACAAATAACAAGGTTTCAAAACTCTATTTATTGTTGACTTATTGTCATAACAATCAATAAATGTCAATTTTACATTGCAAACTTAGAGAAAAGCGAACTTTATCATTAGTTTATACCAGGAGCGGTTATTACTTCATAATTTTCAAATCAAAATATTCCGAAAACGGTACATAATATCGAGTTTTACCAAGAGTACCTTTTTGGTGTAGAATTAAACGATGTTTATGTTCACTTGGAGTTTTGACTAATAATTCTACCCTAAAAAAAGTTATGTTGAATAATACGTTGTATGAATCGTGTAACTAGCGCCCTCTATGAGAGTTAGTTATAAAAACAAATTCATGGGATATATCAGCTTCCAAAACATATTCGTATAAAATTTCATTGCAATGGTGCCAGTAGTTTCGGCAAAATCGTAAGAAATGTGTAATTTTTCATTTTCTTCAACGCCCTTTATCTTGAAAACGGATGGCGTAAGAAAAAAATTTTACTAAGCAAACCCCAATTATTTTTCTGTTTTTTACCTATCCTAGAGACGGTGTTACCTTTTTTTTTAACACCCTGTATAATCAAGGGTATAAGGTGAAAGTACTTACTTGTTGCATGTAGATATATTGCAGTGCTTCGATAACAGATATGTATTGAGGCAAAACCTCATAATATGAGAAATAGGTACCTAAAAATATAAAAAACTGTTTTAATAAATATGCTATTAGACAATGGTGAAATCAGTGTATTAACTATAAATGTTACAGTGGTAGACAGTGTAGCCCCAAATTATTTTAAAAACTCATATAGTTACCACTTAAAAGACTATTTCAACATCAGTTAATAAAACTTAATGTTAAGCAATGTAGTTAGAAGAAATGTATGTAAATAGTAATTTAAGTTTGTACATTAGTTATAAGTTTTTTAATCTTTGATAATACCAGAAAATTTCACATAAACAACTAATATAAAAGTATAATAGAACCTTACAAATTCATATTATAAATTAAAATAACAAGCCTAATTTCCATCCTTTTAAATCAAATTAGTATTCAAAAATTATAATAGAACTATATTAAGAGATTTATGCACAAATTAATATCCATTTCATGTTATTTCCTCAAAATTGTATACATTTCAGGAGTTGTAACTGCCACAGTTACCTAGCAGATTTCAAACATCAATTTTATATGGAAAAACTGATCAAAAATAATTTAAATAGCTATTTCATAAATACAATTATAATTAAAAATTTTCTATATATTATCAAAAAAACATTCAAATATGCCAAAAAATTTTTATCATTTTATGTAAATTTAGGTTACATTTTGCAAATTGAAACAATTTATTGCTAATTTAATGTCATTAGTGTCATAATTTTAAAAAATGTATAAAAGACCGTGAATTTTGGCTTTCGCTCTCTTATTCGCTGATGAAATTGATACCGACGTCTTGGATGCAGTAAAATCTGGTATCATAACCTCACTTTTAACAAAGAGTTGAATTTATTCATGTGATTTAGAAAAATATTAGAATCACAGTAATGAAATATAGTCAAAGTAGGTTAATAGGGTGATCCATCAATTTCAATCTAAATTCTGGTAAAATTGATAAGATTTCTTTTATCCTTGTGAACATCGTGCCTATAATATAATACCTACTGGAAAGCAGGTGTATGGCGAGATCGTTATCAATAAAAGGACAGTTATTTGAGGTACGTTTGTTAAAAACATTTCGTTTATGTTTGCGCATGACTGGTTAAAATTAAATCATGGAAAAGTATTAGCAATTATTAAATATTTCACTAGGTATATCTACTATATTAGTTAGTAAATAACATGTAATAAATCTTTGGATAAAATTAATAGTTTGTAAAATTCATGTATTAAATTAAGTCCTTAATTATAATCGGATGTTTTACAGAGTAGTTCATTTGAGTTTTACTTGAATCCTACCCAAGATAAAGTCTCTAAATAAATGAAAATTATTGAGCTAGCATATGTTTATTAGGGCATTCTTTTAAAATTAAAGCATACATCAGTAAATAATTCAAAATTTCATTGAAGAATATAATTAACAATTAATAAATAAAACATTGCTAAAATAAAACTATAATAATAACTAAAATAAATATTACATCACAATATATTATATTAAATTTTAAAGGGCTTGGTTATATTTCCGTTGATCTCTTAAAAGATATATTGAAGGAGCTTGAACCTAATTTAACACCTGTCGATCTTAATGAAATGATCAAGGAAATAGATACCGATAACTCTGGAACTGTGGACTGGGAAGGTAATTATCTTATTAATGTGTTTGTGCGTTTATGTGTGTGTAGGTCTTTTAAATAGCATGAATAATAAATAAACATATTTAAAAAAGTTTTATGGTTCTTGATTATAATACAATGTTGTTAACTTGTTAGATTCCATTTTTCCTTCTTCCTAATATTTTTCTAGATGTTCTAAATGCCGCACAGGAAACAGGGGGTGAAACCATAAGAAGTATTTAAATAGAAAAGATCCTCTGCCACTCAAAAAGAGGATCACCTCTTCCTGTGCAGTCTGACCTTCTAATCGATCCATATGTGCATCGGTATGACACCAGCCACCACTTGAAGGGAGATGGACACCGTTTTGTACGCACTACACTCCCTTTCTCAGGAAGGAAAATTAACAGAAATGGCGCTGGACGAAGTGGTCCATAAGATTACTCAGTCTGTGATTAATAAAGAGATTGTTCTGGCTACCTAATTCTCTCTATAATGCTGCTACATCTAGAGGGATACCCTTTACAATATGTAACTGGATCAGAGATATGCTAGAAAACAAGCTGATCCTAACATCACTAGAAGGCGAAGAGATGAGAGCGAAGTCTCCTAGGGGCTGCCCAGAGGGAGGAGTACTTTCCTAGGGGTGGACAACCTGATCTCGGACCTCGACAACCAGGGGATAGAGGTACAAGCCTACGCAGACGATCTGGTGATATTGGTAAGAGGAAAGTATGGAGAGGTCATCTCTAAAGTGACTCAACGAGCACTTAACATTTTTACTAGGTGGTGCGACAAGAAACAACTTTCGTTCAACCCTAGTAAAGCAACAGTTGTTAGTTTTACCAGGAGGCGGAAACGGGAAAACTCCAAATGCCCGTCCTCTATGGAGAATCTATTAAGGAAGCGAATGAAGTCAAATATCTTGGGGTTACGCTGGATAGAAGACTTTCATGGAACGCTCATGTAGAGAACATTTGCAGTAAAGAAAAGCTATCCATTTGGACATGCCATAGAGTATGCGGCAAGTCATGGGGAATGAAACCCAAACAATTGTATTGGGTATATCTGACAGTAATAAGGCCAATGATTACGTATGGTGCTCCATCCTGGTGGACTAAATGTCAGTAAAAGACCACCAGGGAGACGCTGAATAAGCTTCAACGGCAAGCATGCTTAATCATAACTGGAGCTATGTCTACCACTCCCACTGCTGCCATCGAAATTTTGATAGATTCCACTCCATATCTGGATGGAAAGGGAGGCGATGGCTGGTGCATACAGAAGACTAGTAAAATGTCATGATGCAGGGCAGAGCAGTGTCATAACCAGGACCAGAGAGATAATAAAAAATCAACCGATACTGGAGATGGTACCAGATGCAATGCAACCTAAATACAACTACCACAAGCTATTTACCGTCCTATTCCCAGGAAGGGACGAATGGGAGACGAATAAATCGAATCTTATAATGGCTGACCAGTGTTGGTACACGGACGGTTCTAAGACCGAGAGAGGTGTTGGAGCTGAGGTACATGAAGGGAAACCAAATAAAATTTAAAATTTTTGATTGATTAGTAAGGACTCAGGAAAATACAGAAGAGGATGGTCCTCATGGTATAGCCAATGAGCTAGTTTTTAGGGCTAAACGTCCGAAGCGGTTACAGGAGACGGAGTTTTTTTATTTATGTTAACCTTTTTGTTTCGACAATAGTTTTACGTTATTTCAAAATATGATACCAAGTAAATGATAATTGCTGATGAAAAACGTTAATTTTTTTTCAGAATTTAAAGCAATGATGATTGGGTAAGGAAAAGAAAATTTACTGGAGTCAAGAAGAACAAATACATGCAATAGAATTGTTTTTCTTACATTTTATAATTTAAATGAAGTTAATAAATGCATATAAATAAAAAATACCCACTTTTTAATAAAAATTAAAATTCTTTTCATCATTAATAAATGAAATTGATTGTAGTAACCTTTACTTTGTTCAAGTCTATCTTACTAAGAACATTAAAAATAGGAATTTTTAAACAAAACCCATTATTTATTTAAAAAATTGATTTTTTTCCAGTAAAGGAATTTTCTTTGAAATATTGCCGATTACCTCACTAATTCTGGTATAATACCTAGGTATCCCAACTAGCATTTATAGTGGCAAGGAACGAAACAGCCACTTTGAAAGTCACTATAAAGTGGTCGGCGCATATTCGTAGCTGATAAGTAACTGCGACTAAAATGGGGAAAGATTTTGGGTCGCGCAGTAATGTTTTGTGTAGGATCGGCCACTAAAAAAGTTATTATGTTGTGCTACTATCAAGTGACACACTGGTGGCGGCGACGTAACAGGCACGGAGATGCCTGGTGGCGAACTCGTGGCAGTCTAGTGTTTTTGACTGACAAATGAGGCTTTCCTTAATTTCTTTGTTTTATTACAGCGACCTCTTTAATCACTTTTATATGCCTAATATAAATAAATGTCATAATAAAAGACTGCCATGAAAATAAATGGTGGAAGAGAAGCCATTATCTTTTTTTATTAATTATACATGCGATTTTAGCGTGTTTCGTAAGTTATTTTAAGAACGCAGACGACTTTACTGACTAAAATATTGACTTTATATAACAAAATTTTGTAGCGCCTCTCTAAATATTTAAAATTACATATATTTTTGAAATAGAACTCAATCTTATAATTTAAAAGGTGGCTTAAACCGCATAAAAATGGTAAAACAACTTCAAACATTGGACAGTTGTTAAAAATACTTAAAAAAATTAGCTTTGGAGTGTATTTACTACAAAAATCCAAAAGATCTTATTGATTATTTACAAAAAAATATGGCCATTAAAGCTGACAAACACTTCATAGTTCCAAATGCTTCCATCAAGTATCTGCATTTTTGACAGTTAGGCCGCGACTATCCGTTTTAAACTTTAAAGTTTTCGGGTTCTTAAAGTTACAGTTGTCACCATCCTGAAGCGCCTTTATAGTGCCATCAACTATTTTGGAACCATATAATCAACGCCTGTAAAACGATGTTCTCCAATAAAGTCCCTTGCGCACTTGCGCTACTAATTGCTACCTCTGGTGGTAGCGTTGGCTACCGTATTCGCGGCGGTCGAGGCGGTACAGAGAATCGCCAATCGCCACTATATTGTTCCGCCCTGTCCTTTACAGTTCCTGTCTCTTCGTGACGCTGCGCCGAGGTTGTGCGTTGGTGTTTTTTTAATTACCAGGGTGTATCAAGTTATCGCTATCATAAAGTCGCCTATTTTAAACCCCTTGACTTCTTAGTGACAAAAAATTGGAGGCGGCAACTTTATGGTGACCTATAAGGGTGGCAATTACCACTTTGCTACTTTCAATGCCACTACCTAATTAAAAGTTATTAGTTCTTGTGGCCGGAACGACCCCGTCACTTAAGTTGTCATTATAGAGTGGCAAATACTTGAAATAAATGAAAGACTATAGACTTTGTACACACTTGATGAAATAATAAAGAAAGGAAAATTTTTTGTATATTAAAAACCGTAGGTTAAGTGTGTAAAGTTTTATTAATACGGTAACTGAGCGCTTTCGGCTTATAAGGCCATCATCAGAGTTACTTCCTAAAAGGTCTTAAACATGAAACTTAGAAATAAGAAAAAAGTGTAACTTACGTTAAAAGATAAAACCTCTTCAGAAGAGACATTACAACACATATGTTGTAAAATTTGTTTATTTTATTTTTTTGGGTATATTATAACGTGAAAGAATAAAAATTAACTTATTTTATCGAATTTTGATTTATTATTAACCAATGACAAAAGAAAATTACAGATTTTTGTAATATCCACTTCAATTGTTGAGCTGGTTATAATAAAATCACCTATGTTGATAAGAACTTTATTGTTTTAAAATCCAATTACCTATATTAACCTACTAATGCCGCACCAATCTTCACTTGTTGTTTCGACAAACAAAACAACAACTCCTAGATTAATAATTGCTCAACTGTTTAAACTGTTTATTAGTATATTATTATAACTTCTGTGTGCTATTATTTATAGTACCTAGGCACGAGCATACATAAAAATTACGAGTGTTAGTGTTAGGTTAGGTACCTACCTACCTACCTACCTACCTACCTACCTACCTACCTACCTACCTAATTCTTTTATTCTTATTGTTCATCGGTCACGCGATAATAAAATTCCTGCATTAAGAAAGTAACCAGAAGCTAATAAATTTCAAGCAAATTTTTACTTAATTTACTTTATGCATAATTGTGTTTGTAGAGTCCAGCTATTACTTCACCGGGACCATTCAAGTAAGCACAACCATTATTCGGAGGGGAGCGTTGTTATAATTGCCACGTTGCCGGATTTCTTTAAATTCTTGTTATATTGTGTATTTCTTAATTTACAAATATACCATTTTTCTTTTTTCGATTTAGGTTCAACAGTATTCAAATTTAATAACCTCTTTAAAGAAATATCAAAAATGTTTAACGAAATAGAAAATATTTATATTTCAATATTTAATTGTTTTAGAATACTAGGTATAACCGATTTGTGCATACAAGTTGTAGTATAATTAAAAGCGTACTAGTACATTTATATGTAATACCTACCTAGAGTATTTAAATTTACTAAATACAGCCAATAAAAAATGTATCCCTTTTAAAAATGGAAACTGTTTTAGCAAAAAAATTATTTACTATTACTAATTAATTACGGAATTATAAGTTAACATAATTAAATAAAGATACTGAAAAATATTCTGTTACGTTTTACTTAAAATATAAAATAGTTACTTAAACTATAATACTTATAGAATGCCAAATATATTACAATGTTTTTAATTTAAAAAATGCCAATAAGTAAATTTATTGTACTAACCCTTACTTTTTGGAAGTCCATCTTACTAAAATAATAAAAAACTCTTCGTTTTAACTTACCTTCCAAGTTTAATTGAAAAAATTATGTTTTAAATCACAATGACAGCCATTTCGCTAGAATTATCATCGTCAGATTGACATAATTATGTTACATTTTGTTTGTTTGTAGCTAGGTACCTGATGTTGATTAGGTAGTAGGTATTAAGGAATTATCCTGGATGTACTTCCCTCTAAGATCAGTATAACTGTGCAATGATATAGAAAAACCAGGAAAAAACTATATCAAGCTGATCTTTACAATAACTTAATATATTAGGGCTATTAACATCTAGGCTTTAATATTGTTATGTCTTATTACTTCCATACTTGGTCTAGCCTTAATACTACCTAATCAACATCAGGTACCTAGCTACAAACAAACAAAATGTAACTTAAATATGTCAATCTGACGATGCTAATCTTAGCGAAACGGCTGTCATTGTGATTAAAAACCTAATTTTTTCAAATAAACTTGGAAGTTACGTTAAAACGAAGAGTTTTTTTTATTATTCTTAATAACAATAACAACAGTTCTCTTAATATTTATTATTTCTTTTTGGATAGGTAGGTATGTTAAAAATAATATTACCAATTTAATAAACTTACATTTTGTTGTTTAGAATTATTTACCTAACAACGATTTGTTTTATTCAGATTCTTCCACCGATATGGCAACAACGACGTATCTCTATAAAATCGGGATAAATAGAAACCACCATGCAACATGCAACATGCAAATAATTTTAGGTAAGAATCGGAGAAGGAAATGTTGCATGGTGCTTTAAGTTTATATATACACATAAAACCTAGACAAGTTTTGTTATTGTGTAAAAATTAAATGTCAAACTTGAAAACCAAGCAAATGTGAACTTTTTGGGTACCCATTTGTCAGTGAAAATGAGTGAAAAAGTGTCAACGTACCAAGGAAGCCAGGTTTTTTCTGGTTTAGCTGAATATACAGGATTAGAAACAGATCAGCTCAACTATATTGTTAGTCAATTCTTTGCTTTGATTTTGTCCACCTTATACAGGACATTGCTCCACCCAAGTAAAACAAGACCGGAAGTTAGGCATGTCTTTGGATTAAGTGTTGGTATTTTTATGGGTTATTTTTGCTTTGGATTTCAAGCCATACATTTAGCAGGTCTGCCGGCGATTTGTTATATGGTATGTACTTATGTCCTTGATTTACAATAATGTTACAAAATTATAAGCTTGATTAATTTATCTCAAGCATATTACAACAGCTTTAAATAAATATTGTGCAAAGACATAATTAACTTATTTTAAAAATTATAAATATAATAATAGTTAAATGTTCTGTTTTTAAATGTTTATTTCTTAATCATTTAAAACGGAGGTTTTACATTTTTTTTATTACGAATTAGGTAGTTGAATTTATTGAAATAATCTGGACTTTATATTTTTTCATTACAAGAATGAAAGTTGATTACATTATTCTAATCATAATTGAATAAATATTTCCTGTGAACAACACAAGTCAAAAATTGCACAAATACAAATAAATATTCTTAGGTAAAATCCAGATAAGTTTATATGTTAAAAATGAGTGGGGAGTTTCAGTATTATTATTTATATATACTTTATCTAAGGTTAATAAACAACTAAAACGTTTGAACTAAACTTCCACCTTTTATTTAAAAAGTAAATTTTTAAATGCAATGACAGCTGTTCCACTAGAATTAGTGAAATAAAAGGTTTTAGTTGTTTATTATTCTTGGTAGGATAGACTTCCACAGAGTAAGGATTAGTACAGTAAATTTAAAACAAGTTTATCTATATCATCCAAATAAGTTCTTAAGTATTACTTTTCATATTGTTTTTGTTAGTGATAGTTTAAAGCATTAAATAATTTTTATAAACAAAATTATTATTAGGTTTATCAAAAAAATTGCCTAAATTTTGTTTTAACATTTTCGATTAGTTTTCATTTAATTTTAATTTGAATTGAATTAAATAATAAGCTTGTTCTTTTGTCTCAATTCAACCCTATTCCGACTAATCCTTTAAATTGGATGAGCCGAAGTAATCTTGGATTGATTTGAATTCTTAGTTTGGTATGAAAGAATACTAGTATTGTAAGAGTTTTTGTTTTACTATATAGTTTATGAAACATGCTAAGAGACTTTCATTGATTTTGCCCAGGTGAGTTAATTTAATTTTAAAAAGTTTTTGAGGTTATGTTTAATTTATTTTTGAAGTACCTAATGGTTTATCGTATTTTCAGATAGGTATCTAATTTATTTAAAAAATAATGTCTTTTAAACGTTTGGGTATGGGTATGGGTATGGGTATGGGTATGGGTATATGGCATCTGCCACTAGTAATGTAAACTTAATAAAATTGACAATTAATTGAGGATAAACATTGTAAATTTTACTGAAATAATATTAAAAAGTATTCTTATACTAACTAATATATTAATTACTTAATTTTAATATTGAGTTGTATATAATTTTGTGGTGGCTTTTCAAACATATGGATCCACACTTTGCACTTATAGTGCTTTGTTTAACTAAAAACTGCACAATATTATCTTAAAAAAATAATTCTTCAATTATTACAACTGACTTTGATTTTTTTGGGTGTCTGTGTTCAAGTGACTATATGCAGTTGTTGCACTTTATAATTATGTTCTTAAGTTTTCATTGTATATTCAAAATTTCTCATTGTTTGACCTAGCTACATTTATATATATATAATGGCTATACACCCCTATGTGGGGCTAAGCAGCATAAGCTTTCTAGATCCTATTTCTTGGGTGGATCAGTTCCTTTTACTCATTTTATCTTCTTGACAATTTCTCTCCATTTTTTTCTATTAGTTTTCCCCTGCCATTCTCTGACTCTGGCCCTGTCCCTGTGTAGATCTCTTTCAATTTCCTGCAGCCACCACAATCTTGGTTTTCCCCTTTTCTTTCTCCTGCCTGGATTCCATTGTACCATTGCATACGTCACTACTTCATTTCCTGCTCTCCAAATATGACCTAGCCATCTGATTCTGTATTGCTTTATTTTGGATACAACATCTTCTTCCAGTTCTTTCTTAATTTCGGCGTTTGTTCTGCTTCTATAATCACCTTGTTCTGTTTTGATTGGTCCTAGTATAGTTCTCATAATCTTCCTCAGCTATCCATAGGTCTTTCTCATCTTTTTTAACCATTATCATTGTCTCAGCTGCATGCAAAAATATTGGCCTGATTATTGTTTTATATATATTCATCTTTGTTTTCTTGGTTAGTATTTTGCTTTTAAGTAATATTTTATTTGCGAAATAGGCTTTATTGACAGCTAGTATTTTTTTCTTTTATTTCTGGCTTTCTTTCTCCGGTTTTGTTTATTGTCACTCCCAGGTATTTGAAATCTTCTCGAGGGGGCCGACACGGGTTGAAATACGTTGAAATAATGTACACCCCACTTGAAATTATTTCAAAATATTTGAAATATTTTTGAAATATTTGAAATATTTTTGAAATATTTGAAATATTTGAAATATTTTTGAAATATTTGAAATATTTTTGAAATATTTGAAATATTTTTGAAATATTTGAAATATTTTCGAAATATTTTTGAAATATTGTTGAAATATTTGAAATATTCTTGTATTACTTTTTATTTTATAAATAATTTGGCAACAGCGCGCGACTTTTACAAGCGTCTAGCTGTGCCATGCTTGCCGGTAGGAATGTTCCGAGGAATGTTCTGAATGTAAGGATGTCTAGGCACTTTTTACGAGCTACAAAAAGGAAGTAAAACGGAGCTAGTACTGGCTAATATCTAGTATACGTTTTTGGATATCGAATTTTATTTTTGCTGTATACGAGTACATTTAATGGAATGATAACAATTTCAGCGGATGCTTTTCAAAAAATTGAAAGTATTTCCAGCACTGCTGCTACCTCTCCTAGTACTTCTGGTTCTGATTCGACCTCGGAAAACGATAACAGTATTGCTCTAATGGATGATACTGACACAGAACAGTTCAATTCTGAGAACTCAGAATATGATCGAGAATCAGTCATCATAGAAAATCAAAGATATTATGCCGTTTGTTAGATGAAGAACTGGTACTTAGGATGCGTATGATAGCTATTCAAAATGATGAACTCATGAAGGAAGCAATCAAAATAAAATTCTTACAATATATTATGATGACATTCAAGTGGTGGATCGAAAGTATATTTTTTATGGGCCAATTCAGCTTATTGGTACATATCCATTTTATTTGAAAAGGTGTGATAGAGTTAATATAATTAAAAAGTACAAAACAGTGAAAAAATAATTACTATGATTACCTGATTTACTTTTACAGTATTATTTATCAGTATAAAGTTATAAAGATCTCGATAAAGATTTACTAAGTAATATTGTTTTTTTTTAGAAAAAATATTTTTTATTTTATACTTTACTTAAGCACAATTTACAAAAAATGTCTGTGTTTCTTACTTTTTAAATTATTGTAGGCTTTTGTTCCAAAGAAAATGACTGTTCAGCCACTTTAGCACAAAGTTAGCGCTGGCAGTGGCGCTCTGTGAAGGCACTTAAAGGTGGCTGAACGTCTTTGTATGATACATCATATAAAGTTAATTTCTACCTATTATGTTTCCCCCAACATTAAATTCTACAGTTGCATATGTATGCTCGGATATTTAAATTTTATACACTAATAAAAATCAAATATAGAAATTTTCACTTCACTTAATGGTTATTATAATTGTTGATTGTTGTTGTTGACATATCGAACTGCGCACCAACTTAGCGCAAAATAAATTCGCTGGAAAAAATGGCGACCGCTACAGCTGTCACTAAGCGGTCAAATTCGCACTCCGCTTACTCAACTCTTGTGTAACGCTAGCTTGGCTGAACGCGCCCAATGTTTAGAAAGCGTTTTCTATTGATTACCACCCCAGGAAAGACTTTTATTTGTTTTCATCAACTAATTCTCTAAAAATCTTGCAAAAGATTCAAGTCAACTACTTATTAGCTTACAGTTAAAGCTCAAAGAGTGTAAACTGTAATCTTAGCCTTTTCTACATTTTTTTGGCTTTCTGAACGTCTTCAATTCAATATTGTTTCCGTTCTGAATAATTTAATATTTATTTTTGAAATATTACTGAAATATTTTTGAAATATTTTTGAAATATTTGAAATATTTAAAATATTTTTGAAATATTTGAAATATTATTGAAATATTTGAAATATTTTTGAAATATTTGAAATATTTTTGAAATATTTGAAATATATTTGAAATAATTGAAATATATTTCAAATTTTTGAAATAATGTACACCAAAATAGGGCGTGTCGGCCCCCTCGAATCTTCTACTTCTTCAAACTCTGTATTTCCTATTTTAATTTAATCTTTTATTGGTTTTCCCCTAATCTTAAAATTTTTGTCTTTTCTTGATTTATTTTTATCCCCATTGTCTCTCCTTTCTCTAATAATTCTTCTAGCATTTCCTTCATTAATTTTCTGTTCTTTGTGATTAAAACAATATCATCTACATAGGCAATTATTTGTCCACCCTTTGTTCTCAAGTTTCCCTTGTTTATGTCTCTTAGAACATATTCTAAGGCTAGATTAAATAGCATAGTTGATAAAGCATCTCCTTGTTTTACTCCTTTATTTATAATGAATTCTTCTGTCTCCCCCCTTTGCATCTTTATGCTAATTTTGGTCTTACTCATTGTCATTTTTATTAATTTTCTCAGTTTTTGTGGGATTTTTAGTCTAGCTACATTTAGGACATTAAATTTTGTAAACACCAGATTTTGTTAAATTAGGTAATTTTGACTGCAGATGTAGCTTAAGATATTATTTTTGAAATTGTATTGTAGGTAACTAATTCCACAATATGTAATGTTTTTATCATTTAATGTCTTTAATTTGTTTAGGAAATGTTTACTGTAGTTTCTTTTCTTTCTTGTTAATTATTTATCAAATGTAATGAATATCCTTGCGAATATCCATAATGTCCATAAAATTAATGTTCTAGAACAAAGAATTAATATAATTAAAAATATATCAGTTGTTTACTACCTACATATCCATATTTTAATAAAATATTGTTTATGTTGGGAAATGGGAATAAACTCATTTAAATAAAAATGTCTTTTTGTATATTTAATATATTTTATTTTACTTTATTAGACAAAAGATCTTTACTCTATTAAGGTTATTGAACTGTTTTGAAAAATATTCTTGTTTTCCATTTCAACCTTTTGTTTGGTATTAAACAAAGAATGTTTGGTGCTTGGTCATCTGTACAACAGATGATATAATCCTTAATTCCAAGAGTGTTATAAAATAATAAACTTAGTTTGGAACCCTAGATAATAAATGTTTGTTTGGGATTAAAATCCCAAAATTAAAAAAACATCTTTATTTTTTTATAGGTAGGTTGTTAAAAATAATAAATAACATTCCATAAAATGAAATGTAAAATATAAAAATATTTATTTTTGAATCTCCAACAGTTTACATAATTGGAATAAAAAAATTTGTTGTTTTATAGGTTTATTATTCACAAAAATATTTACCAAAATTGGGTATATAGGACTGCCTATTGAAAGACCTTCATTTTTAATATATACTTTGTTATCAAAAGTAAATTAGTTTTGACTAATGCATACATAAAATAGTTCAATTATACCCCGAATTATACCTGGATAGGTATTTCTTTAATCTTTTATAGTTTTTTTAACTAGAAATAAATATTCTTTAGGAGGGATTTTAAAGATCATCTTAGTTTCTAATTTAATATTATTTTGTAAATTACAATCATTTAATTTATCAAATGTAATAAATTTTTACCTAATATTTAGTAGTCTTATGATCAACTTCCAGAAAGTATGTATGTATGTATGTATGTTTCAGGGGTGATAATCACACTGCGACCCATAAGATCTATTGTGTCCCCCTTACTTGCCATGTTCTGATATTCTCTCAGACCTATAGCAGCTCTTCGAGTCCTATTTTCCTGAGGAAGTTTAGGACATCGTCGGGCTTCAAATCAGGTAGATCCCCTTCCTCTATTTCATGTGCTCCTAGGTATCTAGCCCTAGAATTTTGCAAGGCAGGACATTCTGAGAGTATATGTATTGAGGTTTCATCCTCTTCCTCACAGAATCTGCACTTTGCTTCATCTGCTAACCCTAGTTTCTTCATGTGGCTTCTTAACCGGCAATGCCCGGTTAATATTCCCGTTAGAATACGGAGCCTTTTTTTACTGAGGTTGAGGCAGCTAAGAGATCTCTTCTGGTCATAGTTCCCCAGTAGTATCTTAGATTGCCTCAATCCTTCCAGCTGATTCCAGTACTCGGATTTTTCTTTCTCCATTTCCTCCCTTAGTTTTCCTAAGATTACTGTACTGCTGATCCCATAAGATGGTTCTGGTCCCAAATGTGGGGTTTCAGCTCCTTTTTTTGCCAGCTTATCTGCTGTTTCATTCCCCTCTATTCCTATGTGTCCCGGGACCCATAGGAGGGTGACAGTGTTCTTCTGGCCTAGTTCATTTAGTTTGCCTCAGCATTCCCACACCATCTTGGAACTGATTATATTTGAGCTCAGTGCTTTGATGGCTGCTTGACTATCCGACATGATCACAATCTCTTGTCTGCGGTAGTTCCTTCCAATATTGAATTCCACACATCTTTCGATGGCGCGGACTTCTGCTTGAAAAATGCTCGGGTATGTGCCCAAGCTTTCTGAGTATTTGGCTCTCGGTCCAAAAACTCCTATCCCGGTTCCCTCGTCTAGCTTGGAACCGTCCGCGTCCGTATACCACTTTATGGTATTCTGACTTAAATTCTGTATGGTGTCTTCATCCCATTCAGATTTATTACTCAACCTTGTGATGAATTTTCTCACAAAGCTGAATTTCTTTGGCATATCATCTTGGGGCATTTCCCAAGTTTGATCAAAATGAAGTGATCGGGGTTTTTCCCTGATAATTCCTTCTTTGATCATTCTATATATCGTTTTCTTCCTTACACTTTCTAACAGAATGTGCAGTGGGGTTACGTTTAAAATCACCTCCATTGCAGCAGTGGGGCAAGTTCCCATTGCTCCAGTGATACATGAACAGGCTAGTCTCTGAATCTTCGAGAGGTTTTTCCTCGTCGTATTCAGATTAGCCCTTACGCCCCAAGCCACTGCCCCATATGTGATTACTGGTCTCACAATTGCTGTGTACATCCATTGCAGGATACGTGGGTTACATCCCCAGTTCTTCCCTGCAATGTTCCTACACACCATGAGGGCCTTGGTTGCTTTGTGTATTACTTCGTCTTCGTGTTTGTTCCAGAGTAACCTACTATCTAGGATTAGCCCTAGATATTTGACCTCTGTTTTCCACTCGACGATGTTCTCCCTATTCTTATGATCTTTAGATTAGGTTTCTTTTTCCTTGTAAAGGCTACTAGTGTGGTTTTGGTGGGGTTAATGCTGAGTCCCACCGAGTCACACCATTGTTTCGCAATGTTCAGTCCTCTTTGAACAATGTCACAGAGGACATTTTCATACTTCCCTTTTGCCAGGATAACCATGTCGTCGGAATACCCCTTGACATGGTATGCCTTCCCTGGTCAATTGATTAAGTAGACTGTCCACAGTGAGACTCCACATAAGCGGGGATGCAACTCCCCCCTGTGGACAGCCTCTGGTCACATTAATGGAGATAGTGTCTTGTCCTGCCTCCATTTCTGCGATTCTTGTAGGTAGCAGTTGCGACATCCAGATGGAAGTCGTTCTATCTACTCCTTTCTCAATCAGTGCTCTTTTGACTGCCTCATGTGGCGTATTGTCAAAGGCCCCTTCTATGTCTAGAAAGGCACATACCACGGTCTCTTTTTTATTCAGAGCGTCTTGGATTTCGTCAGTCAGTTGTATTAAAGCGGTTTCCGTGGACTTTCCCGCTTGGTACGCATGCTGACGGGGGTGCAGTGGCACCTGTTCCAAGATTTCTGTTCCAGAAAGTAAAGGTTAGGTACAATAAATTGTAATTCCTACATATTTTTTGTTACATTTAAAAGTGGAATGATTAATAAAAGAATGTGTTGATGTTCCTTGAAACGTGATTTTTAATATTAATTTTATATTACAGCCAAAACCATAATTACATTTTATTACACTTGGGGTGCATTCGATAAATGTCAATCAAGCTAGCACCCCCACATTGACTAAATTAAAAAAAAAGTAGCCTATAATTAAGAGCTAATTAAAGGCTAATTTGTACCACAAAAATTAAAATTTGTACCACCGCGATAATGGAGAAAAATCGCTTTGAAAATGGGGGGTGCTAGGTTGAGATCAAGGCAGCACCCCCACTTTGATCGAATTCCAATTCAATTACATCAAAACCAGCATCAAAATAAAGGGCATATTAAAGGCTAATTTGTACCACAAAAAGTTAATCTATTTTATTATTTATAATGTAAAAAAATAAAATCGAAAGCTGTAAATATTGCTGATCTATAATTTTAGCACCCCCACTTTCGTCTTTTCAGAAAGTGAACATACAATATTATAAAACTAATTAAAGGCAAATTTGTACCACACAAGAAATTTTTATACTTTTCAATATAAAACCGCTAATTGAATTTAACTCTTTGCGGTCGTATTAAATGGTAGCGGATGCGCTGAAATCTTTTATTTTTGTCAATATTGTAAAACAAGTTAAAAATAGTGTTTCCCGTCACGGTCCCTTTTTAAAAATCCCTACGTCTGCATTTTCTCGTAATTATAAATATCGAGTGTCTATAATATCGGAGGAATTGGAGTGGCAGTGGCATACATCATGGTTTCTATATATTTTGTTTCGGGTTTGATATTTATGAAATAAATAAGTTAGTTTTATTTCGTAATTGGGAGGGTTTAGAGTAGCTCTATAAACATGTCGATTCGCGATCGAAGTATCAAGTGAACATGGGAAAATATTATTCATTGTAGAACACAAATTTAATCAAAGCAGCAAAAAGTTAACATCTGGAGAAATTAAGTGGGTATGTGTGAATAGAAAGTGTAACGCATATTTTCGGACAATCGTTGATTCCTAACCTAACCTAACCTAAGATATCAACATTTACTTTCGTTAAAACAGTATCTTAGTATAATAGTATTAATAATATGTAGGTAGTTCTAAGTTTTTTATGTGCAATATATTTAATTAATACGTTTTATTTCAAATAAATGACAACTGTATATGTAGGTATTGAATATTTAATTATAATAAATAACAGTTCCGATGCACCCGGGCACGAGTTGGTGTATTAATTTTCTACCTGGTTTTTGAACGGGCACGAATTGGTCAGTGATTTTCGGGGCCAGGTAATAACGGGCACGAGTTGGGAAACGCCGATAGCATTTACACAGTTGTGTAGATTTATGGTAGGGATCGTATTTGAGCAATCCACATTTTTATTAGATTGAATAAATTTGGCACTATGATAATAAATATACCTAATTTTGTCCTAAAATATGTTTAGTTACATAAAAACTTGAAAATCAAACAATACTGTGTAAAAAAGTATAAATATCCTCATACCAAATTTAGACATACTTGCTGTTGTGACGTCATACAGTGAAAAATAATATATAAATAAAATAATATTTAAAATATTAAAATTAATAAAGAAGTTAATGTTAAATATGTACAAAAACTTCTGTAAATATACTGGCTTGGCCATCTAGTAAACAAAAATCACATAAAACAATTTTTAACGAGACAATATAAATCCAAAAATAAATATCACGAAACCAAAATTATATATTCGAATAAAACATTCAGTTTTCTTCTGTCCTAACCAGATAGGTTAATATACTAAGTGAACACCCAGTTTAAATGATTTTGTTTTTATAAAATTTTGTATAAGTACTTTCTGAACCATAATAAGTAAATGATAAAAATTTTCAAAATGATTGCATTGCTTTTACCTTTAATAATGTGTGGATGCATCCCGATGTGTTACACATTCTCCAACGCGCCTAGGCATGTTTCTAATCAGGGCCCTTATTCTCATCCGGTGGATATGAATACTCCTACAGGAAAGTCCGATAGGAAGATGATGTATTTTGGCATAAGATGATGTATTTTCCTATAGGAGTATTCATATCCACTGGATGAGAATAAGGGCCCAGGTGGTCAATGTCCTCCTGTGGTATCTAATCAACTCCTCTCGAAGTTCTTCTAGAGTCTGAGAAGGACGTTGAAAATTGAGCAATCTCCTACCCATCATATCCCACATGTACTCAATTGGGAACAAGTCAGGAGATCTTGGTGGCTAAGGTAACAATGTGACATCATTATGTTGAAAGAAGTCCATTGTGACTCTTGCGACATGTAGTCGGGCATTATCTTGTTGGAAAGTTAGATTTGCCAGGGTATCAAGATATGGTAAAAGATGGGGTTTTAACATTTCTTGGATATAACGCTACGCGTTCATGTTACCTCTGATGAAGATTAAAGGTGATTTTGAACCATAAGCTATAGCACCCCAAACCATAACTCCAACAGTTTGATGAACATGCCTTTCAACAAAAAACCGTGGATTTCTCCTTTCACCACGTCGTCTTCTAACCCTCGCTCGACCATCGAGCATGTCTAAACAAAATCGAGTCTCGTCACTAAAGACAATTCCTGGTCCCAGAGTGACCGTTCTCTGCACCACTTAAGGCGATTACGTCGGTGTTCTGGAGTTAAAGGGAGGACTCAGTGTGGTCGGTATGAAAACAGGCCAAAACGTCTTATGCGTCGGTAAACACTTCGCATGCCAATAGGTCTTCCGTGTTCTGCAAACCATTCATTTGCAATGGACTTGTGGAGAAACGGTCCCCTAAGGCCAATAATCTTAGGCGGCGATCTTCACGGTCTGTTGTTCTACGAGGGCGTCCAGAGCTCTTTGCGTACCGCCTTCTCGAAGCCATGCCTGACAACACATAACCTCGGTGTCTACACTTCTTTGCACTTTAACTGCAATTTCCCGAAAAGATAATCCAGTTTCCCGAAGTCGCACTATACGACCCCTATCAAACTCACTAAGTTAACGAAATCTTCAACTGATAGGGTTGAAAATTTTATCAATTGTTTATTTCAGTAAAATAAATAAATTCGGTGTTTTCCATTTTTTTCAAAATCATGCAGGAAGACAGAGCAGCAATCAATTACCCCAAAAATCAAAAAAACTTAAATTAAAAAAATTTTGTAGCATAGTTATTCCATCCTCAAATTCAAATTCAAAAATTTGCCGCGTAAACGACTGTTGACGTCACTACTCATATGTGTCATTGAAAGCGCCATCATTTTATTGTAAACAGTGTATCTGCGAGATTGTGCGAAGTTTTTTATTTATATCTATTTTCTCTTTTCTTTATTTTTTGTTGATTTTCATATAAATAAGTCAGTTAGACATTTTTTAATGCAAAAAGCACAATATAAGTATTTACGCTGTTGCTTTTACATTTCGAAATTCAGCTGCATTGAAACCTAACCTAACCATGAAAATGTCTAAGGATGGTAAATTGTTTGACAATGCTTTCACAAACCCTACTGACGACATTTTATGATTGCATAACACAAATAAAACCAATAATTCACAATAAAATCAGAAATAAGGGCCGGTTCATGCAACGAACATTATAATTCCATTAACATTACATTATAATTACACTTTCACTAAAAAAATGTTGACGTTCATGCAAGACTTCATTACATTATAAATTCTGTATTAGCGCATGCGTATATTGTCCACTATTGACACTTGAAACTTATGTTATGTTCTATACATCTGCTACAATATTCAACAAGTTCAAGTTATACTACTATTCTATTTTTGATTTTGTTAAAATATTTTTTATTGCTTGTAAAACCGGCCTTCAATATCAACATAACCTAAACATAGGAATTTTGACATAAATACGAATTCACATTTCCATGCTATCGTACTGCGCATGCGCTTTTACTGTTTCCACTAAGAATATAATGTAATGTAAATGAAAAGTTTAAAGTTCCCAACTTCTTAGTGGGCTTAATGTAATTGTAATGCCTTAATGTGTTGCATGAACGCCTCCACTATAAATTGGGTGCTCAACTTTTCTTAATGATAATGTAATTATAATGAACGTTGCATGAACCGGCCTTTAAAGTCCAACTCTCTCAATTACCACGCATTAAATGTAAACAAACTGTTATCGATATGAGTTTTGACGTTACGACCGTTTCGACTTCTCTATTTGAATTTATCGATTTTAACTTCCAGAATTGTTGTGTTGTAATGAGTTTAGGATTAAATATTTATAATTTATTATATGATTACAAAGGAATTTCATTGATTTATTTCTAATGAAAACACCGAATTCACCAAATTTTATTAAAATAAAATCATTTAAACTGGGTGTTCGGATTTTTATGTCACTTAGTATAGTTTCGGTATTTTCCTCGAATCTCTTTCTCAGCATATATATTCCTGACAGTATCTATTCCGACCTAGTAGTTCTCAACTACGTCTTTACCCACCTAACAGAAATAAGGTGTTTACCCTTCTGTACTGAAGGTACTGAATGACTTTTTTACAGAGTATGTGTTGGAGGCATAGTTAAAAATTCTAAGTCTACCTGAAGCTCAAAAGATGAAGTAACAGAATTAAAGCAAATAGCAACTTCAAGGGTACATGTTGAATGGGTAATAATAGGTTGAGAGAGTTGCATAATATGTTAATTTCATAAGCTTATGTAGACCATTACATCATAGATGATGTAATAATAGTAATAGTTGGAGGGGACAGGGTTATAAGGGGTTAAGGAAGAATTCAGGACGGGTAAGAGTACAAGGCAGGGAAAGCTATTACTCTACAAAGAGAGGTGTTATGTGAGAGGATAGGGAGAGCCTGAAATGGTGTGGGTAGGTGGACAATGAGAAGTAACTCTAGATGCGAAGGATCTGGATTCTGACTCGATCAGAGAGGAGGTGGAGGTGGCAGTCATCAATAGGATGTGTAGGGAACGTTTCATGAGGATGGGACTAGTTAGAGTTAGGTTAGAAAAGAAGATCGACATGAGAAGATGCTATAGGTGTTGGGTTACGGCCATTTTGCCGAGAGGTACGGGTCTATATTTTAAGTGTGGAAGGAAGGCTGACGACAAGGGAGAAGCACACTTACGGAACTAAGGGTAGTTATATTAAATATAAGGAAGGCAAAGCGGACGATGTGGTGGTTACTGACCCCAGTAGGAAGCATCAAGGTTCTGAAGAAGATTGTACCAGTTGCGAATAAGGAAAGGGGAAGAGGCTGGTGGATATATAGGGTGTATTTGGTTACAGGGTCACCAAACATTATTATTTTTTTTTGTTATATGTTATTAAAAATTCTTGAAAATGTTATCAATTTATTCTCGATGTAAATTTACCATGTTGCCCAAAAATTAAGATTAAGAAATTATTCCTTCTGGGTGTAACACTTCTAATGTAACTGAGTATACATACTTTATTATTAACAAAAATTACATTGAAGTCAAGTTTATTGTACTAATCCTTGCTTTTTAGAAGTCCATTTTATTAGGAATAATAAAAAACTCTTCGTTTTAACGTAACTTCCAAGTTTCATTGAAAAAATTAGGTTTTAAATCACAATGACAATTTTTTCAAATAAACTTGAAAGTTGCGTTAAAACGAAGAGTTTTTTATTATTCTTAATACATTGAACAAACGTATCAAAATAAAAAGTTTTCTATACCACTGATCTACTTTGTGTTAGTTAATAGACAATGCTAAAATCACATTTAAATTAGAGGCATCCAGCTCTCAATAATATACAGGGTGTCCCGAAAAGAATGGTCATAAATTATACCACAGATTCTGGGGTCAAAAATATGTTGATTGAACCCCACTTACCTATATACAATAGTGCACACAAAAAAAGTTACAGGGTGCTAAAGTTAAAAATAATTTAAATAATTTTTTTAACATTACTCTTAAACGGTTTAAGGTTAATGTATAAAAATTTATAGGACATACTAGTAGAGAATACCTAATAAATTGGAAACAGTTGCATTCAATTATTTTGATTTATTATGGATTTTCAGAGGGGATCAACACCCCTTTCACCCCCTACTTTTTTAGGTCTATAATTTAACAACATATGGACCGCTACTGAAATCAAACGTCTATTCTTAAACTTTTGTGTCTCTCTGTATTTCTTTGTAAATATTTTATTATGGAAGATACAGCCACCTTTAAAATGCCAATTTCAATATTGAATATTTCAACTACATTTTCACAAATCCTCTACGTATGTAGAATACACTACCTATTAATTATTACATGTAATAATTGAGTAGTTTCTGACTGATTACTGTCAGGGTATTTGTTGTTGCTTTTTTGACATAGTAGAAAAGGTTTTCTAGTTAATAACTCAAAATGAATATTTACAGTTTCGCAGAAATGGCTGATTTGCACTTAGTAGTAGGTAAAGATTTCATTATGAAAATAGCGTTTGTATGTATTACTTTCATTTTCTAATTAGGTGAATGTGAAGGAAATGGTGCGGCGGCTGCAAGGAGCTATGCTGATAAGTTCCCTAATAGAAATGTACCAGATAGGCGAATTTTCCAAACTATTGACCTAAATTTAAAAGGCTGGCACTTTAAAAAACAAGTTCTTGGTAATAGTAGTCGCCCAAAAGACCTTGCGAATGGAGATGATATAATAGAAATTGTTGACGAGCACCCGGGCGCGAGTGTTTCAGCACAAACTCCACCTCCTGAAATACGTCATGCTTCGCTAGTGAGTAATTTCCAAAATATACCCGATGTCAGCACGTTTTATTAAATATACCCGATCTCAGCACATTCACGACAACGTCTTTCGTCATACATGATTTTCTTATTTCTTATGTCCTACCAAACTCAATATTAACACAATACATAATACTACGATAATTTATTGTGCCTACCTATATAACTGGCGATGTTAGACAAGCTTACTTATTTTCGTTTGTTTTGTTGTGTATAAAGAGTTAGATAGTTAGTTTATGATTGCTTAAAAGCAATCGGCTCAACCGATTACACAGATATTATACAAAAGATTTAAAATCGGAATTCCCTAGAATAGTAAACTTAACTGAGCAAAGTATTAATACAGAAAACAAAAACGTTATAGTAAGATTCATACATACAATAAGTACTGCTAAGAACATCAAAGTTCAGAGTACATCAATTGGCCGACGAAAAAGACGACCTGGTTTGAAAGCTGGAACACGCCGCATAATATAGCAGGCCGACCAACCCATAAAGAAGGAGAGAACTCTAGAAAACGGAAAAGATCAAAAATTAATCATTCGCTCATCGAAAACATCAATAAAAATCGACCTAATGCTAAAACACATTAATTAATTTACTTGATATCCTCTGTCCTCAATCAATGAACTAATCTTTTTTTACTATTAATATCGAAAAAGTTTGCTATAATGCCCTTGTTTGATAAAATTGTCCAATATAATAATGAATATTATTACTTATTTCATTAAATGCTTTCCATAATAAACCGTTTTTTAAAAATTATTTTTAAGTGAGCTTAATGTTCACTTTGTGTCATAACAGGTAGATAAGTAATATCGTGGATTTTGCGAAATGTGCTGGGATCGGGTATATTTAGTAAAATATGCTGACATCGGGTATATTTTGGAAACGTACTCACTAGCGAAGCATGACGTACTTCAGGAGGTGAAGCTTGTGCTGAGACAGGGTATGTTTTGTAAACTCGCCACCCGGGCACGAGCATGAGAAAGATAGCGGCTGAATTAAGAGTACTTCTCGTACGAAGACCAGTTACTTCACCCCTTCCATATCACAGAAGTTCAAGAATTACTTCCCGAAGACTATGCTAAACGAATGAGATTTTGTGATTGGCTTTTAGAAGAAAATAGACGCAACATAAATTTTACAAATAATATATTATTCACTGACGAATCTACTTTCACAAGAAATGGAGTTACTAATCACCATAACACTCATATCTGGGCTGATGTAAATCCCAAAGTTAAAAAAGTGTGTCATCATTAGGTTAATTTTAGAGTAAACGTTTGGGCTGGCATACTCGATAACTATTTCTTAGGACCAGTGTTTCTTGCAAACAAATTAAACGGAGAACATTATTTATCAATTTTACAAAATTATCTACCAACTTGATTAGAAAATGTCCCATTAGAAATTATTCTATGCAAGATGGTGCGTCATCACATGTAGGTAACGCCGTTAGACCTTTTTTATTTCGAAAATATCCAGGACGTTAGATTGGAAGGGGGCCAGATGCACCAATTGAATGGCCACCGCGCGGTCCATGTTTGAATCCATTAGATTTTTGTGTCTGGGGATAAATGAAAGAAAATATTTATTCTATGGAAATTACCAGTGAGGATCCACTGAGGCACGGAATTTAACAAATTGCTAACTAGTTTCGATAAAAACATTTAATTTTTCAAAATATTTGGTATTCCTTGTTGAAACGATGTATAAGTTGTACATACAGGAAGGAATAGTTCATATTGAACACTTGTTGAGTTAAGACAAATATCTTGTTTGTTTATAAATTGTAATTTAATAATAAAGATGTTATTAATATTTGTGAAAATGTAGTTTAAATATTCAATAATGAAATTGGCATTTTAAAGGGTGGCTGTATCTTCCATAATAAAATATTTGCAATGAAATACAGAGAGGCATAAAAGTTTAAGAATAGACGTTTGACTCCCTTGGCGTTGGAGTGTTGATACACTCTGAAAATCCATAATAAATAATAATAATTAAATGCAACTGTTTCCAATTTATTGGGTATTCTCCACTAGTATTTGCTATAAATTTTCATACATTAACGTTAAACCGTTTTAAAGTAATGATAAAAAAAATATTTTAATTTTTAACTTTAGCACCCTGTAATTTTTTTTGTGTGCACTATTGTATATAGGTAAGTGGTATTCAATCAACATATTTTTGACCCCAGAATTTGTTGTATAATTTATGACCATTCTTTTCGGGACACCCTGTATATTAAAATTTTAAGTCTATAAATTTTGTTTTCTTCTAGGTTATACTGACCCAAAATCCTCATATAATGCATGGTATGGTACTCACAGTGGCCTTTATTTATTTATCATGCATCCATTTACATCGTCAGATTTACGATTATGGTTCTTATGGATTGGACATAAGTGGCCCCTTGATGGTCATAACCCAAAAAGTTACTTCATTAGCTTTTAGCCTCCACGACGGACTTACCAAAATGGAAGAAGACTTGACGCACAACCAAAAATTCTACGCTGTATATAAGACTCCTAACGTTTTAGAATATTTTAGTTATTCTTTATTATTTCCTTCATTAATGGCTGGGCCGGTAATCTTTTACAACGATTACATTGATTTTATAGAAGGTAATTGTTACGTTAAATCGCAAAGTAGTAAACAAAATTCTCAAATTGTACATGAACCTAGTCCTATCAAGGCCATAGTTAAGAAAGTTTTCATTGCCTTATTTTGTGCTTACATTTTTGTAAAATTTCTTCCAAGGTTTCCTATTAGTAGAGTTAAAGAGACAAATTTTGTAAAAAATTCTACTGTTGGTCATTTATTTTGGTACTTGACGGTGAGTACAACTTTAATAAGATTTAAATATTATTTCGCATGGACCATGGCTGATAGTATTTGTAACAACTGTGGTCTAGGTTTTTCCGGGTATTCTGAATATGGTACACCCCAATGGGATAAATTTTCAAACGTAGATATTCTCCAGTTTGAATTCGCTACTAGTTTTAAACAGAGTATCCAAGCATGGAATAAATGTACGAACATTTGGCTAAGAATGATCGTTTACGAACGAACAACCAAATATTCTACTATATTAACTTATATATTATCAGCTGTTTGGCACGGATTTTATCCTGGATATTATTTAACATTTCTTGGTGGTGCTATTTTTACTTTTACAGCAAGAACTGTACGGCGTCATGTAAGAAACTACTTTATAGGAAATACGGAAAGCAAATTATTATACGATCTCGTCACATTTGCCGTGACTCATTTTGTTTTAGCTTACGTTACTTTCCCATTTGTAGCTTTAGACTTTTGGCCTTCCGTTATGTTATATAATAGAATGTATTGGTTCCTTCACATTGGGGCCATAGCAGCATTTCTGTTTCTCCCAAGATTCGTGCCCAAGTCCCAGCCAAAAGAATTTTCCTCAAAAAGTGGTATTGCTTTAGCTCTGAGACAAGCGGGACCATATTCCAATAACGACTGATTTACTTCGGTATTTTTTAAAATTTCTATATAAATATATTTTGTACGCACAAGTTCTCTAAAAATGCAATTCGACTGATTTTTGATAAAGTAACCAAGTACTGATAACTTCGACAATTTTGCTTACCATTACTACCTATGTCAGGTTGTTTATATTGTATATAAAATATTTTTTTTAACAAAAAGATGGAATAAATTGTGATGTAATTTTCGTTAAATATTATTCGTAATATATGGTTTAATGTTTGTGGTATCTTTGTTTTATTTTTCTATTTGTAAGGGAATTTAACCTTAGCTTTGTACACTGCCTAATTATTGAAGTGGATATTTTTTAAATTTGAGAAAATTGCGTACAAAAATAATATTTTAAATATACGTTCCATGCTCTGTCTATAGCAAAATGGTTTTTGTTGTTTTTTTCTTTTTATACGCTGTAACCCTTCAACCAGAATTGTAGGAATTCGATTTCAAAATATTAACTTTTTTTTAAAAGTGCTTGCAGTGACTTTAACATTGTTACTGTAGTCCATAAATCTGTTTACCTGAAAAAAATGGCGCTACAGCGATTAGAAACAGTGCAACTCGATCAATTAGTACGTTATATACACGAAGGCTTAAGTCAAGAAGAAGTTGCTACATGGCCAGGGCCTCTTTTGTAAATGGGCCCAGGGCGGAAGATTTAGGGGGCGCAAACAAGAGAAAATATTTTAAAATTGCGCGCCATATTTTAAAATCACGCACCAACGGATCGCCCACTCCCCCGCTTCACGGATGACTCAGCACTGTAAGTGTCTGCATGTTGCTACTTGATCGTTGCTTTGTCTTTCTTTGTCAGTTCGTTTTGTGCGATCGCGTGAGAAATGTTATTAGTTGGCTTGCGAATAAGTTTATTGATATATGTATGTATGTATGTATGTATGTATGTATGAATTAGGGGTGATAATTACACTGCGACCTATAGGATCTATTGTTTCCCCCCTTACTTGCCATGTTCTGATATTTTCTCAGACTTATAGCAGCTCTTCGAGTCCTATTTTCCTCTATTTCATGTGCTCCTAGGTATCTAGCCCTAGAATTTTGCAAGGCAGGCCCTTCTGAGAGTATGTGTATTGAGGTTTCATCCTCTTCCACACAGAATCTGCACTTTGCTTCATCTGTTAACCCTAGTTTCTTCATTTGGCTTCTTAACCGGCAATGCCCGGTTAATATTCCCGTTAAAATTCGGAGCCTTTTTTTTACTGAGGTTGAGGCAGCTAAGAGATCTCTTCTGGTCATAGTTCCCCAGTAGTATCTTGGATTGCCTCAGTCCTTCCAGCTGATTCCAGTACTTGGATTTTTCCTTCTCCATTTCTTCCCTTAGTTTTCCTAAGATTACTCTACTGCTGATCCCACAAGATGGTTCTGGTCCCAAATGTGGGGTTTCAGCTCCTTTTTTGCCAGCTTATCTGCTGTTTCGTTCCTCTCTATTCCTATGTGTCCCGGGACCCATAGGAGGGTGACAGTGTTCTTCTGGCCCAGTTCATTTAGTTTGCCTAGGCATTCCCAAACCATCTTCGAACAGATTATATTTGAACTCAGCGCTTTGATGGCTGCTTGACTATCCGACATGATCACAATCTCTTGTCTGCGGTAGTTTCTTCCAATATTGAATTCCACACATCTTTCGATGGCGCGGACTTCTACTTAAAAGATGCTCGGGTATGTGCCCAAGCTTTCTGAGTATTTGGCTCTCGGTCCAAAAACTCCTATCCCAGTTCCCTCGTCTAGCTTGGAACCGTCCGTATACCACTTTATGGTATTCTGATTTAAATTCTGTATGGTGTCTTCGTCCCATTCAGATTTATTACTTAACCTTGTGATGAATTTTCTCACAAAGTTGAATTTCTTTGGCATATCATCTTGGGGCATTCCCCAAGATTGATCAAAATGAAGTGATCGGGGTTTTTCCCTGATAATTCCTTCTTTGATTATTCTATATATCGTTTTCTTCCTTACACTTTCTAACAGAATGTGCAGTGGGGTTAAGTTTAAAATCACCTCCATTGCAGCAGTGGGGCATGTTCCCATTGCTCCAGTGATACATGAACAGGCTAGTCTCTGAATCTTCGAGAGATTTTTCCTCGTCGTACTTAGATTAGCCCTTGCTCCCCAAGCCACTGCCCCATATGTGATTATTGGTCTTACTATTGCTGTGTACATCCATTGCAGAATACGTGGGTTGCATCCCCAGTTCTTTCCTGCAATGTTCCTGCACACCATGAGGGCCTTGGTTGCTTTGTGTATTACTTCGTCTTCGTGTTTATTCCAGAGTAACCTGCTATCTAGGATTAGCCCTAGATATTTGACCTCGATGAGGTTCTCCCCTATTCTTATGATTTTTTGATTAGGTTTCTTTTTCCTTGTAAAGGCTACTAGTGTGGTTTTGGTGGGGTTGATGCTGAGTCCCACCGAGTCACACCATTGTTTCGCAATGTTCAGTCCTCTTTGAACAATATCACAGAGGACATTTTCATACTTCCCTTTTGCCAGGATAACCATTTCGTCGGAATACCCTTGACATGGTATGCCTTCCCTGGTCAATTGACTAAGTAGACTGTCCACAGTGAGACTCCACATAAGCGGGGATGCAACTCCCCCCCTGTGGACAGCCTCTGGTCACATTAATGAAGATAGTGTCTTGTCCTGCCTCCATTTCTGCGATTCTTGTAGATAGCAGTTGCGACATCCAGATGGGAGTCGTTCTATCAACTCCTTTCTCAATCAGTGCTCTTTTGACTGCCTCATGTGGCGTATTGTCAAAGGCCCCTTCTATGTCTAGAAAGGCACATACCACGGTCTCTTTTTTATTCAGAGCGTCTTGGATTTCGTCAGTCAATGGACTAGTTTAGTAGGATCATATTAATCAAAATGATAGCAATATATATTTAGGATAAGATACCTACTTACTTATATTGGTATTCATTTTGCAATTAATTTTTCTCATTTCGTAAAATTTAGCAATAAATAATTAGTAAGTTTTAAACGTACCGCCAACTAATAAACAATAATGAAGTGTGTTTAAAAGTCAACGTTGTCACATTTTAGCTACGTTCGTTTCAAGTATTCTCAAAGAACTGTCGACACAAAACACCGTGTTCTGTGACTAACTGATTGTACCAGTTGACAAGATATATGACAGGAGAGAAAATCGTGTTTATCTGTAATAAACAAACAAGACCCCTATTCTTGGCGGTGATAGAATAGAACAGCCAATAGAAAGTGGGCGTGGTTCTATTGAAAATGCCAAAACGGTATTCTTGAAATTCGTTCTCTCACTGTACCGATAGAAGGGTTGCTCCCCGAGAGAACAATTACTTCTATTGGTTATTTTTGAAGAAACCGCTATAACACCAAGAGAAGGTGTTAGGGATTTTTATTTTCGAACCAAAAATTGTATAGAAGTAATTTCTTTCATAAACCAAACACAACCAAACAACAAATTAAACTTACGAAAATGACAGAATATTTTTTTAGTGTTTTACTCCTTATTTGATAAAGTGTCAATCAGAGAACAAAAATATCGATATGTTCATCTCTTTTTAATGTTGAATGTTCAGGTTAGTGTTGTAATTTTCCCAGTTAGTTTTCCTGGGGTTTCTCCTGAGTGCTGGCTCAGGAGGATTACACTCTAATCTAAACGTAATCATTCTATCATCAGAGAGGGATGGTTCGTTCGATACTCTCCAATCTTTCACCCTATCCTTAAGATTCGGTGTACTTAGTGTTATATCTAGTACTTCCTTTCTTGTTCTGGTTACAAACGTAGGGGTATTCCCTATATTGTGTATAACAAGATTCTTATTAAATATAAATTCTAAAATTTTCTCACCTCTTTCGTTGGTGTCTGTGCTTCCTCATATGGTATTGTGACCGTTGGCGTCGCATCCTATGAGAAGCGGCAGCTTCTTCTGTTCACAGTACTCGACTAGTCTTTGCAGTTCTGTAGGCGGTGCAGTTCCGTCCCCTGCAAAGTAGCATGATGCTATCATGACTTCTGGACGTCTAATCCCGATCTCGAGGTTAGCTCGAATCGGAACAAGGTCTCTCGTCATGAACTCTGAAACACAAAACTGATCAATGCTGTTACTTACCAAGATGCATGCTCTGGGTATGTCTACATTACTTACTTTATATATAAGCTTGGCTTCCCTACTTGCGAGTCCTCTCACCTGACCATCACGGACCCATGGTTCCTGGGACCCATGGTTCCTGGATCAGTACTAATCCCATTTGGTTTCTGATAAACGTCCTTAAAATAACCGCCGATGATCCCTTGGCGTGATGGGCGTTTATCTGAGCGATATTAATTCCCGCCATTTTTTTTCTTCCCCTCCCCCTTACCTTAGTCTTGTGAGGTGAGTGCCCTTTCCTCACCTTCCTCACTCCCGACCAGTGTCCTGTCGACTTCTTCTTCCACATCTCCAACCTCCATGGCTGCCTCATTTGATGAGTCTTGCCCATAGAGGTCAGAGATGTGGTAGTCCCTGATACTCTCTGTTGCAGAGGGCACCGGGGTGACTTCTTCGGCTGCAGTGGTCTTTGACCCACTGCTGCTCCCTGGAGTTACCTCTTCACTAATGGCTGTTTCCCTTGTTAAACCGTGGACGGGGATTTTCCCGAACCGGTAGAACAAGGTGTAGCCATTCTTCCTGAGGGTATTGCAGGATAGCTCGTCTATCGCTGCCCTCAGGAGTTGCCCTGCCGCCTCCTCCTTCAGGCTCAGGACCTTCCACCTCTCCGTGCTTAAGCCCTCATTTTGGGCTTCTATCAGCTGAAGTAGTTTCTCAGCTGATATTCCTTTGCTCCTGGGAAGGAAGGCCGTCACCACATGTGGTTTGGGGATGTCGTCTCCCCCACATGTTGTCAGCCTACCCTCCCATTCCTTCAATCGTGGCACTTTCAACCTAAGCCACTCCGCTGACTGTGGTGTTTCACAGTCCACGATTATGTGGCCCGGTCTAAAGTGGATGCCGCCGAACTGGAGCTTGTGCTCCCATCCGGCGAACATTTCCTCCACGATTGCCTCCTCCACCAAAGTCTGTTGTTCCGAACTGAGGGTGTTCTCAGGGAACCCTTTGGGAAGGATGGCAACCTTCTCCGACTTCAGAGCCGCCGCATAGCTGCTCTTTCCCGTCGTAGAGGTGGTTTTCTTTCCCACCTCTCCCTTCTTCTTTTCCTGCGCTGGGCTGATGACCGTCTCAACCCGCTTGCGTTTTTGGCTGGAAGGCTCTTGGGACTTGTGCTCCAAGGCCTTCCTTCTGGCTGTTTCAGGTGACATTCCCTGATTTAGGTACCTTAGGTACCATCTACAGCCTGCTCCGCTGAGCCCACGTCTCAGTGGGTCGTCCCTACCTCCAGGTTCTCCCAAATTGGGAAGTAGAGGCAGTTTCGAAGATGAGGGCCTCTGGAGGGTTTTCCTCCTCTCAGATTCTCCTTTGTGGTGTGTTCCCACTCTGGAGTCTGAGGTATTGGTCCTCAGCTTCTCAGCCTCTTGGAGAGTGTCCCGAGAGACTGAAGAAGGGGAGTGACTTCCTCCTTCCTTCTTCTCCTCTTTTCCTGGTTTAGCGGTGTTTTCCCGCTGTTTTTTGCTCTTAAGTTTATTGATGTGTTTTTGCTAACTATTTTAATGCGATTGTATTTGTATTTATGTTCGGTTTGATCTTTTATCATAAATGGTACAAATAGAATAAAATGCTTGTTCTGTGATTTGTGAAATGAGTAAAAAACCAAGTGGCAGTGAATTTAGAAAGAGGGCGGCCAAAAAGCTTTTGGACAGTGAAAAAGTATTACAGAAAATCCCTAAAATAAGTAGTTTTTTCAGTGAACAAAAAACTGTACCTGTACCTGTCGCATTAGGAGGCCCTGATGATGAGGAGGGACCTGCCCTGTCGAGGAAAGAGCTTTGCAAACCCAGAAGCAGTGACGATGTTTATCAATCAGCTGAACTAGTTAAAATGTGTTCAACAATATAGTGCCTACAATAAAAGGGGACTGATGGTAATAAACCAATTTTATTGCGATCGTCTGTCACGGTTTATTACTTTTGCTCAAAATTTGCACACAGGATCGGTTATTGGATTTGTATAATTTGGGTTTAGTATAATCATTTATATTTGTGTTCCCGTAGTGAGAGTTAGTCTGTGCTGTTTAATGTTTCGTCCTTGGGAAACTGCATCAGCGGCACCCTGTGTTACTGTTCCTGTTCGACGACGAGTTTTATCCCTTGATGCCAAAGAAATCGTCAGACATGTTCATCAGAAGCTGGAAAAGGAGTTGGACCTCCTGCTGTAAGAGAAACCAGGGATACCGGAATCATCAGTGAGAGTTCACATTTCGAGGCCAATTCATCCGAGACGAAAACGAAACGATATAGTGGTGTTTCCAGAACCACTGATGGATGTGATAAAGATTTGATAAGAACTATCTACTCTATGTACGAAGAAAACTTGGTGCCTACTATCAGATCATTGCAAACAAGACTAAGGAGCTCCACTGAGATAAGGATATCAATTGGAAACCTATGGACACTTTTATCCAAACTAGGTTTCAAATATTGCAAAATTGACAAAAGGCAAGTTATTATGGAATCTCAACGGATTAGGCAATGGCGTTTTGAATATTTGGATGAGACCTGGTATGATACCCACGATACGCCGGCAAAAGGATGGACCGATGGAACAGTGCGATGCCAATCAAAAGCTCCATCGAATAAAGGAAAACGGATCACGATTATTCATGCTGGATCAGAAGATGGTTGGATTCCAAACAGTTTAGGACTTTCGGCGAAGAACATTAAATTAAAGATTCGTCGTTGGATTACCACCAAGATACTACAGCCGACTTGTTCGAAGATTGGTTCGAAAACACTTTACTTCCAAATATTCCCCCGCACAGTGTCCTAGTTATGGACATGGACCATAGTCGCCAATTAAAGAAGGTTCCAGGCTCTTCAAATACAAAAGCGGAAATCCAGGAATTTATGTTCCAAAACAACATGTACTTTGAAGAAGTATATAAAAAAACGCAGCTTTTAGAGGTTCTAAAGGCATTTAAAATACAGAAGACATATGTATGTGACACAATTGCAGCATTCAAAGGACATACAGTTATTCGTCTTCCTCCTTACTACTGCGTATTCAACCCGATTGAGCATATTATGTGGAGCCCAGACGCTGATTGTTGGAAAAGAACAAGAAACCATGTTATAAAAGTGGAGGATTCATAAAGGGCATTTCATACTAACATAGAGCTCCTTATAATTAATGTTGACAACGTTAGTGAAACTGAATTGATATATTAACATATTTAAATTTTTATTAAATTTTATTGCGAATATACTTTAATATGCGTTTCTATTAAAAAATTATTTTTGCAAATTTAATCCTGACCTGCAATCTTTACCCAAACTTGCTAATACCTGAGATAAAAGTATCTAAGAAGTTTATTATCACCATCAGTCCCCTTTTATTGTAGGCACTATATTGTTGAACACACTTTACGACTGAAACTGATGATTCAGTAAGAGAGGTATTGCCGAGTACAAGTACAGGTACAATAAATTTAAATTTTAAACCCGGCTGTACAAAGCCAACCACCTCGTCTTCAGTTTCATTTTTATTTGATCTTGATGACCCGGATACTTGGAATACTAAAGATGAATATGTGATAAAAACAATCTTAACTACCAACGTAAAGCAAAACTAGCTTGAATATTGATTTTTCGAACTTTGTCAGAATTTATCTTCGAGCATATATACTAACGTAGAGACAGCGTCCAAATGAGCTCCTCGTCTTCACTGACATATTACATATGTCAGTGTCAGAAATGTCAAGCTTAAAAGTGCTGTTTAAAACTGGCTGCTATCTGACCAATTAGAGATC
This sequence comes from Ophraella communa, assembly GCA_035357415.1. Lineage (NCBI taxonomy): Eukaryota > Metazoa > Arthropoda > Insecta > Coleoptera > Chrysomelidae > Ophraella > Ophraella communa. The sequence continues at coordinate 7,144,649 of CM068994.1, read as the reverse complement.
TACACAGAGGCGGATTTAGGCCTGATGCCGCCCTAGGCCCCTATTGATATGGCGCCCTTTTTGCTATATGAAATTAAACTTCGTTTAGACTACACTGCGCTGTTTAGTTGAGAGATACTCTACCAATCCATGCTACTCTAGTGTGGATTGAGTGAGGGTGATCTAGATCTAATAACTTTCAAATATTCTGACTTTTTGACGAAGATATGGCACACTAAACAATTTGTCATATTTTTCCTTCTAGTACACTATTTTTTACAAGAAAAAAAGAACAATTTTAGATTCACTTTGTTTAGTAACTAAGTTGTAAAAACATTTTATGCTCTTTCTAAAAAAGGTTCCGACAGTGTGCGAAGTTTTTGAATATGATGAATTGTATATTGTTCATTTCCCAAATTTTGGCGCCCCCGAAATTCTGGCGCCCTAGGCCCGGGCCTAGGGGGAAATCCGCCACTGGATCTACAGGATTGCCAACTTAATTTGAAATTACTCCTCCTACAGTCGACAGAAGCAAACATGGTCCGCGGAAAATATGCCAACTAATTTCAAGGTTATCACAATCAGCCAATCACGAGCCAATGTTAACGATAATATCAATTTTAGTGAGATGAAAATACAACTACAGCGACAAGGACACGCCCACCCAGGGTTCATGTTTGCTTCTGTCAACTGTAGTTTTTAAAAAGAATATAGATCAGACGAACGTCTCGAAAATAAATGCTACCAAAACTAAATTCTTTCGGAGATAAGCTTCTGGCGTTAAAATTCAGGACCACAAACTGTCAAACTTTTGAAAAACATACCATCACTTAAACACCAATACCTTTTTCAGTACAACATAAAACGAAAAAAAATTATCTCCAACAGAAAGGTCTAAACTCTATTCTGTTAAAATTTGAATACGTAATTTAATAGTGTTCCCTAGCTTTGTTGTTTACAAAATGGTTCCCTTTTGGGTTCAATTCAGGATTGCCACCCGTTTCAGCCCCTCTCAAAGCAATGGTAGATAATTGTCACTTGTCAGCCGCTGTCATAAAATTATAAACATCACCGTCAAATTTTTATTTTGTCACAGTCTTTTAAACCTTTCTAAATTCCTGTGTAATAAATACCATAATAATTATGAGTGATGAGAACAAAAAAGAAGAATACGAAATGAAAACAGTTGCTCAAGATGCAAGGTACCATAATTGTAATTGTTCATATTGGTGCATGGATGCATTTATAGACTATCAAAAGTGTATTAGGTTGTTGGGCGAAGAGTAAGTTATAATTTAAATAATTAATTAGTGAACATGGAGTAATGCATACATTTTGATAAATTTATCGGTGGAAATAGAATGCCAGCATGAAAAGATAACATTAGAAGTTCGAGACAAAAAATCTGTTACAAAAGTTATTTTAGAAAGGCGTGGAAATTATTTTCAGAATTGTAGGAATATGTCCTCATAACTACTTAAATTACATGATAAAATCAAACTTGACTAGCCAAAGTGCAAAGGTATATTCTTGAATGTCAGTGGATTGTTTTCCAGAAACTTTGGATGAGAAAATAACATAAAAATCCGAACATCCAGTTTAAATGATTTTATTTTTATAAAATTTTGTATAAGTACTTACCGAAGCATAATAAGTAAATGATAAAAAATTCAAAATGATTGCATTGCTTTACAGCCCTTTTACCTTTAATAATGTGTGGATGGACCTCGATGTGTTACGCATTCTCCAACGCGCCTAGGCATGCTTCTAATCAGGTGGTCAATGTCCTCCTGTGGTATCTCATTCCAGACAACCACCAACTCCTCTCGAAGTTCTTCTAGAGTCTCAACATATTGCACATGTGCTCAATTGGGGATAAGTTGGGAGATCTTGGTGGCCAAGGTAACAATGTGACATCATTATGTTGAAAGAAGTCTATTGTGACTCTTGCGACATGTGGTCGGGCATTATCTTGTTGGAAAGTTGGATTTGCGAGGGTGTCAAGATAGGGTAAAAGATGGGGTTCTAAAATTTCTTGGATATAACGCTGCGCGTTCATGTTACCTCTGATGAAGATTAAAGGTGATCTCGAACCATAAGCAATAGCACCCCAAACTCCAACAGTTTGATGAACATGCCTTTCAACAAAAAACCGTGGATTTCTCCTTTCACCATGTCGTCTTCTAACACTCGCTCGACCATCGTGCATGCCTAAACAAAATCGAAACTCGTCACTAAGGACAATACTGTTCCATTCCTGATCCCAGAGTGACCGTCCTCTGCACTACTCAAGGCGATTACGTCGGTGTTCTGGAGTTAAAGGGAGGACCCAGTGTGGTCGGTATGAAAACAGGCCAAAACGTCTTATCCGTCGGTAAACACTTTGTATGCCAACAGGTGTTCAGCAAACCATTCATTTGCAATGGACCTGGTAGTGGAGAAACGGTCTCCTAAGGCCAATAATCTTAGGCGGTGATCTTCACGGGCTGTTGTTCTACGGGGGCGTCCATAGCGCCTTGCTCTTTGCGTACGGCCTTCTCGAAGCCATGCCTGACAACACCTAAACAAGGTGTCTACACTTATTTGCACTCTAACTGCAATTTTCCGAAAAAAATCCAGCTTTCCGAAGTCCCACTATATTGTAACCAATCGTAAAAAACCAAAATCCGCAAAATTTGGTTCTTTACTACGGCTACAATATTAATTTTTGGATTGTCATTGGATTTCATAAAAAGCAGTATAAAAACCGGAAACTTCAACTGATAAGGCTGAAAATTTTATCAATTGTTTGGGACAATAAGTCCAGCTTGGCAGTGCACCCTGGCCAAAATATTAACGACAATATCTATGAGCAATTGGGACGCTACGGATCGAGAGTGAAAGAAGAGCAAATTAGGTTGAACACAAAATTGTACCCACACAATTTAATGTAGGTCTTTAAACTTTTTTATTTGTAAAGCGTATTTTATAAATTTTTTTAGGAGTGGCCGCTGTGAACAGTTCTGCAAAATTTACAAAGCAATTTGTCCTAACGATTGGGTAAAGAAATGGGAGGAACAAATAGAGAAAGGCACTTTTCCATGTGATTTACCCCCCAAAGAGAGCTGCGAAAAGTAAGAATGTGTATTCAAAACTAGCTGATTAGATATCAATTAATTTTTCACTGTCCATACTTTATCAAAATTGTTATCTACGTATTAATAAATTTTTTTACCAAGGATCTTTTGTTTTGACGTTTTCCGTTTCATAATTTTATGTTAAAATCGTGAAGAAATAGTATATTACATAACAAGTGCGAAAACGTAACGAGTGCAAGAAAGAACTTTCCAACGCATTCTGTACCCCATTTTTCCTAAGACCTAAATATTTTTCATAACTATGAACTGTTTAGTTTTATTTATACAATTTATTTTAATTGTTACTAAGGTTGAAAATTAGGATTTAAATGAGTTTAAATATTGCATGGAAATATAATTAATTAAAATCAAACAACCACCTTTAACAGGAATTATCATCAAAATTCTTTATTAGCTAAATGACGTTTTAATTTTTTTTCGTGGGCTTCATAAAAACTAAAAGTAAAATGGTGATTGGAACAGTTGGTGAAATTAATTGGAACTTGGGAAACGTTCTGTGTTAGTAATGCGTTTTGAACATTTACATTTAACTCCTGTAATTCTCCATTTATTGTTATTTCTGTTATACTCATAGAATACCCAACTTCCACAAATTTCAAAGCAATAATCACACATAACACATCTAAAAACACTTCTATATGTAATCAAATAAATAGGACTCTAGAAAGCTGGTGCCAGGATCACTCACTGTCATTAAACCCACAGAAGACAGAGATGGTCCTGTTCACAAAGAAAAGGAGGCTTGTGAACCTTCGGGCTCCAAAACTCCTAAAAACTGAATTAAACTTCTCTGCAGAGGTGAAATATCTAGGGATCACCTTTGACAGCAAGTTAACATGGAACTCTCATCTGGAAAACAGAGTCAAAAAAGCATATATTGCCTATGAACAGTGTAGAAGAACCATTGGTCGTACCTGGGGTTTGTCACCAAGGGTCACGGAGTGGATCTACACTGCAATCATAAGACCTATGCTAACCTACGGCGCGATTGCCTGGGGAGTAAAAACAAACCAGTTGACAGTCGTCCGCAAACTTGACCATATACAAAGAACAGCATGCCTTAACATAACAGGAGGTATGAGAACTACACCAACTAGAGCGATGGAGGTGATCCTCGGTCTCACCCCACTTGATATATATATCAAGGAGGTGGTTTTGATGACCATGCTACGGCTCCGCTCTACTGGTACACAACTTGTAGCAGAATCTGGTGAGTCGAGGTGTGGTTTGTGGCGCGAAGCTATAAACGAGCTTCCAATGCTACAAGCAAATACAGAATCGATTTCACCAAGATATGCCTTTCACAGGCCCTACAAGATAATCATTAATGACAACGCTCAAAATGCATTGGCGACAGGTACTATATGTATCTTCACCGATGGATCTAAGACAAAAGAAGGTTCAGGATGTGGAATTTACTCCAGATCCCTAAACCTAAATATAAAATGGGCAATGGGTTGTAATGCAAGTATAGCTCAGACAGAGCTAACTGCCGTCTCCATAGCCGCAAAAGAGATTACCATAAGAGGAATCACTGGCAAAAACATCCGTATCCTTACGGACAGCAGACAAGTACTATTAGCCCTAAATAGGCCACGGATCACATCAGGACTAGTATTAGAATGTCACATGGCCCTTACGGAAGCCTGCTACAACAATGTGGTTACTCTAGGCTGGATAAAAGATCATGGAATTTCTAAAGGCAACCGCATAGCTGACTCGTTGGCTAGAAAAGCTGCCTCCCAAAGGCTCTTGGGACCCGGTAGTCTTGTCAGCTTGCCGGCATCAGCGGTGGTTGACCTAGTAAAGGAACGCTCCCTTGACAAATTCAGGGGAAGATGGGACGAAGAAAAAGGTTGCTTATTATCCAAGGAACTTCTGAAATATCCGAATAGCAAAGCAGCCAAGAAATACGTGGCCATGACCAGAAAGGACCTGCGGTTGGTCACAGGTATACTTACTGGCCATTGTCATTTACGAAAACATCTAAACAGGTTGGGTTTATCTGACAGCCCACTATGTAGAGGATGTGAACAAGAGGATGAGACAGTTGAGCACGTCCTTTGTGACTGTCCGGCACTCTCTCTAACAAGACTTTCTGTATTCGGCGAGAACTGGCTAACACATGCCAACTTGAGGGAGCTGCCTACAGGCGACGTCATCACCTACTTTAAACAGGTAGGATGGTTGACGAGCCAATAGGTTAGGCTCAATCTCAGAAGGACGCACAATGGGCCAAATGTGGCCTAAGTGCTGTGGGGCGACCCACCTTTCCAGAATTACAGATACAGAAATAGGACTCTATCACCTTAGAAAGCATACCTATGTGTATATTTGGTTGCATAGATAATGCAACTCGTACAATATTTTTTTTAAAAGCATTAATTTGACATTTATTTTACCAACAGATAATATTTCTTGATCAAATTGAAGAAACCAAAGTGATTGATTCACAAAATTTTTTTAAAAATATCACACGTGTGTGACATTGCTTCTTTTTTTCTTATTTTTCCGAATGCTTTTGACATTACTAATTTTCGAAATATCAAAACTGTGTTTTAGGTGTTGTTTTTATAGGTGGTCGTAAGAAAAATTGTTTGTATTACTCATAGTGGCAAAGTAGTACTTTGACGCATGCTATTCTGTTTCGCATTTCGTGCCAGTTAAGATATTTAAAACACAAAATATCTTGAACTTACAGAGATTACAAACAGAATGAATTAAATACATTATTTATTCAAATTCAAGAAAGTTTTTGTTTACGTAAAATCTGCCGACGATAGTGGTTTCATATTCAGGCAGTAAGTTGGTTATTTTTACGTAACTTGCGCAAAGTAAATTTGCTTGCGGTAATAGTATTTATGCGCCAAGGTAGAAAAGTGAGTTATTATTGTCGAGGTCCATTAAATAGTAAGAAGCGAAGCTTCAAGGTTTTTAATGAATCCGAATCCACTTTTCTATCGTGACTCATAATATAGCATTTTTTTATTACTAGCAGGCTATTTTTTTAAAAATTAGTTTTTAACACTTTTTTGACGGGTCAACAGTCACTTGTTGACATTAGACGTCACATTTTTTAAAACTTCAATATTTATATATACATTTTTAATCTCTGTATTTCTGGGATGTTTAAATAGTATATTAAGTATGGAGAACGGCCAAACACAAATGTATATGTTACATAAAAATGTATAACAGAGAAAGAAAGATTTTTATATAAAACATTTATATATTTTTTACGTAGAGTTTATGTAACAATTTATAAACATTGTTATATATTCTCAATATTGACATTATAAAATATTTTATATATTAGATATATCTAATTGATTATGTATTCATGATGTAAATTCTGCTACATAAATAGAAGAACAAAATTACATATATTTAATACGTAAAATTGGCTACATAAAATATTTTATATATTTCGCCTCGTCTAATATACGTTTTACCAGAGACAACCAAAGAGACGGTCAAGTACATGAGCATTTTTGTTCGATTGTCCAATAAAATAGTCCTGCTAGCTCTATCCTTGTTTAGTTCACAAGTTTATGAAATGTCACATCTCTGTCTTATTTTTGGAAAGTAAGCGCAGATGGCACTAGGAGCATGGATTTTTTGACACAACGGCAAACCTTAGAACATAAAGTTTGTTTGATATTCTGTGGTAAATTTGAAATGTGACGTGCCAACTGCCAAAGTATTCAGTCGCCATTATTGTTTTGAAGAGTTGTATTAACTGTGATTTTTGTGGCGTTTTTAGAATAAGTTCAATAATTTGAGTTCTTATTTATAAACTGTAACAGTGAGTTGTAGAACAATTATTTTAGACTTTTTTTTAGTGATTAGTTTGTAGCGATAGTTAAAAAACGACGTGTTCTTTTATGCATCCTTTTAGTCTATATCTTATCATTTCTTTGAAAAGTTAAGAACCACTTCCATATTCCACGTTCGGTATGTTTTCATTGCTCCTGTAATTTGTCCAATAGGCTATATATTATGTCGAGGACCACAATAATGTTATATGATAACTTTAATATATTGTTTACATCATTTATGTTTCATATAAAACCATTTTTCGTCATATTGACTAATTTCATTCATTTTATCAAGATAGATACTTTGGTTGTTAGGTAGTAACTAAGGTGCATAACAACAATGGAGAATTGAGTTTTTATTTAGTTGTTTTTAGTTAAGTACAATTTTGATTATTACAAATTAAAATATGAGCAAAAGTGAATTTGAAGAAATTGAACGGGCTTGGGAAGAAGGGTGTTTCGATATTATTCCCGAAAAATCCAAAATCCGTTATCAAAATACCTACCAAAGTTTTAAAAAATGGTGTCAAGGCAAGAATTTAAGAACCGATGAAAAGACTCTATTGGCATATTTCGTTCAAAGACATATGCAGTTAAAAGCTCCTGGAAGCCTCTGGGCAGAATATTCATGGTTAAATCCACCGTTTTTCTTTATGAAGGCATTGATATTTCCAAGTTTTCAACTTTGATCGCGTATTTGAAGAGAAAAAATGTTGGCTATAGACCTAAGAAAGCGAGCATTTTTACAGGGAAGCAATTTGAAAAATTTGTGATGAAAGCACCGGATGAAGAATTTCTAATTCACAAGGTAATGTAAGCTAGTTTAGGTAAAATAAATACTCTAATGAAGATTTTTTCGTAATTTGTAGGTCGCAATGATATTGGAAATATCTGGTGCCTGTGAAGAGAAGAATTATTTAATATTACTATGAATGACATCCAACAAACCGATGGTTTAATGATTGTAAAAGTACCCAATACAAAAACGAACATCCAGCGTAATTTTACAGTCGTTAATAAACCAGACAATAAAATTCCATATTTAGAAATTCTGCAAAAGTATATAAAACTTCGTCCATTACAAGTAAAATCAAATGATTTGTTCTTAAGATACGCCAAAGGAAAATATTGTGCTCAAGTAATAGGGAAAGGGACAATCGGGGGCTGGCCTTCTCAAATTGCCAAATTCTTAAATTTGCCTAATCCCGAGAACTATTATACTGGCCATTCGTTCAGGAGGACTTTAGCAACGCTTTTGGCTAATAAAGTTGTTGATGTCCACGGATTAAAGCGTCATGGAGGTTGGCGTTCATCGACAGTGGCAGAAAGCTATGTAGAAGATTGTCTTCAAAATAAAATAGATTTCGCCGAAAAAATATTGTGCAATACTACTAATGTATGCGATTCTGCAGGAGTTTCTGTTAGAAGTGAAACCACAGCCTAAACATAATTTAACAAATTGTACCATAAGTTTCAATATTAATAAATAATTCGTTAGTTTTCTTTATTCTTTCAAAAAATAAATTAAAAGTAAGAGATTTTTTAACTCGACGGTAAGTGAATCACTTACCGTCGAGTTGCTAATAAATGTCACCTACTGACGTAAAATCTGTCACGGTAAACAGTCAAAAATGATAAATAATATTACACTACTTCCATGCTTCAAATTTTAAGACAATTCACCCATCAGAGCTGGATCCCCGGATACAGATGTATTTATGTTGTTAAGATACGCCAGCTACAATGAAAACGTAGAAACCAACGAAGGGCCGTGTACTGCCATTTCTGATAATGTAAGTGTTGGAATGAGCCAAGCTATGTTGAATGGGCATGCTGTTCTTGAATCATTAGAGCCCGAATACTTGAATTATTCCTACGAGAGAATAATTTTTCTCTACTTCGAAAATATATCTATCTTTTTTTCATCGTTTGAATCCGGGAAATGGCACTTTACAGTACACTTGTACTTTACAGTACTCTTCAATTCTCCCAGTGTTGTTTGAAATAATAAGTGAATCAACATAAACTAAGCTTTTATTCTAGTTTTTGAAGATTGACATTAATTGTACAACTGCTGTTGCCAGCAATATGTATTAATGGAGTTGTTGATGGATTTACAGTGTTTTCTGTAATCGCGGAAGACGTGTGGCTGTGATGTAGCACTTCAACAAAAGTTTCGCCCCTTTGGATCAATCTTGCAATCTTGTTTTTGCCTTCAATCGATTCTTCTATATACTTTTCTGTAACTGAAGAACTCTTCCATCCACCGTGCTGTTTTAGAACTTTAAGGTCAGCTCCAGCATTGGCCAATAACGTTGAGGATGTCCTCCTGAAGCAATGACCTGTAGACTTTTCTAGTTGGTCTAGTTTTAAGAACTCAGCTGTTGTCTTAGGTGACAGACATTTTCCTTGTCTATAACCCACCAAAAGAGCTTTCAGGGAGACGTGTTGCCGTAAATTCATGTATTTTCTAAACACATCCAAATAGTGAACCTCATCACTGTTAATCACAGTGAATGCTCGTCGAATATGCGTTTTTGTCTGGTTAATCTTAACTAATAGCTGAGTACCCGTATCCTCCACATCACTAACTTCTAAATTATAGATCTCTTCCCTTCGGCAACCTCCAGCAACTCCAAGTAATGCTATCACTTTGAGTAATAGATATTCTTTATCTGCAGCGTCCCTCATGAAGCTTTCAATTTGTTCTTTGTCAGCACATTCGACTGTTTGGCTGATGGTCTACATTTTGATTTTTCAAAAAAGCTATCAACTTTGGGAAACTTGATATGTTGACATTCTCATTAACCATAATCATTGATTTTACCATCGAGTATTTGGACCATAATGAAGAAGGGTTGAATGTTTTTGACTGAAAATTTAAACTGTTGAAAAGAATATTCTTTAAAAAAACTGTTCTTACCACATCCAAAAAGTAAGCCAACATCACATTTTCATCAGTACTACTTTTCAAATTGTGTTGTTCACGCCAGTTGCAAAACAGCGCATATTCTTTTTCATATCTTTCCGCAGACTTAACTGGAATGATTTGCCCTATCGCTTCCGCAGTTTTCTAAGCAATTTCATATAATTTCAGATCCATTTTCTCCGCAGATATTTCGTGTGAGCAGAAAAATTTAATATGTCTGCCTTTATTTACATTGTTACTTGGTTACCGCTGTTTATTTTTTATTTATAAAACAAATCAACCATGTTAAGAATAAATCAAGTAGGGGCCGTGGATTCTGACTAGACCCGTGACGTCGTAAATTGTTGCGCACAACTGAATGGCAGCGGTGCATTAGAGAGAGACAATACGACGTAAACGGCAGACTGACCAGAATGAATCAGTTTCATATTTTATTGCGTTTAAAACCAAAGGCAGTGTGAAAAAAAATATAGTACGATACATGTCCGTGAAGTGATTATTACAGTACTCGATTAGATATCTCGTACAATAAGTGACTTTCTGGACTTGTAAATACCTTATTCGACAATACGGGCATAGGAGTATGACCAACAATTACAGACACACTACTATCGGACCTGGAGAAAAACGTCTGTTGCATGTACAGTAATAAGAAATTCACAAATATACACAAACTACGGTTTAATTTGTTTTCACAAAAGTATTCTCCCACAACTGCATTGTCTTTGCCCAACAATCAAAGTGTGGATTTAAGACTATTTTCCCCATGCAGAACGTCATTAAAAAACCACATAAAACGTGTCAACTACCAGTGTTACGTATGGAATAACGAACACCAACTCCAGTGGGACATGGTTGGAAGTTGGAATATGGTGAACTTGATTAGATTCGGAGATCCGTTGCTATCCGAACTGCTTGGCGTTCCAGAAAGCTTTGAACTAGATGAATTTGAAGATGATGATTAACCAGAAGTACTAAACTTTGACGACATAATACATGAGTGCAAATAAAAAATTGCAGTGGAAAAATGGCAGTTGATTACAAAAAAATATTGATACTACAAAATCATATGTTGTTAGTTGACTTAATTTATAAAAAAATATATTTTCAATATTAAACTTTGAACACATACTGTATGTTCCTAAAGAATTGGTAATTATTATAGCCTTTTGTATTTTAAAACGACACATAAGGATGAAATATATTTACAGTCAGCACTTTAAAAACTTTTGCCATAATATTTTATAAATAAAGTGTTTGTTTTTAAGATGATTCAGTAGTTTGGTGGTCAGTATTATGGAAAAATCCTATTCATGTTACATCTAAAGTCTCAAAGAACATTAATTTATTTAGCCATTATAGTTATACTACAACTTGAAAACAGGAAAAAAAATAAAAAAAGAAGAGGCATGTGCGTTTTATACCATGGAGTGTTGGGAACAATGATCCAATTAATAAAAACTTCTATTTAAAAAAATAAAATATATTTCTCTTATTTGTAAAATTCTGAAACTTTAACAATATGTACATGTAAAATATTCGAAATAAATAAATAAAATATTTGTATTATAAATAAAATCACGTATTATTTTGAAGCTTCTGCTTTACTCTTTTTATTTTGGCTTTTAGACCGTTCTCTTTTTCTTTAATTTTCTTTATTTCTGATATCCTTTGTTGTTCCTTTTTTCTGATTTCTTGAATCCTAAAACAATTATTTTTAATATAAACGTTCATTTAATTCTATTCGTTAACTCTCGTTGCTGTATACTTACTTTTCTTTTTCTAGTCTCATAAGTTCTTTTTTAAATATATTTTTAAAATCATCACAGAAAGGTAACCACAATTCAAAAAACAAATTCGGAGAGAATGTCTCTAGATTGCCAGTTTTTGGTTTGAACAAATAATATTTCATTACAGCTATGAATTGTGTATGGCAGTCTTCCAGATTTTCCCATTCAATAGAAAGTTGCTTTTTGGAATAGTCTAGAAATACTGTCATTTTTTCTTTAAACGGTTCCACATTTTCTGGTGTAGAAGTTTCTATTATCCTTTGGGATTTTTGTTCACATACTAAAAAAAGTTTTAGTACAAAAAGGGATCGAAGTATTTTTAACTAAGCACAAACCAAAAGAAAGCTAAGTAAGCCCGTTATATACCTTCTGAAAATGTCACTCAAAAGTAAAATGGGTACAGAGTGACAATCGTAGTCCTGATGGTTTGAGAAAAGTGATAGTTTATTATGACGTCACAGATTGTATGAAAATGGATAAGTTTACTGAAAATGGTATGAAAAAAATGTATTGTGTATTATGACGTCAAATTGTCAAAGTAACCGTCATTTAATACAGTGCCAAAAGCACGTTCAATTTCACGTAGATTAACTAAAAATTTTTTTTTAACCTTAATTTCAATGTTCCACAATATTAATATAATCTTACGTATTTTACCAAAAGATCGATTGATTGATTTATAGATTAAAACTCTACCCTGTCAGTATGCTAAAATAAGTTAAAATTAACATTATATCGTCATACGCCCTGGGGGGTGTTTTCGGTACTTTAATTTTTATTAAATAAAATTTTTAAATGATAACAACGTTTTCTTATACAGGGTGTCCCGAAAAGAATGGTTATAAATTATACCACAGATTCTGGGGTCAAAAAAATGTTGATTGAACCCCACTTACCTATACCTATACAATAGTAGGTACACACAAAAAAAGTTAAAAATTTAAAATGCCAATTTCATTATTGAATATTCAAACTACATTTTCACAAATACTAAAAACATCTTTATTAATAAATTACAATTTATAAAATAATAAATAGGAGTAAAATAATAAAAATCTAATGTAATACATAATTTTAATTAATGTTATTTACAAGTTGTTTCAAATCTACTACGTATGTAGAATACACTACCTATTAATTAATACATGTAATAATTGAGTAGTCTCTGATTGATTACTGTCAGGGTATTTCTTATTGCTTTTTTGACATAAGTAGAAAAGTTAGTAGTAGTTAATAACTCAAAATGAATAATTACAGTTTCTCAGAAATGGCTGATATGCACTTCTTAGTATTAGGTAAATATTTCAGAGGGGATCAACACCCCTTTCACGGCCCAACTTTTTAAAGGACTATAATTTAACAAAATATGAACCGCCACTGGAATCAAACTTCTATTCTTAAACTTTTGTGTCTCTCTGTATTTCTTTGTAAATATTTTATTATGGAAGATACAACCCTTTAAAATGCCAACTTCAATATTGAATATTTAAACTACATTTTCACAAATATTAAAAACATCTTTATTATTAAATTAAAATTTATAAACAAACAAGATATTTGCCTTAACTCAACTGTGTTCAATATGACCTCCTCCTTCCTATATACATCGTTTCAACAAGGAATACCGAATATTTTGGAAAATTAAATGTTTTTGTCGAAACTCGTTAGCAATTTGTAAAATTCGGTGCCTCAGTTGATCCTCACTGGTTATTTCCACAGAATAAACATTTTCTTTCATATATCCCCAGAAACAAAAATCTAATGGATTCAAACATAGACCGCGCGGTGGCCATTCAAAATTGGTGCATTTAGCCCCCTTCCAATCCAACGTCCTGGATATTCTCGATATAAAAAAGCTCTAACGGTGTTACTAAAATGTGGTGGCGCACCATCTTGCATAAAATACATTTTTCCTCTAATTGCTAATGGGACATTTTCTAACCAAATTGGTAGATCATTTTGTAAAAATGATAAATAATGTTTCCCGTTTCATTTGTTTGGAAGAAACATTGGCCCTATCAAATAGTTATAGATTATTTCAGCCCAAAAATTAACCTGATGATGACGTACTTAACTTTGGGATTTACATCAGCCCAGATATGAGTGTTACAGTGATTAGTAACTCCATTTCTTGTGAAAGTAGATTGGTCATTATTATTATGCTTTATTTATCATAGATACATTTATAAAAACTTTCAGCGTTGGTACATGACAATAGGAGTTTATTATTTACAATTTTGCTGACATGTTTGGACCTATTCGTGATTGATTTTAATTGCTATTGATAATTGATTTTACCTTTATTAATTTCAATTTGCTTTCTGTAACTTGTACATTTTCCATCAAATACATTATGTTCAAAATCAATATCTTTTAACTTTAATACATTCACGGCGTACTTAAAATTGGTGCATTCATGTTTTGCAGCCTTACAATTTTCTTTCTTATGATTTTCACTACACAGAGGACACAGTACTCTTGATTTACATTGTTCAGCACGGTGGCCGTATTTCCAACCATTGAAACACCTAAGGACACTCACAAATTCAAAATATTTATAACTCGACCATCCTATATATATTCTGTCTTTATTTTTAGTTAAATAATTGAACTGTTCGCTAGACATTTCAATTAAAACATTACACCGCCTCTCATCCATCTTCGCAGCATACACACGGAGAATTTCATCCTTCATTGTATCTGGGAAATTCTGATTCACAATCTGAGATATCAGACTCTGATGGTCAGTTGTATCCTTTTCCAAGACATTAACTATTTTTATACGTGGTTTGAACAAGTTACCAATTTTAATGTCATAATCATTACCTAATTCTCGTTCCGTTGTTGATTTCAATTTTTGTAGTGAAAATAATTGAATGCAACTGTTTCCAATTTATTGGGTATTCTCTACTAGTATTTCCTATAAATTTTCATACATTAACGTTAAACCGTTTTAGAGTAATGTTAAAAAAAATTATTTAAATTTTTAACTTTAACACCCTGTAACTTTTTTTGTGTGTAGTATTGTATATAGGTAAGTGGGGTTCAATCAACATTTTTTTGACCCCAGAATATAATTTATGACCATTCTTTTTGGGACACCCTGTATAGTTGTTTTAATACCCAATGAAGAATCTAAATGGATCTAAAACAAAATATGGAACGGAATATGGAGTTTACAACGGGGACTCCAAAAATACCTATACAGGATGAAAGAGTAACACACCTATTCGCAAAGGATATAAACTATAAGGGGAAATAGTTGAACATATTTTGTTAGACTATTCGGCTCTCTCAAGTAAACGGAAATCCTTCCTTAACGCGTACCGGCCAACATTAACCAACATAAGAGAAACTTTCCCAAAGAATGTCGTCCACTATTTCAAATTAGTAAATTGGACGGGCTTAGGAGAAAGCACCGAAGACCTAGTGAGGTGTAAGTGCAAGTGCTTCACCCTCCTTAATTTACAAATAATTTACTAATTTATTAAACCTAATCATCAATGTTTTTACCGAGGTATAAAAAGCACAAGCTTACTTACTTTCTAATTGTTTTTGCAGTTTTCGTAAATCTGCTCTTACATCATCAAAGTTAACAGATGCGGCCCGTCGAATATCTCCAGGTTCAGGGACCGGTAAAGGAAGATTGGCTTCAAAAGGATTTTTAATTTTTTTCATATATACTGTAACAATATAATGCAATAAAGTAATTTTGGAATCGTTAGATTTCACATCTTTTAGCTTGGATAAAATTTCTAAGCCGAATCCATCTGCTTGTCCGCGAGACATATTTCCTCCGTTCATGTAATTTCCTAGAGTTAATATGATTGCCATAACTTCTTTTAGTTCTGGGTTGTTAATTAAAAACTAAAAGTAAAAAACAAACATTAAAAATAAAATTTACCTTTACTGAAATAATATGACAGCGGTTCTTGATCTGATAAAAAACGCAAAAAGAACAGGTATCAGATCTGGGGATATAGACAGGATAGCAGCTAACGGTAAGTTCAACTATTTGCTATTATTTTGCTAGTATTATTTTGAATTCTCTATCAGAATTCTCGAAAAAAAAATTAATTAACATAATTTTCCTAGCTGTACAACAACACATGATAATAGAAACGTATAGATATCATTTAAAAATGTATCAAAATTAGATAATTGTATAAGCAATCTATTAAATTAATAATGTGTTAAATAAAGTGGTGCTCATTAAAGAAACACTTTTAGCTATACAATAAAAACAAAAATAAATAAAAATAATTATTTTTTCTACAAGCAAAATTTAATTTACTAGGACAAGACGTTATTTTGCGCACTAGTGCTCACAAGGTTTAATTTTGATTAACAAAGTACCTACCATTAACAATATTTATACACCAGTAAAAACGTTTCTATGAAAATTACATTTGCCGTCAGTGTCAAACAAATAAATTTGTCAATCTTTCCATTATTTTAACTACAACTAATAAGTAAGTCCAAGCCCAGATTTTTTAAAAAACAATGGAAAACATTGAAACAGAAGACAATGAGGAAATACCGGTTCATATTTTAGACAAAGCCGCGGGTACCTGTAATAGTCTAATACCCCAAAGGTCGTCCTAAAAATGTGAAAAGCAATATGCAGAATTTAGCAAATGGTGTGATATAAATAAAGTGAAGCCCTTTAAAGAAGAAGTAAAAAATCTAAAGTGTTTACTCAAGAAGAGTTAACCAAGTTCATGGAAGAAGCTCCCAACGAAACTTATCTTATGATAAAAGTTGCTACAATCTTTGGCTTAGCAGGTGCTTGTCGCCGTGAAGAGTTGGCAGTTCGGCGAAAATATTAGCTGATAATGGAGAACAAATTACTAATATCAAACGTCTCGGTGGTTGGAAATCCACAGCTATGCGGAAGAATATTTGAAGGAGTCATTAAAAAATAAGAAAGAAATGTCAAACAAATTTTGCAGATGTCATGTAGTACCACCACTACTAGCAGTACCTACTTCTACAAGCGTCGAGACCCATCATAACAATGTTCTAAATTCACCAGATATTGATGAAAATCGTTTGCAAGAAAATATTATTTCAACTCCAACTGGCACCAACGGAAACTACAAAAACAATACAAAACAAGTAATTTCCTCCATTGAAGGAACCGCATCTTCAGCATTAACCTTGCATAATGCTCCACATTGTTCATTTACTTTTAGTATAGTTAATAATAATTAAATGAAATAATTAGTTTTTGTTATATAGTTGTTGCTTAGTATTTTGTTACGAATATAATTTTTTAAATTGATTGTCTAATTTTTTATTTTTATAAATGTTCTCGCTCGTAGAAAAAATACTGTTCCTAACTCTCTCGCAAAGTGTCTTGGTCGCACTCGACTGCTGCCCGAACTCCGCTTCGCGTCGTTCGGTCAACTGCAGCCAGCGTGCGAACAAGACATACTTTGCGCACTAGTTGGGAAATATACTATATATTGGTCATACAGGCAAACAATTTTCAGCCAGACTTATAGCTTCTCACAAAAGTGACATCAAACTTAAGAAATCCACTTGCAGCTTGACCGAGCAGGTTATTAAAACTAATTACATGGTTGACTACACAAACCTTAAGATATTTGAACAAGAACGTAACTACATTAAGATAATTTTTCTTGATATGATTCACATTAATAAAAATAATAATGTAAACCATAAGACAGATATACAAAACCTTAGTTCATTAAAAGTTACATCTTAAATTTAAAAAATAAAACTCCACCTTTGCTTGGTACTGATGACTCTACAAATATAATTTATATTATAATTAATAATAATTTCTCTCTTAAGTTTTCGGATATAATAGAAATATCAATTATTCAATTATATTATCAAAAAAGAAAATATGTTTGGTAACTCTAAGTCTAACAGTACATAAGCCTTGGGCTTATGAAAAAGAATTTATTTGAAATTTCCAAATCAATTTTTAATATTTTATTTTGAAATATTTTTCCTATAATGTACACGATAGAAAATAACGTACCTAAGAAATAACCTTAATTAAATGAAACTTTGTTATCACACAACAATAATTTGGCAACACCTAACAAAATCAAATTTTACATTAAAATGGTACTCCTAAGACGTACTATTATCAAAATTTTACTTAGTAATTAATGATTTATTTTTAAAATAACTTAAAGTTGAAAATTGAACGTTAAACTTTGACTTACTTTAATTAACTACCTACTACTATAATTAACTGATTATTAATGTAACAGATTTCTTATCCATAAACCATTTTCTCTTTTCTTTTCCTAGTAGACAGGGTGTTTTTTCTATCCTGAAATCAAAATGAAATTCCTATAAAATGATTGTTTTACACTTAAGGTTCATATGGACCTCCGGAAAAAGTATCTCCAAGTTTAAAGTTCGAAAATCGAATCAAATAAAAATATAAAAAATGGGGGTTGCAATTTAAAAAAAAAGAAGAAATCGTCTTTTTCTCAAGTTAAAATTTAACAACGTTATGACCACCCTGTATAATTAATTTCTTATTTAAACACTATTACTTATAATTTAGGCCCTTAGGGGCAAAACGATGTAATAATTTTTAAATTTTATCAATTAGAAATAATTAACATTTTATTAATCGTCTTATTGGCATTTTTTTTTCAAAAAAACTTAAATTTCTTTAAACTGTAAATTTTAGGTATACTCGGAACCGTCATTTTTGTCTATCCTTGTTTAACTAATGTAAAATGACAGTTACAAAAAATTTTGCCGAAATGTTGTTGTCGTGGCTAAATTTTACCTGAAATGCTTGTCAAGTGATTGTCAGTTTTGAAGTTTTGAAAACGCCAAAGCGTCAAAACATGCCGCCAAAAAACCCTCATCGATTTAACGAACAAACACAGTTAATAATTCTAAATGTGTTGGCTTTCTTTCAAATTGAACAGGAACAAGTTCGGAATGGCATACCACTAGACATCAACAATGCTATACAGCGAACTGCACAAGCAAAGTCATACAGGTAATTAGACACCAGTAATCAGTTACTTAGCAACAAATAAATTTAATAGGACATACGTTTTTTCCCACGAAAATGACGTCATTACACGACTGTAAAATTCCGAGTATACCTGGGGCTCGATTCTTGAATCTCGAATTCGAAATATCACTTGTATAAAGGCGATTCTTGAAAAAATGACTGCATCGAATGGGTAAAACCGTTCGACATAATGAATAGGCATGATGACAGTGAGTAAGAATCACTAAAATATTGATTTGTTATAATTATATAAGATACGGAGATTCTAAAGAATTTACTCATTTTTATATTATATGTGTGATTACATTTATTTTAGTAAAAATATAAGCACTAAGTTTAACAATCCGTCATATTAGCTGAAACACCAATCAGAAGAGCGTGACGTCGTACTTTCGTAAATATTGTTGACATTGACATTGGAACGTAAACAAATATCTTGTTCGAAGCTTTTATTTATGTATTCTTACATTGTGGAACCGCACACCATCGATACACATTAGAATTATAGATAGACGCCATTACTATTCTAGCGTTTTGGCGTAAAATTTAGAATGCATTTTTAAAAAGTAAATTTCTCCATTTAAAAACTCTTTTTTTGCAAAAATAACATTTATTTTAGATAAAGTATATTCGTGAAAACATCGTGGATCAGTTTTTTAAAATCAGTCATCATACCCATTGTAGAATTTTATTCTCATTCTGTCATGTCTCTGTCACAAACACAGATAATAACATATAAAAGTTTTCTTGATATTTTATTTACAAATTATTTTTCTTACGTTTTATTAGTATTTAGTTGTTTGTTATTGTTATTATTATTTTTTTCATTGGTATTACTCTTTACTGTTAGTTTCAAAATGAATCCAAACATAACATTAGGAGTGGCAATAGAGAACTTGGAAGATAATGCTCCCAGACAAATTATAAACTATGCAAAGGCGTTTCACACGAGTGATTATAATTTTAAAAATAATTTCAGATTAACAAATAAGATTAAAATTCTACAATTCATTATGTCGAACGGTTTTACCCATTCGATACAGTCTCGAACAACAAATGTCGAATTTATCTCAATTTCAACTTTCAAGGGTACAAAACTATCGACATGTCGAAAGTCGACACAGATATTTCGAATTCGAGATTTAAGAATCGAGCCCAATATTTCAGTTTCACTTCTGTCATCAAGATAGAAAGTTAGGTACCTATACTTAATTTCAGGATCCCGATGTTCGAAATGCAGACGAGTAAGTCGTGTGAGAAAATGTACCACGTGACCACTCACTGTTCTCACACATCGAAAATATTGGTATGCTTGAAACCGAGAGAACTCGGTAAGTTCTCTTAGGAGCACTCCATTGGTTTTTACCAGTAGAGTAAGAGAGTAAGCATGCGCAGACTACACTTATAATAGGTATGTTGTTATTTCATGCAGTTGGTAATTTAATGGGTAGGTAACGGGGTTTTATTTTATTTGCGAAAACGAGCTACATACCTTTTTAAGGATTAGGTAGATTTAAAAATTATTGAACGGATGTTTTACTAGGTCTGGGGGATCGTAAAAATTACCTGTATTTTGTATGTTAACACACTTAATTCATAATTATTGTCAAAATCCAAAGATTTTAATGTAGTTGTGATAATATAATTATATATTATAGCATTCATTAAAGGTAAGTACCTACCATTTCTTATTATTGGTGATATTATTGTGATCCAATTTGAATGTCTATTTATAATTTATTTTAAAAGTTTTTATTGTTTCAATGCAATCTACGAGTATTAAACTATATTATGTATTTTGTTACACTTTGAAAGAGATATGTTTTAATGATGTGGTATTGGGCGATCAAATTTAAATTATGTAATTTAATTACCTATATCTTAATTTTTATTTGATGGGTGCTTTGTTAAAATTCTTTTTATATACTTTATGTTGCCATTTCATGTGTTTATATTTATTTATTGGATACCTAATTAATTAAAAATTAAATGTTTTATATACGTATGAAGATTTATTTGTCTACCTACTTCTAAAGTCAGTTTAATTCTTAAGCAAATTTGTGTTCTTTATTAATAAATGGAGGGAGTTATGCATCAGAAAAACTTTTAAAAATTTATTTTGAATAAGTAGTGCAGAAAAAGCTGAAAATTAGTGATATCTTCTTGTCTTGTATATTAAAAAAAGGATGAAATTGTAGTATTTCTACTATATATTCTGCATAGTTTTCAAAATAATCAATGCCAAAGTTAACCATTGTTTTGAGAACCTCGAAAAATGACATGCTTCCACATTTTTGCTTACAACAAGAAAACCAGTAGTAATTTTTGCTTGTCACCATGAAATATCCAAGAAAATTTGTTGCAAAAATGACCGTATTATCGCCAAAAGTGTGTACTAAAACCCATGGCATATGGTCAATTATTAATATTGAGATCTTCTCATTATTTCTGAATAACTAACGTATCAGTATTTGAATATCTTAGATTAAATACTTATAATTTATAATAAATGTTACCATAGAAAAGTTTTAATACTTATATTTATTAAATATTGTATAATGATTTAATACGACTTTATAACGAGAACTGCAGCCTACGTCACAGGCAACCACGTGCCATCGATTTTTTGGCGAACGTACTTCATCTTATGGGATTAAACTATCCTTCTCTAGTTTACTATTCTTGACCACAAACCACTTAAATTGCTTGAGGATACGTGTAACTTTGTAGTATCATGCTATTCAGGCTATAATACCAACACAAATAATTAAAAAATTGCCAACTACAAGAAACAACATAGTTTATATAAGTGTATTCTGCCGATGCTTACTCTCCTCTCCTACTCTTACTGGTAAATACCAATAGAGCGCTCCTATGAGAACTTATCGAGCTCTCTCGGTTTCAAGCATACCAATATTTTCGATGTGTGAGAACGGTGAGTGGTCACGTGGTACATTTTCTCACACACTATACTTGTCTGCATTTCAAACATACCGTTAAATCTGATTCGGAGGTAGTAGGGGGTAGACGACGTCGCATGCGAGTGCTCCTATAAGAGTTGTCGCATGCGAGGAATTCTCTTAGTTTCGAACATCGGGGTCCAGGGGAGAATGAAAATGACATTTACTTATTCTTTTTATCATGTGTTGTATAACGAAGAAAATTATGTCTAACTAAACGTGTTTTGTACATTTTGATTTTTACTTAGAAAAGGTTGATTTATAAGGTACATACACAACTCCCTTTAAGTAACTCTTTTTTATACTTTTAGTTTTAAAATGTTTGGAACCAGTTTAATTCTCGTTCTAAAAATCCTGATGAAGTATTTACCATAAATTCGATAGCTCGATTAATAGCAAATAGTTGTACTTACCTTTGGCACCTATCCTGGCAACATCCCCGGTCTGGTACCTTTACTTTTTGGGTTTTTCATCATTTCAAGAATCGCTATGTGATTTTTCGAAACAGTTAGCAGTGACCAAAAATATTTATTTTTCTAATAAAATAGTGAAAGTTTTGTAACAAAGTTATTTGTTTATGGTTCTTAATATGATGTACTTTCAAAATATAATTTTGCTATTAATTTTGGATTTTTATATGGATTTTTTTCATAATTAATCGGTACTTACATCACAAGTAGTTTTTATATTCGTCAGAGTATGAGTGATCGTGTTGATAGAATCATCCAATTCAACTTGAAACATTAAACACGATATTCGTTCAGCAAAATTGGAAATCTCTGATAGATCATATAAAAATTGTTCAGGTTTATCTAATGGGACATTAGGTAATGTAGCTAAGTGTGATTTTATTAATTCTAGTTCTTCTGGGTTTGCCCTCTGCAAAAGTAAAACAATATTAATTTATGTCATAAGTCCGGGAAATGCATTTTTACAGTACGAGTCGAAATGTTTATAATTTTGAGACGAGTTACTGTAAAAGTTTCCCGTAAGTAATACGTTTAATTTCATACTGCAGACACTAAATCTTACATTAATAAAACAAAAATTGAAAATATGATCATCCATGATGGAAACGCTAGTTTCTAAGGTTACTGTTTCTGACTTTTGTGAAACGAAATGTCAACAGACAAAATGTCGACAAACAATAACATTCCCGAAGATGTTTTGCTTAAATATAATGAAGCTGTCGGCTCTCTGATTCCCACAAAATCATCAGAAAGGTACCATAGCGAATAGAAACAGTTTTGCGACTGGAAAAGGGTAAACGCAGTCAGTGAAATCAATGAGGAAATAATACTGGCGTATTTGTTTGATCTGGTAAGTTGCACTTAATATTCTTTTGAAGGAATTATTATTGGTGATTTTCTAGTCGAAGAAAATGTTCAGTTCTTCACTCTGGTCAAAGTATTCGATGGTTAAAGCCATGCTACAATTTAATGAAAACGTGGATATATCAAGATTCTGGTATCGAGTCCAGTAAAAATTTACCGGACTCAAATCGTTGACTTAAACATGGCTATTACGATGTAGTATGAAATAAAAATTATTTTAAATCGCCTAAATTGTCACCATTCACATTCCTATCTAATATTCAAAAACATGTATGAGTAAGAGGTGGATTGAAGGTTACTAAGATAGAAAGGTGGTTTCATGAATGGATTTGGAAGTATATGTGCATACTTATGGGGAATCTTGTGTAAAGTCCGCAGGAAAGCTTGTAAGTGACGACGTTAGAACCACCAAAGGTGGCGTAAATAAAAAGGTTTGTCAAAGGAGGGTGCAAATTGAAAAGAGAAGATAAGAAGATATATTTTATTGTTAGAGGAGATAAAAAGAAGAGAATATACAGGATTTTTTGGGTTTAATGCTATATTTATGCAGTAGATATATCCGAAGTAGTGAAAGGGCTTGTTAGATTTAATATGCAGGCCAGTGGGACTAGAACGGAAAGCACAAAGTGAAAATCGAAAATCTCGAAGTTGAGCAAGCTAGAAGAGACTCACATTTGCATAGTATAACCATCATCAAGCTTAGAACGTGTATAAGAGTGATACATTTTGAATAGAGTATCTTCGCTAACCACACCAAGGCAAGAGGGATTGAACCTTCAGTGACATGTCGCTTTGTGTTGAGTGATATGTGGTTGCCATGATAAGTGGTGGTCGAAAAAATGCCTTATATAGAATGGGAATTAATATTGATATTTTTAGGACTTTAGATTTGTTGGGAGGTGAAGTAAGAGTGTTTGGAGGTTTGCAAGAATGATATTGGAGGCTTGTTTGCAGAAGTCGGCAGGAAGTCCATTATTACAGTTTTTTTATCGATTCTGAAAAGCGAAACTCCTTAAGGAAGAGTTCAAAGAAAATATGGTATAGATTGAGAAAATAAAATGTCTCACCACTTCATATATTTGTTGAAGAGCTTCTGATCCAATTAAGGAAGTATATATCAAAATTGTAAATAGCATTTTCGATTTCTTGAATATCGGCTTTTAAACTTTAAGGAAGAGTTCAAAGAAAATATGGTATAGATTGAGAAAATAAAATGTCTCACCACTTCATATATTTGTTGAAGAGCTTCTAATCCAATTAAAGAAGTATCAAAATTGTAAATAGCATTTTCGATTTCTTGAATATCGGCTTTTAAACTTTGTGCCAATATTCCAACATTCTGCGATCTTTTACTGTCAAGCAGTTTGACGGCAGCTGCCTTTGATTTATTTTCTTCTTTTTTAATCGTTGGTTTTTTAGCCACTACTTGTCTAGAAAACAAATCTGTAAAATCTGGAACGTCGTTAATTGAAATTTCTTTAATTTCTTTCCAAAGAGCATTAGATCCATGTTCTTGACCATTACACTCATCAACTGGTGCTATAATTCTCGTCCAATATAGAGGTTTCATTGGTACTTTGGGTGTTACAGCTTGTTTTCTTAATGCTAAAATTAAAATTAAAAAGATGTGAATTAAAATAACTCTTAGATATTTATATTTATTTGCAATAAGCATAAGCCATTTCTCACGTTGTTACATGAGAAACAAAGTAAGCAGCTAAAGCGAAAATTAACAAAAAATGCACCTTACCTAAACCAACTGGACCCGTGGAAATCTCTATTTAAACATAAAGAGATATAGAGATGCATTCTCAATACTACAACTTAGAAGATATAAAAAAACAACATAAATGAAATGGTGATAATAGTTATCACTGTTTAAACTACTAGTATGTCTGATTTTCTTTTCAATAAATTCTAAATAAATAATTTAAAACTAATTGACCCACAATAACAAATAATATATAAGTAAAATTTTAACATAATGTTGGTAATAATAAATGGAAATTATTAAATATGTTTGCAAAAATAATAGTACTTAACATATTTTCAACAGATTGCCACATATTCTAACATTAGACTATTTTTATTAACGCATAACCTACAATATTTGCTAAAACCTATCGGATATTTCTGCTGAAACAAGATAATTATTTTCTATTCGATATGGACATTTCAATAATCATAACCAACAAAAAAATTAAAAAAAATATTAAAATGTCCATCTGGAAACCATAAGCCAGCAATTAATATATTTCCTTGATTATAATACTAATATATTTAAGAAGGTAATATCTCGAAGCAGTAATTACAGGCAAATAACAGATACTAACTTCAAGTAACTTGAATTTTGCTAAGAAAGGTGCCCAGTAAGCTGTTGAGGTATGGTCAGTGGTACCTACTTCATAGGGAGAGGTAAAAAACCTAACCAATTGAAATATTAATCTTGAGAATAACCAGAACCGTTTAAAATCAGCAGAAAAAAAATCATGGGCAAAATTAACTATTTCCCATTTTTTTCATGCCAATTTATCATCTCTGCCTGGACTGAGGTGCTTGAAAAAAAATCCTTTAACATAAAGTCAGTAAACTTGTTCCTAAATATGGGTAGTTATTGTTTATGTTTTGGACTGATTTGGGTAAAATCTTTGGTAAGGCATTTTCAGTGTTTGTCCGACAGCGTAAACATTATTTATTTTAAATAATAGTTATTTACGTTACAAGTCCGGGAAGTGACTTATTACGGTACGAGATAGAATATCTAATCGAGTACCGTAATAATCACTTCACGGACGTGTATCGTACTATATTTTTTTTCATACTGCCTTTGGTTTTAAACGCAATAAAATATGAAACTGAAATGACATATTTGATCATTTTATTAGGAAACATGTAGACTGCTCTGAAAAAATTATGTTACTTGATTTATTCTTAACATGGTCGATTTGCTTTATAAATAAAAATTAACAGCGGTTGCCAGGTAACAATTTAAATAAAGGCAGACATATTAAATTTTTCTGCGAAATACGAAATATCTGCGAAGAAAATGGATCTGAAATTAGATGAAATTGATGAGAAAATTGCGGAAGCGATAGGGCAAATCATTCCAGTTAAATCTGCGAAAAGATATGAAAAATAATATGCGCTGTTTTGCAACCGGCGTGAACAACACAATTTGAAAAGTAGTGCTGATGAAAATGTGATGTTGGCTTACTTTTTAGATGTGGTAACAGTTTTTTTTTTTAAATATTCTTTTTAACAATTTAAATTTTCAGTTAAAAACATTCAACCCTTTTTCATTGTGGTCCAAATACTCGATGGTAAAATCGATGATTATGGTTAATGGGAATGTCAACATATCAAGTTTACCAAAGTTGATAGCTTTATTGAAAAAACAAAATGTAGACCATCAGCCAAACCAGTCGAAGGTGCTGACCAAGGCACAAATTGAAAGCTTCATGAGGGACGCTCCAGATAAAGAATATCTATTACTCAAAGTGATAGCATTACTTGGAGTTGCTGGAGGTTGCCAAAGGTAAGAGATCTATAATTTAGAAGTTATTGATACGGGTGGAGGATACGGGTACTCAGCTAGTAGTTAAGATTAACCAGACAAAAACGCATATTCGACGAGCATTCACTGCGATTAACAGTGATGAGGTTCATTATGTGGATGTGTTTAGAAAATATATGAATTTACAGCAACACGTCTCCCTGAAAGCTCTTTTGGTGGGTTATAGACAAGGAAAATGTCTGTCTCAAAGAGCTGGTATACTTACTGTTGGCGGAGCACCTAAGACAATAGCTGAGTTCTTAAAACTAGACAACTAGAAAAGTATACAGGTCATTGCTTCAGGAGGACATCCTCAACGTTGTTGGCCAATGCTGGAGCTGACCTTAAAGTTCTAAAACAGCACGGTGGATGGAAGAGTTCTTCAGTTGCAGAAAAGTATATAGAAGAATCGATTGAAGGCAAAAACAAGATTGCAAGAATGATCCAAAGGGGCGAAACTTCCGCGATTACAGAAAACACTGTAAATCCATCAACAACTCCATTAATACATATTGCTGGCAACAGCAGTTGTACAATTAATGTCAATCTTCAAAAACTAAAATAAAAGCTTAGTTTATGTTGATTAATTTATTATTTCAAACAACATTGGGAGAATTGAAGAGTACTGTAAAGTACAAGTGTACCGTAAACGAGTCCGGGAAATGGCACTTTACCGTACAGTATGAAAAAAACAGTTTTTTTAGCATTTATTAGGGCATGTTGGACCCATTGTGCTTATTTCTAGTTATTTGTATTTTAATTTTTTATCTTTAAGAATAATTGGCCGTTCAAAATTGCCTATTTTATGTTTACAACTGTCAATGATTTTTTGTCGGGCGAAATTTAAAATAAAATAAAATTTTGCATTACATGAAGTTTTGGCGATAACCTTTGCTTTGAAATGGTTCATTGTACATCTTATCATTAGCTAAAAAAAAGTTATGGCAAAAATCCTTTTTTTTTCAATTATATCAATATTTTAAAGTTAATCCATTGGGTTCCTCTATTTCTAAGTGTTATGAAAAATTATCGTACAGTACAATACCGTACATTTAGATTATAATAACTCAATTAAATGCTGCTGTCAAATTTCAAATTCCGACTTTTGTAAGCTGTCAACTATCCGTCAAACCAAAAGTAAGTGCTAAAAAGGGACAAAAATCAAAGATTTGTGTATTCGTTGTGTTAATTTTAAATGTTATGGCAAATTTTTACATGAAGAATGTTTATAGGAAGGGAGTTTTTTAAGCACGTTAGGGGAGTGGTGAAATGAACTTAGAATTATTTATTTCATTATTTAGCTTTAATTCCAAAATATTTAAAAAAACTTAAAAAAGGATAGTTAACCCCTAAAACAGAGTAGTTGTTACTGTTTACAGGGTGTTGCAGAAATTTCTAACATCAAAATCGTAATTAGTGGTCCAAAAAATCCCCTGGTACCTATTTTCATGAAATTTCATTTAATATTGCCGGAAATATTAAATTTTTTTTGGCAAACAGTTTGGCCAATTTTTACAGCGTTTTGGACCAACTCCCAGTAACCAAACTAATTTACTCGGATACTTGACAGCTTTATTAACAAATTTCAAAAAAAATTAAGATGATCTGATTTGCCTGTAATTACTGCTTCATTTTCCAAAAAAGTTTTCCTCTTTTCCTGTATGATACTTAGAAAGAGAAGTAATCGGAACATGGCTGTCAAGTAGCAGAGGATTAAAGACTAAAAAAATGTATTTTACGTTAGTCAGGAGCAATAGTATGAATTAGCAGTATAAAATATGTACAGAATATACGTATAGAGCATGCTAATGTGTTGATTTAAATGGGGTTACATCTTTTATATATTAGGTACTTAAAGAACAATTACCACGATAAAAGATTGAAATAACATACAAGATTTATACAAATAAATGTTCATTAAGAATATTTACTATTTAACTGAGTATGCAATTTAATTTCATGTTTACAAAACTCTTTTTTCATTTTTATGATTACAAAAATTAAATAATTTTGTGGTACCTTTCTAAAAAAATTTAAAATACCCTCGTAAAAACATTATAATACTTGGCAAAAAGTTTATAAATATTAGGTTACTTTAAAAAATCGACAGGAATCTACAAGTGGCATATCCAGAGAAATTACTAAACTTGAAGGACTGAATATCTCAAGGCAAACAATTACACGAAGATTAAATGCGATAAATTTGTATCGCAGAAGACCTCTACGTGTTCCCAAACTAACCTATCAACGAAAAATTGTAAGGTTGCAATGGGCTCAAGAAATGTTACACCATGGTCCTAACTGGAATTACGTGATGTTATCTGATGAATCAAGAATTGGCTTGGTTTCTGATTCGCAAAGAACGCTAGTTTGGGGAGCCCCAGGACGACAAGCCCGATTAGAAACAGCCCAACCACGTGTTCCAATTGAAGGTGGGAGTATTATGGTTTGGAGTGGTACACGGACGCCTCTCCTGGTTTTGGAGAGAACAGTGACTGGTGCAGTGTACATCGAGGAAGTTTTAAATCCTGTTTTGCGTCTATTCCGGGGGGAGGTAGATAATGGATTTGTGTTTATGCATGACAATGCACCTTCGCATCGAACAGCTACAGTACAAAATTTTTTGGAAGAGGAAGGAATATCCACATTAAGATGACCATCAAATTCCCCTGACATGAACGTCATTGAAAATGCCTGGGAAATTCTTAAAACACGCATTAAGAAGCAAAACCCTCCCCCAATTACTCTAAGAGAACTAAAAGATGCTGCTCGTGAAGAATGGGAGTGAATTCCACAAGCCCAGCTGGACCATTTAATCGATAGCTTGCCACATCGCCTACAGTCATGCATACAGGCCCATGGAGGAAATACTGATTATTACATTTTTCACCTCAAAAGAATAAATAATTTTTTTTGTATGTTTATCTGACTTCGAGATTTATTTAGTATTGGTTAGAGTTGTAGATGTTTACTTATATCAAAAAAATTATTTATAAAAATTAATAAAAAGATGAAATATTCCATTATTTCAAACTTTTGGACATGTATATATTAAGTTATTGTAAAGATCACCATGATATAGTTTTTTCCTGGTTTTTCTATATCATTGCACAGTTATACTGATCTTAGAGGGAAGTACATCCAGGATAATCCCTTGGGGCTAATAACATCTAGGCTTTAATATGTTTATGTCTTATTACTTCCATACTTGGTCTACTAGCCTTACCTACTTAATCAACATCAGGTACCTAGCTACAAACAAACAAAATGTAACTTCGATATGTCAATCTGACAATTCTAGTTTTTTAGAGAAACAGCTGTAATTGTGATTTTAAACCTATTTTTTTCAATTAAACTTGGAAGTTGAGTTACACCGAAGAGTTTTTTATTATTCTTAGTAAGATGGACTTCCAAAAAGTAAGGGTTAGCACAATAAATTTAAAGTGACGAAGAATCAAAAAACATGCAGAAACAATTATTACGACAGTGCCGTAAATTGTGGCTTGATAAAAGGAAGTATTCACTCCCAGACGAAAAACCATCCTTTAAAATTGTTTAAAACAGCCCAATATGTGTAAACTATTTGCCGAGTATGAACAAAAAATATAGGGTGTCAAAACTGTGGGCTAAAATAATTAGAATATTTAAAATAAATCACTCTATATCTCGGTTAGCAGCAATCTTTGATTTAAGTGTTTTGGCTTAAATCTTCATATTTCGTGCTACGGTTTCAGGATAATTCTTTATGAAACACACTTTATAAACTACAAAAATAATAATACTTTAAACGTACAAATGTTTTCATACAAAACCCATCGTTTTATATTTCTTTTTCGTTAATTTTGATATATTTTAAAAATTAAATCTGACTTATCAATACAAAGTAACAACTCCTATCCTACATAGACATTATGCAGTCAGATCAAAATGTAATCAAAAAATCAACTAAACAAATTAAAAATATCGGGATGAAAAAATCAATGCTCAACTAAAAAAGTCATTATGAATAGAATTCATAAATTTTATACTAGTATATGAGCTGCTGGGGGTGTGCATGCGTTTACGGCAGGAGTCAATGAAGATTATTACTAATTTCCTGACTATCCTGTCTTGGTATTCTTTGGTAATTTCTTCGAAGTACTCTTTAAGACGGGACAAATAAAACTTAATTCTTTCTTCGCGCTGTTTAAATATGTTAAGAACTTTTGTACTCTCATTCTACCGTAGTCCTACTACGTATCATCCACATATCAACCATTACTTCGGTTGTTTTTCAGCTTGTTGGATAGTTATTTTTTTCAAATTTTTTCATACACCTTACAAAGGCATTACAAGCAAATGGTTACACCAAAAAAGACATCAGCCGGAAGGCAAAAGCAAGGAAATAATGCAGCATTATTGCTCCGAATTTTTTTACTGTGAACCGAATTGCATACAATTTTGGAATTAGATTCATCTTACCCTCAACTTCAAAAGTGAAAATGGTTTGAACTCCGCAAAAAACTCAAAAAATATAGTTTTTATCGAAAATTTTATAAAGAATAAAATTGTAGCAAGTAAAAAATTAACAATTTGGATTTTTATAAAGTATTCTAAGTGCAATATTAAGCTGGATATTAAAGATCAAAGCCGTTTTTTTATTTTGTCTGAAATTTAATCGATGTGGTCAATGCCATCTAGCGACGAGAGGATGCATTTTACGCATTCTAATAAAAAAGAATTTTGTAGTGCTTGAAATAAGCTTTAAAATGAGAACTATTAAAAGACTTTTGCACATAAAATAAGTGAGCTCTATTGCAAATAAGAAGACCTTTAAGTCCTTTAACCCTTCACCGTTTTAGAAAAAGGTTTTTTACTATATATTGCAATGAAGGATGTTGTAGCTCTCTTAATAACCTTTACAATGGTTTTTTATAAATTGTGATATCATGAAAATTGAAGGAGTTATGGTCCAAAAACTTATCATATTTTTTTCTCTTAGTAACTGAAAATTTCGGAGTGTGAATATTTGGAGCAATGTGAAAGTACGCAGTATAATAGAGACCCAAAACTATTGACTGACTCTCAGTCTGACGGCGTCGCCGCGCTTATATGCTGCCTGTGAGCTTGTTGAGTGTGGGTTGAGCATAATAAGAGGGTTTATCTAGAAACCCAGATTTGCCAACAAAAAAATTCATCCAACGGATAGGGGGTGGGTCATGAATGACGGTTTATTAAATCCACTTAAGCACCACAAGAACTGCTGAAAATGACTTTTTGCAACTGCAAAAAAGGATGTGGAGCGTCTTGCGGATGCAGAAAAGTTTTTCTGTTTTGTAATACCTAGTACCTGTGGAACATGCGGTGGAGATAACTGCCAAAATAGCCCTCCAATTCAGCCAGAAGATGTTGAATATTATATTTTAATACCTAATAATAGTACAATTTTATATAATTGGTAAATATTTTATTCAATATAGGGCAATTTTTTACTCTAAATTAAATTATTTTTAAATATGTAATCATATATTTACTGTTTTAATTTAGGGGTGGTTTTAAGGGTAGAAAAGCTTAAGAATATGATAATCATTTTCGAGAGTGTGGAATAATATTTAAATCCTTTTCATTTTATCAAAAAAAAATTTTTTAACAATTTTTTATCAATGGGTAGTTTTCAAGGGTTGAAAGGGGTTTGAAAATTTGATAATTATTATAAAGAATGTAAAATATTACTTACTCTATACTTACATCTTTTTATGTCATGCCAAAGTATGTTTTTGTAATTTTTATAATTTAGGGGTTGTTTGCAAGGGTTGTAAGATTTTAGGGGTTGAAAATGATTTTAATATGAAGTAATTGTGTTATAAAACACTTTACAATTTCACCATTTACTATTAGACATGTTTTCTAGCGAGAAAATGGTAAATTTTTCCATTAAGGGGTTGTTTACACCCCTTAAAAATCATAGGCGGAGTTCAGATCATTTTCACTTTTGAAGTTAAGGGTAAGATGAGCCTAATTCCAAAATTTCATGCAAATGGGTTGACAGTAAAAAAATTCGGAGGTAAGACCGTATTTTTCGCTTCAATAACTGCACTAAAAAGAAAAATCAACATAACAAAAGACTAATTTGAAAAAACCAAATTAAAACTTTTTTTAAAAAACAAGAAAGGTAACAGATCAGCAAAGGACCAAAGAGATAAACTAAATCAGTAGGAGTTTTTATAATCTCATGTACTTGTGGTAAAATATGGGGCAGACAGAAAAATCCACAATCAGCGACACGGGTTATACCAGGGGAATTAACACACATCAAAACATTACTTAACCAGACTGTATTTCGCCATGCTACCTTTCCTTAGTTTACCGTCCTTACGAACCCTAAAATCAATTCCGACTCACTGTATATTAGACACAACCTTATCACCGCTACCAAACCTACCCCTTACAATAGAACGCACCTGAAACAGAACCCTTACAAAAACGAATGCAACCATCCAACCGGAAACCATTGTCAACCCCCTTTATAAATTAAGGCACACTCTCTGTATTGTCCCTTTCTCTTGACCATAACCAGACCAGTCAGACGAACATTGATCATCTGTACATTTTTTGAATGTATCACAGAAGATATACCCGCTAATAGGGAGAGATATATTCGTTCTTACGGAAGTAACCACTGTAGTAGTTCTTTCCTGGTGACATAGATGTATCCAAATGTTCTAGCAGTCTTTCATGTGACGAAGATGTATCAGAATAACGTAGCAGTCCTTATATTTGAAGTAGATGTAACCACCACCCGCTAAAACCATAAGTATAAGTAGGCAGAGTGAATTAACCGAGCCCACCGGACTACGAAAGCTCAAAGGCAAGTCTAGTCCACTTATTAAGTTCCATTTACACCTCCTGTGGCAAACTACAATTTTTTCAAATAAACAAATAATCTTTTTATATCAGTTTTATTTATATACCCGCTGACTATAAGTTCAGTTTTATTACAAGGTGTTTCTATCTTTTTCACCTTAGTTTCTTTGTGTAGTTTCAGTTGTTTAATCGTAAACGTATAAAAAGATAGTGGCGCCCTTAACCATTATATACCAGCAATCCTTTCTATAGTAAGCATGAACTTGGAGACGAACCACTCCTTGAGAGAGTCTCATAGCCGGGATCTCTTTTGGGAACTAATATTGTTACAAAGGAAGAAACCACACATTTTCCAAAAATTTGGCACACAACATTAAAAGGCATCAAAACAAAACCATCCAACCAATACTGCGCGAGAACAACTTTAAAATGCGCGAAAGTATTAACAGAGAATTCAGATTCATATGTTCTCCCAAGAAGAGTACCTACTTCCAACATTACCAAAGACCACGGCAGAAATGGCCGGAAATTAGTAATTACATACATACTAATCTGTAAGATTTGCAGTGAAAGTATTTCTGTGCTAAACAACTACCTGTTTTTTGTGAATTCCATCCTACTGCTGGAGGTGGGGGTAAAGGTGCTGGTCCTTCCTTTCTTGATGTTGCAGATGAAGCTCCTGACACAAAAAGAGCATCACCTATACTAGGAATAGGTGGTGGCGGTGGAATACCTTGCATTGGTGGCGGTGGTGGAGGACGTGAAGGGTGGATAGCTGTTAGATTAGGCAAAGGTGGAGGAGGAGGAGGAGATGAAGAGTGGGTATCTGTTAGATTAGGCAAAGGTGGAGGAGGAGGAGGTGAAAAGTGGTTATCTGCAAGATTAGGCAAAGGTGGAGGAGGTGGTACTCTAGGTTCTATATTAGACATAGGTGAAGGTAGAGGTGGTGGTAGTGGTGGTGGTAATGGTGGTGGTAGTGGTGATGCAACAGATGCTTCCGAACTAGAAATATCATATAACGGCGAAGGAGAAGGAAACTCAATTTGTTGTTGAGATGATACAGTACTATAAACATCTGGCTGCAGTTGATGTTTCACTAATCTTAAATCAGGATGGCAGAAGTTGCATGTCAAATTTGGAGAGGTCTGCGATAATACTGAAGAAAATGTTTTACATGAAGCAAATTCAGATTTAGTTACTGGTGACGGTTCATCAAAATTAGTTTGCGTCGACGTATCTTTTGTTTTATATGAACATTGTTCCTTTATTCTTGGCGAATCTAATGGCGAGCCAAAATCTTTCACAGCATTTTTTGTTAGATTTTGAATTTCCATCAAAGTCTTATATTTTTCTATTTCCTGCGTTAGTCGTTTTATCTCTTCTTCCAGAGTTAATATTTCCACATCTCTAGCTGAATTTTTTAACTCATGTCGTGGTTTTAACACATCATCGATTATTGAAAAAGGGCTACTTATCGTATAATTTTCATTAGGAGAACCTAAAACCTCCAAGGGCGACATTGGTGGCCACGATATCATACTGAGCCTACCAGGAGTTTGAGGAACAGTTACGGGTGCTTCTGTGTGCGTCCAAAAATATATACAATCAGGCTAAAACCAATAATTTATGTTACTTTAAAATCGATTTATTGAATTTACTAATTCACAGTGGAGTAAATACTACAGAACGTGCAGCAGCAGGGGTGGGCTGTATAATAAATACAAATATGAAGGGACAACTGTACAAATGGGTAGCTATTTCGGAAAGATTATTGTTAATACATATGAAAGAAAATAATAATGAACAATGGGCAATCCTAATAGTTTATGGCCCCAATGAAGATGAAAGAGCACAAGAAAAAAAAGATATGTTTTGGGACAAATTGTCTGAAATTAGGGATGAGTGTGATGAAGTGGTTTACGTATTAGGAGACTTTAATGGAAGAGTAGGTAAAAAGATGTTAATTTTCCAACTGTACTAGGTAAATACGGTAAAATGGTAAGAAACGATAATGGAAGAAGACTATTGGAATATTGCCTAATGCATAACTTTATTTTAAATACGATGTATAATATAAGATATACACTTATACACCAGGGCCGAACCGAACAGAGGAGAAAAATCAATTATAGACAATATACTAATACAAAAAGAAAAAAGAAATCAAGTACAATATGTGAGAGTGAGAAAGGGTCCTGAGATAGGAAGTGACCATTATTTATTACTGGCAATAATAAAGAAAAAAAAACTTAATAAATGAAAACAAAAATACGAAGCCTAAAATAATAGAATTTGAAACTATTAAATCTCACAAACAAAAGGACAAACAATTAGCCAAAAAATATGAAGAACTGGTAAGACAACAAATTGATTTAGAAGCAATTGATGATGAAAACAAAACGTTAGAGCAAATGTGGGGTACCTTTAAGACAATTCTTATCAACTCTGCAAAAGTAATATGTTGTACCAGCAAAATAACTAACAAAAAAAAACAAACATCATGGTGGGCCCATATTGGATTTTATCGAGAAGCGACACTTGGTCAGAATGAACGATCAAAGACAAGTTAAAAAAATATGGGAGACGAGAACCACAATAAAAAGAAAGAGAGGAAGGCCAAGAGCAACATAGAATGCAGATATATGCAAAAGGTTTAAGAACAGAGGAGTCACTTGGCAGAAAGGATCAAAGGTGTTGGCACAAAATAGTTTAAAAGTTAAAATAGTACTAAAAATAGTACTAACCTTGAAAATGTTGTACATAGGAACATCCTTATCTGGCAGCTGCTTTAAAACTCCCGCTGCTAAGAGATTTGTACAAAACTGAACCACTAAAATTTTTAAATCCTGACAATTAATTTCTTTGCTTATGTCATTTTTTTCGTTAAACTCCGATATACACCAGTTAACTAGCATGTGACCTAAAAAATATATAAACAATAATATACAAGCAAGTAGTTGATGTTTAATTGAACTTGAATTGAATTCAATGTATCACCTTTTAAATCACCTGATTTAAAAAGAATAATTATTATAAGTTCAAATATGTTTTATCTTTTTCACAATGATTTTATTTCCAAAATATGTTGTAGGATTTTTCCAAATAAGTAGCAGACAATAGTTGAAGAAAGCCACATCAAATATTCATAGTAATAGTAATGATGCTAATGGGTTCAATCTTTAAAATAACAGTGAATGAAACGGTTATACCATCATTTAAACTTCATTCGTGGTACAAGAATACTACAAAGCTTATTCATGAAACAAGTGGGACCTAAATACAAACCTATTGGACAAAAACCTAAAAGGCATTGAAATTCTTATATTCTTAACCTCTACCTCACTGCTCAATGAAATCTTTAAAATCTATTATAAATTATTATATTTTTGCCGAAATTAAATGTATAAAACTGAGATGAACATAAATGCAGTACAAAAATTCATAAATATCTTTCAATGCTCAAATACTAGATTTGTTATCTTATCACAGTGAAAATGTATTTGCGTTACACATGCTAGATTATAATTTTATACCATTGAAGGAAACATATATGTCTATCTATTTAACGAATTAAAAAGTAAAAAATATATTTCCTAATTTGCCTATTATACAGGCAAAAATCTTAAAATCAATCTGAACTTACGTGTCTATAAGAAATTATAAAACACTAAATTAATAGTTCATAATAACTCAAAGAACTAGGTAAACCAGTAGACCATGTTAATTGTCACGTACACTGATTAATTTACTTAAAATATGAAACAGATAAGTTGACATCGTTATCTGAAATAATCATAATTTTTTACAAATTTAAGAGCTATTTTAATTTCATTCTTGTTTGACGACACTAAAAATTGTTCCACTTGAACCCTCTAAAATCCTCTAAAAACCCTCTAAAAAGTTTTTTCCTGAAAACTTTCAATATTTTTCAATGACTTTCCATGTTATATTAAGCAAAATATCGCCACTATCGCGTCTATAGAATATATCTTAGAATATCTTTGGACGATGTTTTTACTATTGGAGTTTTACTGGAGTCCTTTACTAGATTTTTGGATTAATAAGTAAAAAAAACATAAAAAGGTCGAATATTAGTTCTTAGTGGATCTATTAATCGTGTAATTTTTTTAATCCATTTAAAAGGTAAAACTTAGTTCCTTTTAATTTTTTAAAATGAACTGGTAGTTACTGCTGCTACACATTTATTTTAGGTTTACGCATCATTTTCTTAAATTTCTTTACTAAAAAACTTGTTAATCGAATTTTTGACCATTTTAGTTTTTCCAGTAAGTTTACTTTGAACTTTTGGAACCTATTTCAGTTTTTATGAATATGTATAGGTAATGGTAACCGAATATATTTAAACACTTACGATTTTTAAAATAATCTGCTCAACTGCTTTTTGGTAAATTTTAATTTTTGTTTTTTTTTCCCTTTTAAAGAGCTTTTCAATATATTGCCATATATGAATATGTATATCGTGAGTTTTTAATGACCATCCGGTATGTAGTATAAATATTTTCCTTCGCTGTTCGGTCCTTACCTACTCGTTATTGCTTAGTTAAGATAAACAAATGATAACATTTTACACTTGAAAAAACTTGAATGATTGCCTTTTTAAAAATAATACCCCAATAAATATTCTATTTATAATTTTGATTTGAGAAAAAAACATATATAAATAAAAATATTGTGTAAAATCTATAAATTAATATCGTTTAATGTAAATACAAATAGCCAATTCATATTCAACAGAATCAAACATGTTTGTTTTAAAATTAATCCAGCCCTGAAATTTCTAAAGGAAACTGATATACTCCAAGAATAAATGTAATATTATTTCGTTTATCGCGTAGGGTCATTGCAAGAGGCAGCACCTCTCGGGTATACTTATTCGCTCTCTTTTTAGGGACGTTTTCTCACTCCCAATGCCCAGCCTTAAAGGGGATTACAGCACCGGTCATATTTTTCGATCCGGAATATCTCAGAAACTATTTAATAAAAATAATTGACATTTTGGGAAATTAACTTAGACAAGATTATCTAGGACAGGGGTTCTCAACCGGTGGGTCGCGACCCCCCAGGGGGGTCGCGTGACGAGTCTGGGGGGTCGCGAGATAGGTGATAAATGAAAAAAAAACTCAGGACATATATATATGAGCGGCGAATATCAAATGAAGTGACCATGTACTTATTTAGAAACTGAGTTGTTAAATACAATAAGTATATTTAATCAATTTACAATTAATCAATACTATTTTAAAATACAACTATAATTAACAAGAAGGCTGTCTCCGCGGCTTTAAATACACCACACGTCAGTTCTGTAAATACACTGCGCACAGTCTTTTCCTGCTTTGATATTGAAGTATTGAAAATGATTAAAATTACTTTCGTTACATTTATTACCGGATCGTTTATTAATTATTAAGAAATTAGTGCTTACTAACGTTTCTATTCAGTTTTAAATAGTGTTTTTTATGTTTTTTAAAACTAAATATTGCATACAAAGGCTTACTTTACGATGTTAGAAGAAGGGGGTCGCCAAAATTCTCAACCTAAAAAGGGGATCGCAGCGTTGAAAAGGTTGAGAACCCCTGATCTAGGGCATCAAGGAGAGACATTACAAAAAAAGATTAACAATTCCAAGAAAAAAAAAACCGAGAGGCCTTAAATATTAAATTTTTTTAATTTCCATCCTTGAGGCCCTGGATAATGAGATTTTTAATATGGTCCCCGATTTTTAATCCTCTAAGATTACTCATCGAATTTTTATCACTGTTTGAAATTTCCTTTTCGTTTGATGGCGCCCTCAGACGTGTTTGGTGTAAATTAAACATCGTAACCCTTGTTCCAGTCATTAGAGGTGGAAACAGTGAACCTTGTTACTTGTGTTGAGTGTTAGTTACTGTGGTTAGTTTCGACTGAAGTTTTTGGCTTTTGGTATAATAGAATGGGTAATAGGAAAAATATTAGGAAGATAAAGTACGCTGTTTACAAGACACGTAGTATATTATATTACAAGTAAATTGATTATGATTTCTTTAAATATTTTTGTCTAGCCGTATATCAAAAACTATATATAATAAAATGTGAATATCTTAGGACAACTGTATTCGAATTTTATGATACAATTTTTGTTAAGGTAATTAAGGTTACTTGATTTCATTGATAGTTAATTGCAAAGTAAAAATAAAGTAAATGAACATTTTAAAAAATAGGACTTAGCTACTTCCTCAGAATAATTTTAAAATTCTCTAATCCTTTTTTATATTATTAGAGCAAGTCTTAAACGTTGGCGAAGAACACCAAGTCATCCAGAAGATATGCCAGATGTATCTACTGAAAACATTGTTGAGGATATAACTGATAATGTGTTAGAACAAAGCCAATCAGAAAATTTTTTGAACACTGCCCTTTAGAAGTGCCAAGACAAACTGTATTTAAGCTGGAGAGACAAAGACTATATAATAAATATTAATTATTTTTGGGAACATATTTTTCGGAGTAAAATTACCCACAAAAAGTCAAAATTGTTTACCATCACAATCCCTACTTCCTATCTATTATACATACATACTATAACGGGATGTATATTTGAGAGAAAGTAAAAACCTACAGCATTTCTGAACAAATTGGCAAGGAGCAGTAAATTTTGAAATTAAAAATCATAATCAGCAAACATGAAATTCATCTACATATTGTCAAACAATTTAAATTTTCTAGTTCTGTTTATCGATTTTTAAATAGAAATTACATGATAATTTTTATAATAATTTTTTTCTCAAAAATACAAATATACTTTTTTTCAAGGAGAAAATCTGAAAAAAATAACAAAAGCAGTCTTAACGATGAAAATATTTAAAGTGTAATTAGGTTTCTAGGAATTTAAGGATTTTAATATATAATACTTCTCGACATTTTTCTGAGAAATGTTAACCTTTTTTTTACTTTCTCTCTTTGATGTCCTCGATAATTTTGCCTAATTAATTTCCCGAAATTTCTATTATTGCCATCAAATAGTTTTTGAGATATTTATGAAAGAAAAATAGGAGCGATGCGGTGTCCTAATAATTAAATTTTCGGCTGGGCGGTGTATTTACTATAAAATCCTGAATCTAAACTGAAAAGTTTTAACTACAGACTACCGACCCATATAATAAGTAGATAATATTATGTATTTATATGTGCATACGTCGACCGTACCCAAGCCCATCTCTAATTTCCTACCCACCCAAAATTCTAGCCCATGGAAGATTTGTAATATCTCGGTGCATCTCTGTTCGAACTTTGAGGGTGCTTCTAACACTGAATTTACGGGCGGGTGCTGTACTCGCCTTAATTAGTTGACTAAGATTAGCAATGAATGGTAGGATGATATTCCTAGATACCTAGTGGAGTAAAATAATCAGTCCACATCCACATCCTGCTCTGCGGGATGAGACTTACTGATACGCGCCATTCTCGAGACATCGTTTACCGCATTCCAACTCAACGTTGAGTGCTTATATTTGTTTTGCCGTTTTTAATTATAAGGATAATTTTTAAATAGAAACAATAAACACTTTCGGGAATGGCAATAAAACAAATTTCGGTGAAGAATACTCCGCAGCTGTAACAGAACTGTTAGAAAATTTTGTAAGCATAAGTGAAATAGCATCAAATTTCACGGTTGATATGGTTAATGCCATGAAAAAATTTAATAAAACTTTAATAGTATATTAAACAACGCATTTCATATGGCTTTCTGTTCAAGTTTAAAAAACGCCAGTCACAACAGTAATATGAAACAAGTTGTTCATAATATTTTTTATATTTTGCCATTTTATCATTTTTGAAATTAGTTTATTATTTGTATGTAAATTACGAAAATTTTGATTTTAAAATGATTGCTGGTAGCACTGTGTAATTTTTAACATTTGACAGTTTTGACATTTAAACTATCAAATATTATTGTTTAAAAATATTTTATAATGAATAATACACCAATAATAATACATTATGTAAGTAAAAGATGATATTCATATTCACAAATACTTTCTTAAAGAACGCAATATAAAATTAATAAATTGCTATTGGCCACAATGTCATTGTCAATAGTCTCATATTGCCAACCATTTAAAACAAAAATTTGCGTGCGTAAAATTTACATTACTTTTATTCATTTACTACTTTAGGT
The DNA here is from genome assembly GCA_035357415.1 of Ophraella communa. Classification (NCBI taxonomy): domain Eukaryota; kingdom Metazoa; phylum Arthropoda; class Insecta; order Coleoptera; family Chrysomelidae; genus Ophraella; species Ophraella communa. Next base: position 7,103,106 of record CM068994.1, on the reverse strand, counting down.
ACTAATTAAAATAAAAAATTTGAAATTAATAGAAAAATAAACAATCAAATGGCTTTCAGAATATTTAAACAAACTACTTTTATTATTTCAATTAAACGTACCTTCAAATTTTTCATACAACTGGAAATCTAGTTTTTCCGGAACAAATTTTGGCTTCGTTATTTTGGCTTCTAGATCCGTTCGACTTAATGTAAAAGAAGCTACTTTTTTCAGTATTGCTTGGTCAATCGATTCTGGCGTATCCAATGTAACGGACGTATGTCTCTTATACTCTAAAATTAACAATACAAATAATATTAAAAAAACCTTATGGAAGATATTAGACATTTTTTAATTTTTTGGTCAGGGATGTATGTATAGGCTTCGGTCTGTCAGCTAAATACAATTATATGCAGTGTGGAACAACAAAAAATCATTCGAACTAGCGCTTTTTGTAATACATTTTTTGCACTAACCTTTGGTAGTTATCAACACCAACTTTATTATTAACTTTCTCTGTCTTTAAATAAGTACCCCTTTTTAAAATTCCATGTTCACGACGCTCAATATATAATTTGTTCCATGCGTAGCTGTTTGCTACTAATTAGCGAATTAAAAACCACAACCTGGTGGACTGTAAACATATTATTACAAAGAGACCATTTACTAGATTCGTCTTTCCAGTTAAGGCTAGAATCTTCTTTCCCTTTGAGTTGGCGTGTACTCTTTCGGTTTATATGGTTGGAATAGTGATAAAAACAAAGTTATAACTTATACAACTGTATCCTTATGTTTCTAACCTAACCTCTTCTCAGAAGAAGATTTTGTTCCTGCTGCAGCTTTTCTCCCAGCTTAGGCAGCTGATGAAACTATTCGTGGGAATAGCAGTGTTCCAGACGAAAAGAAAATGAGAATAATCAAGAATCATTTCCTGATTAGATGCCGCTACCTGGACCGTCAGGACTAGAGACACCAGAATTGAAGACAGCACAGAAAAAAAATACAATAGGAAACAACATTCAGGCATAGTTACATTAACGCCCATGAAAGAAGTGTTATGAAAAAAAAGACAAAAAACAAAGTCAGTTGAGAAGGAAAAATATGAAAGCAAACGCAAAAAAACAGAGGTACAAAACAAAAAATTGCAGAAGACGATTTTGCACAAGAACAAATAGAAACACAAAATAGTGAGCTCAGAAAAAATGTTGAAAGAAGCTGTAACAAAGTAAAGGTGGTCACAGAAGAGAGCACTTCAGAAGATGGGGATGATGGGGATTCAAGTGCGAAGGAAGTGAAAGATGACATATGTATAATCTGTGGTGATAAAGGAAAGCATGGCATAGACCGCCATTTCCGGATCGTGGCAGGTAATGACGGCCACTGGACAGATATATACAGTGCTTTTCAGATAAAGTATACTGGTATTTAGGAAAAATCCAAAAACACGTCAATTTATGTTGGAAGGGGCATTATGGCTTATTTAAACTTACTGGAAAAGCCACCCCCTCACCCCTAGCAGCATCCCCCTTTTTTAAATTACTTCTCATTGTAATATTTAATATTGGGGGTTGTATGGAATAAACACTTTTTCACTAAAGACATTAAATTATATTTACAATGACTGGATTAGGGTACAACACTTATTTACTATAAATAAATTATATGAATGCAACATAGTGAACTTGATAATGAATATCATACATTGAACCTTTCGTCTATTCTTTGCCGTGTATTTATTTACTATTTCTTGTTTATTTAGCCTTCCTCGCAACACGATATGACCGTGAACGTGCCATACTATTAACAAACTACTGTAGTCTAGGCCAACAATATTTTTAATAAACAATTTAATTAAAAATACGAAATATACGGGGTGTTCATACCATATCATATTTTTTATGTAAAATTTGGATACTCTTTTTTGAGCTGCTTTCAAAAATGTGTAATACTTGTAGGTTAAAGTGGTTAGTTTTTATTACATTGTTAACAAGAATTTGCAGTCACTATTGATAGTGTACTTTGATACATTATTTATTTTGTTTCGCTAAAATGGTTTACTCTTTGCAAGAAAGAATTGAAATTGTAGATTTATACTACCAAAATAATAATTGTGCAAGAGCTGCTGCTAGAATATTTAACGAATAACATGACGGAAGACATGCAACTCATAAGTATGTAATTCAACTGCTGGAGAAATTTACCACAACAGGCTCTGTTTGCAATAAAGTGCATAAGCGATTAAAGATTAAAGAGTTTGAATTGTTGTACAACCCATTTTATAACAGGCAAATAAGGTAAAAGTAAAAATAAGTAAAATTGGTACTATTAAAAGAAAAATTGTTTATCTCATAAACTAACCACTTTAACCTACAAGTATTATACATTTTTGAAATCAGCTCAAAGAGGAGTATCCAAATTTTACATAAAAAATATGAGAAGAAATTTAAAAAATGGGATGCTGCTAAGGGTGAAGGGGTGGCTTTTCCAGTAAGTTTCAATAAGCCATAATGCTTGCCCCTTCCAACATAAATACCAGTATTACAAAAGTTATTAAAGGTGGATACTTTTATCTGAAAAGCACTGTATATAAACTTTTTTCAATTTTTAATCTAACATGATGAATACGCTTACCTTTAAATTTCAAAAACCATATCGCTCGACTTATAAGATGTGTCATTTTAAGTATTTTATACTTAAAAAATACTGAAAAATACTTTCTTTTAGTTTATTCATATAAATTACTCAGAGACTCGTTGTAAAAAACCGACTTTGTACTTTAGTTGTAATAAAGCAACTATTTTTACCGATTTATTTAATTATAAAAAACCGGAATAGTTCGTGCTGTTATGAAAAACAATCTACTGATTTCCATTACAAGTAAATTTATACAAAGTGAAACATTATAAGAATTAACATTAGGCAATGCTCACGGCCAAATAAAAAAAACGTAATATCTTATATATAAAATTCTCGTGGCACAGTGGGCGTGATCGAACTCCCACTGTCTTTTCTTTGGCCACTTCCAATCCGCATTGCTCTATCCTTTTCACAATCTTTCTACGCTTTTTCTCCGCCTTTCTTTATATATCTGCCTCTCCCTATGCCGTACACACCAGGCACACGTAATCCGCATATACCGTAATCTCGCATCCACCTTCGCATTTTTCCCACAAACCTTATCAAACACGCACTTCCAGAGCGTCGGTCCCAATACCGATCCCTGAGCCACTCCCATCTCCATCCTCCACTATCTCGAATCGACCAAAGGCCACCCCGTCAGATAATCCAACACCGCCATTTTGCTGACCCCATTGAACGCATTCCCGACGTCAAAGAATACAAGTAAGGCCAATTTTTATTCCTTCAACTGCCCTCCCTAGCATTTTCCACCAAGCTCATGACTCTGCCCAGTGCAGAGATACATGACTTCCCCTTCATAGACCCATGCCTAAGGCCCCCATTTCTTTCTACTTCCTCCTCAATTCTAGTCTTCAATATCCCCTCCAACACTTTACTTATCCCCAAAGCAGGCTGCTGGGCCTGTAGTTATCTGTCCGCTTCTCCTCTCTACCCGCCTTCTGTTAGGCAATTTGGAAATTGAAAAAAAGGGGGGGGTTCCATTTGAAAAAAATGGAGATGACGTCATTACACGAAAGTGGTTCACCCTGTATATTAGATTATGATTTGAAACAATAGTAAATTGATATCAAAAATCGACCTGTTTTGGGAATTTAGCCAAAAATGAATTTATGCGTTACTTTATGGACGCACTGTATAGTATATGGTATTGTTAGTACAAAGAATTTAAGGGGGTTGCTGATTACCTGTATTTTTCATGCATTATTGTAAGCTAAGAACATGAAATTGATTACATAAATAAATAAATTAATTACATAAATTAATTACCTATAGGATTTAATTAAAAATAGATTTTTAAAAATCAAGTCAAGGTGGGCACAAAGATTATTGTCCCTTTCTAGCTACGCCCATGAAAAAACTGATAATTTTATTTTATTTGTAGGATTTGACTGATAAATGAATTACTACAATTCTTATGAAATTTGAAGCAATAAGTAGATTAGATATGAGTTTTTACTCGTTTTCATGAACTATTTGCTAAGTATATGGTAAAGATTATTCATGTTAAGCAATTATACTAGTTTAGTAAACATTACAAAAAAATGTTAACATTTTTTAGTTAAAACATTTTGGAATCTTTTTATTTTTGTTGATTTGGATGTTTATGGTATAAAATGATTACCAGATGTTTGTTAAGTGATATGCGATATTCAATATCTGGTGAAATACACACATCAACATGGTCTAGGGTTATTATTAAAAAAGTAATTAACATTTTTATATGATGTTTAGTTAAGTATAATTTATTTAAAATTGATAACATAAGAATGATTAAATTTTAAATTTGAAATTTAGTACAATGTATGAACCCCTCTAGCATTAAATGCAGCTCTACATCTTCTTCCCATATTTAAAATCAACTTATCTATATCACCCTGCTCAATAGCTGCCAAAAGAACGTTGACGAATTGTCCTTCTTTGTAGCATATCCCAAGCATGTTCAATTGCATTAAGGCCGGGAGATTGAGCGGGAAACTCTAATAAGTCGATTTACTCATTTTCCAAATATTCCAAAATTATCCCATCAACATAAGGAGGAACATTGTCCAGTATTAACAAAAATTGGGGTTCGATTGCTGCAGTATATGGAAGCAAAACAGGTCGAAGTAAAAGATTTACGTTATCATTTGGTCTTAAAAAACCTTGTAACGGAATGAGATCGGTTCTTCCAGTCAAGCTAATACCTCCCCATACCATTATTGTGCCGCTTCACCTCTCGACCTGCACGTCAAGGAGGTTGCGCTAATGGCCATGCTACGATTGCGCACGGCTGGTGTAAACCCCGAGGTAGGAATGGGTCAACGGAGGCTGGGCCTGTGAAGGGAGGCACTCACTGCGGTGCCTCTGCTACAGGCAGCCGGTGACGCAATTTAATCCAGGTTTGTGTTTAATAAACCCTACAAAATACAAATAAAACAGAACACTGAGGCGGATGCTGCAAATGCAATACGCATATACACAGACGGCTCAAAAACCAAGGAAGGATCAGGATGTGGAGTTTACTCCAGATCACTTAGCCTAAGGATTAAGTGGGGAATGGGAAAAAATACCAGCGTGGTTCAAACAGAACTGACTGGTATCTCAATCGCCGCAAAAGAGCTAACCAGAAAAGAAATTTCTGGCAAAAACATAATAATCTGCACTGATAGTAGACAAGCCCTACTAACCTTGAATAGACAACGTATTATCTCAGGGTTAGCACTAGAGTGTCACCAAGATTTAGATAACGCCTCGGTAGATAATAATATCGTACTAAGGTGAGTGAAAGGGCACGACAGGAGCAAAGGTACCGAAAATTTTGGGACCAGGCGACACCCATGGTTTGACGACTTCGACAATTGCGGAACTAGCCAAACGTTACACCCATACTCAATCCCTTAAGAGATGGTATGAAATCAAAGGATGCAGTTTTGCCAGGATCACCCTGGGCGACCCTGAGAAGCTGGATCCGAATAAATATTTGGCGATGACCAGGAAGAACCTACGTTTAACAATGGGATTTCTGACTGGACACTGTGAATTAAGGAAACACCTCCATATTATGGGGCTAGTGGACACACCTTTATGCAGGATGTGTGAACAGGAAGATGAAACTGTCAGGCATGTCTTATGTGGATGTCTGGAGCTATCGTCGATAACAGAGTGTTTGCACCTGCCGATATTAAGGAGATGTCTCATGGTGGCCTGTTCTCCTTCCTAGATAAGGCAGGACAATTTTGATTTAAATATTTTTGTAAAAATAATTCCGAGTAATTACTACAATAATTAATTTCAAATTATAATGTGGCATTGTTTTTATCAATGTATTTTTTTTCGGAACCAACAATAAACACTATTTTGTTTTATTCCCAGTGGCGGTCCTTAGTGTATTTTAGTTCAGTGAAGATTTGTATATTGTATATTGTAATTCCATGTTACTTAACAAAGTTCATAATTTTGGTTAACCCTGTAGAAATAAATATTTAAATAATTACATTGTTGCAAAGGCGATAAAGAGACCTTTCAAATGAGCTGTCACGTGACCTCGGTTTGTATTTAAAAAATCGTCTATGACGTCATTTCGCTATCACTAATGACGTAATGTCCAACACATCTATAGCAGTTGATGGACATTCAAAAATTAAAATTAAGATTTTTTTTAATGTCGTCTGTTTCTGAAATAATGAATGTATTCCTTACATTTGTAACATACTATATAAAGAACTTGAATAAAATTTATTAAAATATCCCTAGACCATGTTAAGGTGAATATGTTTAAACTTAATAATATATCTTTTTCAAATTTTAATAAAAAAATATGTAAAATTTTTGCCGAATTAAATTAGAGCTATGTATAGAAACACCTGAACACATTTTATTTATTTATTTATTTTGTAAAAATCCATACAGGTTTTTCACCTAATTACATGGATAGTTAAGAAAAAGAAAAAATAAACAATGAATTAAATTAAAGCTTAACTAATAATGGACGCGATATACTTAATATATTTATATATATAGATATTATGTGAAGACTTTTATCAGGTTTGTCGGTCAGAAATAAAAACAATTCTATTTTCTTGTTAACTCAATATTTCGCTTCATCAGGAGTGCACTACAATTTATTTAATAAAACCAGTCAAACACAATTTTAACAATTTTCTTAAATGGGTACTTACAGATTTTGAATTATAAGGTGCTAAAATAACACATCACAATTAACAATAAACCACTAACAAACTGATTTCTAAAAATGCTTCTAAAATTTAAATAATTAGCTAATGGGTGTAAAAAATGTTTATGCTCCAATTAAAATCTATTGGTATAAAATACTTAAAAAAAATTATAAAACATAGTCAAATGAAACCTAAAATATTACAATATTCGTGTCTGTTTTATAATTTAAGTATAACATCCTTCGTCTTCATTATGTGACACATTTCGAGAAATAATCTGCTTTTATAATTGTTGACTCTCTCCAATACTTTAACATTATCATAATCAAATTCATGGCCAGTTTTTCTATAATGATCGACAACTGCACAAGTATTTTTGTTTAAACGGCAATCACTTTTATGTTGAGTTATCCGTTGTTTTAACCATTGGCCCGTTTGTCCAATATAGCATCCCTGAAAACCCGAACATGGTATTTTATAAATTACATCGCTGTTGTACAATAGTGGCGTGCGGTCCCTAAGTTTTGAGAACAATGTTTGGTTATCTTCCAGTTTAACCATCCGCTAAAAATTCTCTGCGCATGTACAAAAATATTCGAAATTTACAGCGGGAGAGCCGCACAGTGTTGTCAGTTCAAACATTTTTTCCTGAAAGCGAATAGTTTAGTTTTGATTTAGTAAATTTGATTATAAAAAAACGTACGTTAATAAGGAGCGTTACTGCTAAAATTCATAAGTAATAATTAAGATGCTAAGAACAGCAGTTAAAAATATGAATAATAACGTAGGTAGGTACTTCCCTTCGTTATTTCGAATTAAATATATTGTAATATGCGAATATAAAAATCTCACGTTTTCATGGTATTCTGTGATTTTAATTTATTATGGTTTTAAATTAATGAAAAATATAAACTACCACAATAAATGCAGTAGAAACTATAAGGAAAAACATTTTAAATAATGCATATTATATTAAAATTAAATAATATATAATTAAAATTTTATATTGTCTTCTGATTTATTTAAGGCATATTATGTTTACATGCATATAAAATTTAAATCCAAAATCAACCCTATAATTGAATCTTCTTTTTATAATAAATTAACTTTATCTGCAAAATGTACATACTGTACGTTCAACATGCATTATTTCATAGATTTACTTAACTCGATTACATAACTTAAGTTACGCAATCTGTTAAATAATGTCTATAATTTTCGTCTTTCCAATGTTTATTCACTCACTTTATTTATTCATAAATATTTGGCAAGATTCGAGATTTAAAGTTTGCCGCTCCTTATCAACCAATAAAGTTATCCTTGATACTGAATTTTGTACATGCGCAGAGAATTTTTAGCGGATGGTTAAACTGGAAGATAACCCAATGTTTTATTTTTTACCATACTATATTTGCCTACCTTTATGTTGGAGTATGGTTTAACAAGGGAAATAATCTGGTTCGTCAGACCGTTAACATACGGAAGTCTTTTATATTTGTATACATGTTGCTGATTTGTATCTAGTTGTCCGTCATAAAAATTTGTACTGTATATCAATTGTTTTAGTATATTTTTAGGAGAGCCGTTATTAACAAACATTTCGAATAGCGTATTTTGGTTGTTTTTAAGAAAACGGTCGTCACTAATGTGCAATATTCGGTTTTTCATATTCAAAACAGTATTAAACTTCTGACTTTTTGGATGATTAGACTTAAAATTGAGGAACCTACCAGATGACGTGGGTTTTTGATACCAATCCAAAATTATAATTAGAACAAAAGACAATGAGATCATTTTGGATCCCTTTTGCGAGATATGGACATAACACAACATTTTTTTATCTACTCAATGTCCTTCTGGAGTACTACACAATCTCTAACTGTCTGAACTTTTCTAAACATCTTAAAATCGTCTGGAAAAATTAAGAATTTACTGTTTTTAATACTGGATGGCCTATCATTTATAAAAATTAAGAATAGTAGAGGTCCCAAATTAGATCCTTGTGGTACTCCAGAATTCGCATAATATTTTCCTGGTGTGTTTCTGTTATACTTCACAATAAATTTCCTGTTTTGTAAATAGCTTCTAAATAATTTTAACCAGTTAACATCCACCCCAACAGTATATAACTTTTCAAGCAGGAGATCATGATTAATCCTATCAAACGCTTTTGTTAAATCTGTATAAATAGTGTCTAACTGTGCTTTATTGTCTAGCGCTTGAGTAGCATGCTCTGAGAAAAGCAACATATTTGTAATAACAGATTTACCAGAAACAAACCCGTGTTGTTCTTCAATCAGTGAGCCACGTACTAAATTATATAAATTCATATACACAATTTGTTTTGCCGGGGCGCACATAATCGCAACACCCCTGTAATTTTCAATTTTATCCTTTTCACTAATGGCGTGTAACTTGATAATTTTCATTTTTCTGGAAAAGTAGATGTACTAATTATTCAATTAAATATACAGTATGATGCAAATGTATGGAATAAATTCATTATTTCAGAAACAGACGACTTTTAAAAAAATCTTAAAACATGTCAATTTTAATTTTTGAATGGCCATCAACTGCTATAGATTTGTTGGACATTACGTCATTAGTGATGGCGTAATGACGTCATAGACGATTTTTTTAAATACAAACCGAGGTCACGTGACAGCTCATTTGAAAGGTCTTCTTATTGCCTTTGCAACAATGTAATCATTTGGATATTTATTTTTACAGGGTTAACCAAAATTATGAACTTTGTTAAGTAACATGGAATTACAATAAATATTCATTCACTGAACTAAAATACACTAAGGACCGCCACTGGGAATAAAACAAAATAGTGTTTATTGTTGGTTCCCCAAAAAAATACAGTGATAAAAACAATGCTACATTATAATTTGAAATTAATTATTATTAATATTTAAATCAATATTGTCATTGACTCGTCTTTATTCGTCAATGATCTGTGAATCTGTCAAATAATAGACGTCAAATTTTTACTCTTCGAGTTTTTTGCCAACATTAATAACAGCATTTACAAAAATGAAACTAACAGAAACAGAACGAATCGAGATTTTATTCATGATTGGTTATGGAGATAGAGTGAGGACTCAAGCAGAAGTTCGTACCGCAATCGAGATCCAATTACTCAATCAACAGTAAGTAAAATTGAAAAAAAAATAAGAAAAACGAGCCATATTAAAGATCTTCCCAGAAGTGGTAGAACATCAATATCCGAAGCCAAAAAATTGGACGTTGTACTGGCGTTTTAAGAAAATCCTCATACCAGTTCTAGGCCGGTCGCACTAGATAATAATGTCCACCAATCAACTGTTGTAAGAGTGCTAAAAAAGGAGAAGTGGCATCCATACAAAGTACATCTGGTCCAGGAGTTATTAAAAGATGACTTTGCATAATAGAAGAATCGAATTCTGCGAAATAGTTATGGAACAATGTAACAGAGATCCAGGTTTCATACAAAAGGTACTTTTTTCAGATGAAGCGTCTTTTATGCTGAACGGTCACGTAAATCGCCAGACATGTCGATATTGGGCAAGTGAAAATCCACATTGGATGGAAGAGATATCCCGAGAAGATGAATTTTTGGGCGGCATTATAAACAATCAAATTGTAGGGCCATATTTTTTTGAGAAAAACCTAACTGCTGCTAGTTACCTGGAATTTCTTCAAAATTATCTGTTGCCACAGCTGAATCAGCTATTTCCAAATAGAAATGATTTATGGTACCAAAAGGATGGGGCTCCCCCACACTATGGCGTTGAGGTACGAAATTACGTTAATAACGTTTTCCCATGAAGGTCGATAGGTAGAAGGGGCCCTATCGAATGGCGACCAAGGTCTCCAGATTTGACTCCGTTAGACTCTTTTTTGTGGGGATATTTAAAGAGCAGAGTATATCAAAATCGACCGAATAATGTAGAAGAGTTGAAGGAGCGAATCCGAAAAGAAATTGCACAAATAACACCTGAAGTACTCAAAAACGTTAGGAAAGAATTTACTGCTCTCGTTTCTCATTGTATCAAGAGGCACTTCGACTCCCTCTAATTTATAAGACTCTATTCGATTAATTATTTTTATTTACAAAATTCCAAAACGTATTGATATCTGATTGTAAGCTTTCTTCAATGTTTTTTAAATACTTTTTATGTTCAATTTTTATTAACTTTTTAAAATTTTGCCCTATTTTCTTAAACGTTGTACTGTGATAATTTGTAATTGTTTTAATTTTTCTTAATGCAATTTATCTTTTAATAGCTTTTTTAATTTCAGGAGTGCGATGTTGGTGCGATAGCCTGGGAAATGTGCTTTTCTTAGTATTATAGGAATGAAAATCTACCGGCATGGAACTCTATGAAAGATACAGTCTCTAAGCTGAATTAGAAAAGGTCGAAATGGAATAGGCTTAAGTTCAACCTAAAAACATCTATTTCTTTCAATTAAATAAATTATGGTTGACATTTAGAATATATTTACTTGTATTTTTATTATTTCAAAAAGATACTTTTAATAGTCTTTATATTTTAAAATAAATAATAAAACTATATTTAAGTTCACTAAATGGTAACCCTGATTAAAAACCAATGAATTTAATTTGATATTTAAATGTAGTTATGATAAATAGAATGTTTTTTTATCTTTTGTTTTAAATGTTAACCTCTAGAGAACTTTATACATAATATAAATAAGTAGTATTTCATATTGACCTTAAATTATTCTGTATTAGGTTATCATACTTGAATAATATAAAAAATCAACACTTCGAAAAATAATTAACACTTATCAGACAAAATCAATTTAAATAAAATAAGATTATTTTACAGCAAAACAAGAACGAAAAAATTGTTATAAAAATATGTCAAGGCAAATGTATCTTTCCCGACAAATGATTACAACAAAACACTGAAGGCAGTTCATTCAAAGGGATTTGCTTTGTCACTTTTTTAAGTAAAAAATAATTGTCGTCCAAAACACTTGAAAATATGGAAAGTAGAGTTTTTAAAGACACTGAATCCCCGGAAGCAGTCCGTTGTTTGATAGCATAGAAAATATAGATAAATCTGACTGGGAAAGTATTGACGTTGAAGTAGTACAATGAATCTCAAAAGAAGTCAATTTTGTTGGGAATTCGGTGTTTTCATTAGAAATAAATCAATTAAATTCCTTTGTAAGCATATAGTAAATTATAAATATTTAATCTTAAACTCATTGCAACGCCACAATTCTGGTTATTTTTTTATATAATATCAAATTGAAAGTAAGTTAAAATCGATAAATTCAAATAGAAGTCGAAACCTACGAATAAATAATAAAAAGGAAGGAGTATAATACGATTTGACGATGTCCGCAATGGTTCTTGCATATGGCTGACTTGAAGTTTCCGGTTACCAGTGGTGTCACACACAGGGTATAATAAACTTATGTCTCGTATTAATTATTAAAAATAATAACTGTTTTCCGCTTGTAATTATCTGTAAAGTAATATACATTGTCATAAAGTTGTAGGAATATAAATTTAGATTAAAAACTTCTAAGCAGGTAATTATAAATAGTTGACTTAGTTGGTCTATATAAAAAATAAAGGAACGTCTATGATAACAATGTGGTTGTCATTAAAATATTTTGTTAATTTTTAATAATTTAGATAAATAGAACCCTGCAGATGAAAAGTAATTCCCATTCAAGAGTTGGGTTAACTACTTAAATCAGAAAATAATATATAAAACAGCATGAAAAAACTATTTATGTCAAATGTCATCATTCGAATGAGTCATATTTGGTTCTTCAATATGGCCGACTTCCGTCGCAATTATTTGCTAGATTAAAATATGACAACAGTCCTTCCTTTCTATTCTTTATTCGTAGGTCGAAACGCACCTTCATTGGTTGTGACATCAAAACTCATATCGATGACAGTTTGTTTACATTTAATGTGTGGTAATTGAGAGAGTTGGACTTTTATTTTTGATTTTATTGTGAATTATTGGTTTTATTTGTGTTATGCAATCATAAAATGTCGTCAGTAGGGTTTGTGAAAGCATTGTCAAACAATTTACCATCCTTAGACATTTTCATGGTTATGTTAGGTTGGGTTAGGTTAGGTTTCAATGCAGCTGAATTTCGAAATGTAAAAGCAACAGCGTAAATACTAATATTGTGCTTTTTTCATTAAAAAATGTCTGACTTATTTTTATGAAAATCAACAAAAAATAAAGAAAAGAGAGAATAAATATAAATAAAAAACTTCGTACAATCTCACAGATACACTGTTTACAATAAAATGATGGCGAATTATTTAGAATTTTGCAATGTCGACATTATTTTCGTATTCAACAGGTTCGATATAATGGTTCTACACTACATAAAATTATTAAGGATTTTAGCAAATTTTGAAGGCAGTTAATTCAAAGGTAATTGCTTTGTCCTTAAACATTATTGTCGTCCAAAACACTTGAAAATATGGAAAATAGGGTTTTTAAAGACACTGAATTCCCTGAAGCAGTCAGTTGTTTAATAGGAAGTGTATAACATAGATAAATCTGGATGGGAAAGTAGTGAGCTATAAGTAGTAAAATTAATCTCAACATTATTTTCGTATTCAACAGTTTCGATATAATGGTTCTACACTATTTTTATCAAACATAACATTATTTAGAATTTTAGTAAAATTTGAACGCAGTTAATTCAAAGGCTTTGTCACTTTTTTAAGTAAAAAATTATTCTCGTCCAAAACACTTAAAAATCAGATAAAATCAATTTAAATAAAGTAAGATTATTTTACAGCAAAACAAGAACGAAAAAATTGTTATAAGGCAAATGTATCTTTCCCGACAAATGATTACAACAAAACACTGACTTTTTTCGTCCACATTTCAACCGTTTCCCCCATTCACGACTAACTTTTTTCTTTGATCTCTAATGTCATAACCGACAACCGATGAAGAGGGACATAAGTCTGTCACGTCCTCGCCTGATGTCCGTTCATTGTGCATTGCCCCTAAAATACTTTAAAATATTTGTATATGAAAAAATGAACTTACCATTATTTGAAGTGCCTTCAAACATTATTTTGCTTGCTTGTTGAATCTCATTTTGTCCTTCTATCGATTTGGAACGTCTTTTCTTTAAATATTCTTCCTTTTCCAAAGAAAAGTCGGTGAATCCGCTGTTTTCATAAATTTGACTGACAATTTCGACATTGTCAGATACAAAGCACTCATTAAGGTCACTATCCAAACTAATCTGACTAGTCTTCGAAATGCCTAGCTTATTTAATTTTTTTGTTTTTTCTTTTTCATGTCTAGCCCTATAATCATTAAGTTTAAAACTGTTCAAGGCTAAATTGTGCAAAAAATTTTCATTTCCGTTTGACAAATCTATGTTAAAATTTGAGGGTTTTTCAACAACCACACCGACTGGTGTTTGAGGATTTGTAAAGTACGATTCTGAACTGGAAAGAGGTGAGGTAGTCTTATTTTGTTCGTAAACATCGTTAACGTTTTTTTTCTGATCAGTGCCGTCGGCTATTTTATTATTATGCGAGTAATCCTCTAAAATTATTTCTTGAGGAGGAGTAGATATTAGTGTAGCTGGAAAGTTATCTGTTAACACGCGTTCTTCTGGAACTATAGCAGTAAAACTATCTTCTACTTTACTTTTTTTCTTCGCACTCAATTTTACTTTTGTTTTTACTTTACCTTTTGAGGACTTAACATCACTAGTTTGCAAATTTCCCATTGTTCTTTAACAGTTTTTAAAATTTACACTGGCGCGGTGCACAATAAATATTGTTTCACATTAGCGAATATATTATACATCACCAACAATAATACTATGACACTTTCTCACATTCTTTTGCGCTTCACAGCGTTTAGTTTTTGTTTTAGATTTCCATCGTAACAGGAGACCTCGATGCGGTTTCTAGATATTGCGCAAACTCTATTGGAATAATCGATAATTGCTTTATTAGATTCTGCAAGTTCTGAAATTACAAATTCTTTTAATTTGATTGTATTAGAATTAGGTATTAATTATTTAATTCTATTGGAAAATCATTTGTAACTACGATGACTATATAATACAATAGATATTAGAAATTACTGCGATAATCATAATTAATTCATTAAGTCCATAGTTCAGAGTTTTAAGGCCAATTTATAAACTTGCAGTTGCAGTTTCCGTTGCCGTTACCGCTCCCGTTGCTGTTTGACGTTGCAGTTGCCGTTCGTAGTGTCAATTTATAAACTAGATGATTGATGATGACTGAAGCCAACACTTCGAAAAAGAAAAAATAGAGAGTTGAGCGATTTTTGTTTATTGTTTTTATAATGAAATTTAAATTTTCGTGAATTTTTATTTAGGATTTTTGGTACTATGTTAGTAACTTGTTGATATAATGGATGACGATATCTATTTAGGTCATCTGGAAATACATCTACAATTGCTATAAGTTAAATTAAGCAAAGATGTATAATACACGCACATTCACAGAGTTGAATAAATAAAACATCTTCTTGGGTTTTGATTGGTTAATACGCGAACGGCGAACTGCAAAAGTTAAAACTACGTTATGTCTGAACGTCAGGGAACGTCAAACTCAGCGGCGAACGGTAACGGCAACGGTGAATATAAATGTGCAAAAAATGAGAAAGCAGCTTTTTAACTTTCAACGAGAACGGCAACTGCGAGCGGCAACGGCAACGACAAATTTGCCAAAGACAACTCTACTAAGATACTGGTACGAAGGCCCAAGCATTTTTATCATTGATAACTTTTTAACTTGAATACGGTAATATACCAAGAAGTTGATAATAGTCGGCTATTTTTGTTGCGTCTAAACTACGAGAATATTTTAATATCAATTTGATGAGACATGATTTTGGGATTAATATTCTGATTAAAGCCCGAGAACCTTAGCTCGGATTATTAATTGATTGATTATTGATTATTAATTCCAAAATTATATCGAAACAAATTGTAACTATCTCTTGGGAGATAGTCGCTGATAATTGACTCTCAATGGTCTAAATTTCAAAAATTGTGACATTTCATTGGTTTATATAAAGAAATGGAAGACAAATAGCCGGCAGTAAATGTTTGGTTTAATATATTATTATTTGTTTTTTTTATACATATATGTATTTAATATTTTTTTTGTTTGCCGTTTTTGTACATTCTTTATTTAAACAAATAAAATATTTAAGTATCTTTTATTTTTGAAATCCCAAAAAGTATGTTACTTGGTATTTGGTTTTTTGTTTATTGATCATATTTTGCATGAAATTAGAAAAATAACTATTGCCTATGCTTATTAGGATTTTACATAATTTTTGTAGTTGTTAATTGCTTTAAACCCGTTGTATACTATATATTATACTTTATATAATATGGCACAATAAAAACATTTTAGCTTGGTAATATGTGTTTAATAAAATAAATTCATCAAAAATGGATCGCTAAATATTCTGACATCTAGCGGACAATATTAAAGTTATTGAAATAATTAGTTTAATTTGACCCAATCTAATCTCAAAATCGACATAATTTTACTTTTAGGAAGTGTCTGTTCTACACCGTTTATAAGTATTCTCTGGGGGAGAAGTATTAACGCTCCATTCTTAAAATCTGTCAACAATGTCAATGTCAATTATTATTACACTTGGTTGGCTGCAAGAACGATAAACATTTACCAGGATTGCCTAATCGGCCTGATTTGTCCGCCAGCTGTGTGACGTCATTGCAGTCCTTCATTATAACGTTTACCATATAAATGCATGGAAATAATAGGAATTAGACAGTATTTTTATGATTTCTGAAATACTAACGTACCACTATTTGGATTTTTAAGATTAAACACTTATAATTTATAATAAATAATCCCATAAAATCGTTTTAATACTTATATTTAATTAATTTATTGAATATTATTTGGGAAATAGTTAGAGTAGTAAAGAAAACACTATTTAGTTCTATTTTTATTTTAAAAAATACATTCAAATAAATTTATTATTACACAAAATCATGCCTAAAACTAGTGTTTTTTGACAAACAAAGAAACAATAAACAATTTGCAGCATATTACTAGTACAATCCGTGAATCTTTTATGGAGCGACATAATATGTATTCTATAAAGAATTTTTAATTACAAATTTAAAATTAACAAAGAATACTACATATTATAAAAATAGTAAGTAAGTAAACTATCTCACTAAAAACGTAAAATAAAAATTGTATTCACTATTGAATATTAACTTTGACACTCAACGATACTAACCAAGCAATGTCCAGCCAAGCAATGTAACACATGAAATTTAAAAGTCCGAACTGGAGTTTAAAAGAACAGTTTTTTAAAAATTTTACACAAAAATGCAACGTACACTAATGTATCCACAATATCTACCAGTCAAAATTTTGAATATTTTTATAATAAATCTAAAAACGACGATTGAAAACGACCTAAAATGCATTGTCAAGATAGGAAAAATACGGCCGAGGACTGCAGTGACGTCACAGGCCACCACGTGCAATCGATTTTTTGGCGAATGTACGTCTTATGGGATTAAGCAATCCTGGTAAATGTTTATCGTTCTTGGGTTGGCTGTATCTTTGCACATGTATGAAAATATTCACGAACTATTTTTAAATTTTGTCTCATTTCTACTCACAGAATATAAAATATAACAACAGTCTGTGATAAATTGTCATTATTGAACCTGCTTAGTTGTCAAATTGACAGCGTTTTGGTGTTTACAAAAATTATATTCATAACTATTAATTTCCCATTACATTTCGTACCTTGAGTTTATAGATTTTCTCAAAAAGAGTTGTTGTAATAACTAACTGTTCACTTAGTGTTCGATTCCTTGATGTAAGTATTAATTTTTGAAGTTAAATTTTCTAACCTTTAATTTGACGTATCTTGAATTTGGCTAAAACTCTGCCAAACGGATCGATATATAACATTATTTGCTGTCATAATATCAAACAAATATAAAACAGAACATTTTTTCAAGGTTTTTATTTTTAGAATATGCCTGGAAAAACATTAAATGGTAAAATTTCGGTATAGGGGAACAACTCCGATTTTAACGAATTTTTTTTTGGACACTCCCTAAACATCCCTGAGCACTACTGTGAAGTTTTTTTTTTCCGGAAATGAAAACTAAAATTTTAAAAAAATTTTGAAATTTAAAAAAAAAATTTTTTGGTTCCAATTTGCATAGGTTAGGTTAGGTTAGGTTAGGACACTCCCTAAACATCCCTGAGCACTACTGTGAAGTTTTTTTTTCCGGAAATGAAAACTAAAATTTTGAAATTTTTTTCCAAAAAAAGGTTAGTTTAGGTTAGGTTGGGTTAGGTTAGGTTAGGTTAGTTTAGGTTAGGTTGGGTTAGGTTAGGTTAGGTTAGGTTGGGTTAGGTTAGGTTAGGTTGGGTTAGGTTAGGTTAGGTTAGGTTAGGTTAGGTTAGGTTAGGTTAGGTTAGGTTAGGTTTCAACTTACATTTTATCGGGTTCTCCAAAAAAATTTTTGTGCAAATTGGAACCAAAAAATTTTTTTTTAAATTTCAAAATTTTTTTAAAATTTTAGTTTTCATTTCCGGAAAAAAAAAACTTCACAGTAGTGCTCAGGGATGTTTAGGGAGTGTCCAAAAAAAAATTCGTTAAAATCGGAGTTGTTCCCCTATACCGAAATTTTTCCCATTAAATTCTCAGTCCCAGCAACTCGTGCTGAATTCATATGATTATTTTGAGTTGGAAAAAAGGAACGGAGGACTCTTGGAACCTGTGGCTTGGGTTCAAGAGGCATTGTGATGAATTGTATGTTGTTTAATAATTTACCGATCATGAAATTGTTTTCAATTTAAGAGGGTAGTTGCTGCCTTGAAATTATCACGGCGTACAGTATGTACAATTAAAAAACGAAAAGAAAGCAATCCTGTCATTTCAAATCCAGGCAAAAGTAGACGTCGTCGTAAAAGCAAGACAATTGATCTGCTGAAGAAACTAAAATGGCAATTCGAAACACTGTGTACGATTTGTACATGCAAAGTAAGTTGTATAAGTTGATATTATACAAAATAAAAACGATCTGGTTTATAACCCAGCCAATAGTTTCACTATTATTACTTGTTTTTATTTTTTTTTTTTTTGGAAAGGCATGTTAGTCTACAAAGTTTGAAATGTGAATTAGAAGAAAAAGAAGTTGTTACTATGGAACCAACATCCTTGAGCATTGTACTAAAAAATATAGGATTTAATATAAAAAGGATGACAATCGAAGAGCATTATTCGAACGAACCAGAATTGCTCCTTTAAGAGCAAAATTTTTTCGTAAATGCTTTAAAAACCTGGAAAGTGTTCATCCAAGAGAACTTATTTTTTTGGATGAAACATGGATTTATTCAAAAGCAAATAAAACAACTTCCTGGCATGACACTAGTAGCAAAAGTGTACGTAAACCAGAAGGTTTTGATGGTAAACGTTTCATAATTGTCCACGCTGGTTCTTCTAACGGATTTGTTTCTGAAGCAAGTTTATTGTTTTGTTCTAAGTCTAAACAAATTGATTACCATCGAGAAATGAACAACGACATTTTTACTAAATGGATAAGGACACAATTAATTCCCAATTTAGAAGAACCATCGTTAATTGTGATGGATAATGCTCCATACCACGGTGTTCTTTTCGAAAAGCAACCTACCACCAAAAAGAAAATGTGTATGTTTTGATGAATTACTAAGAGAGCATGGTCATGATCTTAGACCATATACAAATAGACTGGCTGTGACGTCATTTTTCTGAACAACACACTGAAGCCAATATTATCTCTCTTTGTCGCATGAAGTTCGTGGAGCTACGGGATGAGGTGTGTGGGCAGTACTGTTTACAAACAACAAATACCAGCGGCGCAAAGGTCTTTTAATAGGTACCTAACAAGGTTTTAACTCTAATCAAAATTCTTAAATCATAACTTTAACCCAAAATTAATACAACGAAAACAATAACACAAATAGTTTATGAACAGGGTAAGATTAATGTTTACATATGATTCGCAATGTTCCATGCTATAAGAGACAGTGCAGTCGAAGATATACGAAAACAACCGAAGACGTTTTATTCAAACGTGGATTTGTTTGTAAACATATAGTTATAGAACACAACATAAAGTTATTTTGGCTTCACAACAAGGACAGAAAATTGACGTCTATTTGTATATGGTCTAAGGTTGAGACTACCTCCTTATCATTGCGAATTCAACGCTACTGAATTAATTTGGGAAAATTGCAAGTCATATTACAATAAGCATATTGGTAGGGACGGCTATTCGGATAGTGCTGTTATAAATATGTGGAAAGAGCTTCGAGCATATACTAACGTAGAGACAGCGAGCAATAGTAATTATTGTTTTGTATCACAGGGGAAACCGTCAGACACTACAGCCAGTGTCTTATCATTTTGAGGGGGTTTGAAATTAATACCTTTATAATACATTTTGAACATGTAACAAGATATTTTTTAGACTTGAATTTAAGTAGTAATATTATGAATTTAAGTAGTAATTATTATATCATAATATATATTATATCATAAGATATTTTATATCTAAAATAGAAAGTTGAATTTATTGCATAAATTTCTAGATTTTCAGTATTCTTAATAATATGGCGGTATATTTGCTTTATGCATTTTCCCATTTTTAAATAAATGTAAGAGACGCTAATGCATATTTACTTGTAAAACGACCTTGATGATTCATTTTCATATTTATATTTACAAATCACACAAACTCTCACCATATAATATATACTCAAATTAATTTAAAAAATGGCTTTAAAAGTAATATCTAAACACTATTAAATTGTAAAAATAACTCTAGATGCAAAACAAATTGACAATAATGGCATATGTGACAATTCGACTTGACACGCAAATTCAAAACGTACCAATGAGATTGCTGGACACTATATGACATTTATTTTCCCCCCTGATACAAAACAAAGCTCATTTGGACGCTGTCTCTACGTTAGTATAATATGCTCGAAGGGAAATAGGCGCTTAATCAATGTAATGGAGACGTTTGGAAAAATGTGACATACTCATGAAATTATTCAAAAGTGGTATGCCCGAGAGCAAAATATAGTTGATAGTGATATTCAACCCATCATAATAAATCCTGGAGCACGAATACATATAACAAGGATGTGAAACTCGAGTGGAGAGGGTAGCAGGAGAAAAGGCGCCTATCTGGGCAGGGTTAAATTCTCGGTCGTTGCGTACTCCGTACAGCGCAACAGGCTGTCTTTTTCTTTGTGCGAGCGAGATAACCAACCGCATGTGTTTTCGAATAGTTATGACGTTTGAACTGATGCGCAGTACAAAGTACGCAACGACCGTGGACTAGACTCCGCCCAGATAGGAGGCGTAAATTCAGCCACGGGCGCTTATAGCTCGGCATAGGAGTTTCACATCCTTGTTATATGTATTCGTGTCCTGGAGATAGCTCGGATTCTGAAAATAAAGGAAATATATAATTTTGATTTTATTTTAAATTATTTTAATAATTTAGTCATTTAGTCATATTTGTTGAAATAGGTTGTAATAAAGTAATTGAACCAATATTTAGGCTAAAACAATGAAACCTTTTAAACATAACTTTCCACACTTTATTTTGAAAAATACAGAGAAGTTCGATGCAAAAGTAAAAAAAATTGATAAA
Source organism: Ophraella communa (assembly GCA_035357415.1). Lineage (NCBI taxonomy): Eukaryota > Metazoa > Arthropoda > Insecta > Coleoptera > Chrysomelidae > Ophraella > Ophraella communa. The sequence continues at coordinate 7,081,603 of CM068994.1, read as the reverse complement.
AACCAGCTGGTATAAAAATAAATACTAAGTCTCTAGGTATGCGACATAAGTAAAGTCGTATTATTTCAGCCTAACAGATTAAGCACTAATTTGTAATACCCTTTAAGTTTTCTACAAATTATTAATTTTCGAAATTTTCTTTTCCCATTGTTTTTATTATTTTGTATTGTAAAGTTTAATTAATTTTTTTGTGTTAGTAACTTAGTTCGAAAAGCATTCACAACAGTTTTATATCTTTTAGAGCATTTTGTATCTTTGTATCTTTTATATTTGTATTTTGAATGAAAACATTTTTCATCCAGTAACTGGCTTCGGCTGTTGGATGCTCTGGTGGATAAATAAATAAATAAATAAATATGAGAATGTAAGCTGTTTGATCTTGTGCCCATCTTTCTCGACTACCGTATTTCAAATATAGTCATTTTTTCCAATAATCATATTAACGTTGAATATGTAGAAAACTCAAAATTACGTTCAAAACATTTCCATGAGTTTTTAACATCCATGACAATAAATAAACAAAAACAATCACGTTTAACGGGATATTAAACATTTCCTAATTATTTCATGAATCTAGAAAAAACTTAAGTTTGATTTAAATGCTTTAATTTATTTCGTACAACTATGATGTGCAAAGATACAGCGAATCATATGGCTCAATATGGCAGAGAGACGGACTTTAAGTGCTCTTGTCCTATTTAACAAAATAATCAAAAAGTGTACTCCTCCCTATCTATACAATAAAATAGAATTTCGCACAGATGTGCATAACGTAAATATAAGATTTAAAACAAAGCTGACACCGCCAATGCACAGAACATCTTTGTTTAAAGGATCTTTACAAATGTCTGTGTACTTTTTTCCTTTTTTGTTTTTTTTTTCTCTAGGGTTGAGTGGAAGAGCAAATTCTATCTGCGGGTAGAATTTGAACTCTGCCTTTTGGCTGTATTTTATGTCTTTTATATGCATTGTATACTTGTATCTTTATTTATATATATGCCAATAAAAACATTTATTATTATTATTATTATTATTAATCAAGTGTATGTTTTTATATTATACTAAAACACGTTGTAAATACTATTAATAAAATATAAAAGCTGTAGGTACTTTAATTTCTTGTTTATCAAGTAATATCACAAAAACGATTTTACAATCTTGAAGAAAAATGATCTAAGAACTCTGATCTAAAATCTCATTACACTAATGTCTTGAATGACTGCATTAAATTAGGTCACATAACTGAATGCGAACCAGCATCTAATGGCTACATTATTACATGTCGCACCATTTAGTTATCAAGGAAACATCTATTACTACCAAATTAAGGGTGGTGTTTCAATACTTTACCCAAGACTTCAAACATATCTTTAAATGATGTCCTCAAAATAAGCCACAATATTCAAGAATCTATATTTTTAATCCTTGCTCGATGCCGTATGCCAAAAATTGTATTTGCTGCAGACATAGCTAAAATATATAGGTGCGTGGAAGTAGCAAAGGCTGAGCAAGAATTTCAAAGAATAGTATGGCGTTCGGAGCCTATAGATCATAGATAACCTTTAAAGTATACTATACATTGTCTTAAACACTTTAAGTAACTTATGGTACTGCCTCAACTTTCTTTCTCGCGACTCGTAGTTTGAAACAACTAGCCATCGAGAATGTCGATCGATTCTCTACGGCATCACCATAAATATATTTTTTTCATACTGTACGATAAAGTGCCATTTCCCGGACTTAAACCGGCACTTTACGGTACACTTGCACTTTACAGTACTCTTCAATTCTCCCAATATTGTTTGAAATAATTAGTGAATCAACATAAACTAAGCTTTGATTCTAGTTTTTGAAGATTGACATTAATTGTACAACTGCTGTTGTCAGCAATGTATTAATGGAGTTGTTGATGGATTTACAGTGTTTTCTGTAATCGCGGAAGACGTGTGGCACTTCAACAAAAGTTTCGCCCCTTTAGATCATTCTTGCAATCTTGTTTTTGCCTTCACTCCATTCTTCTATATACTTTTCTGCAACTGAAGAACTCTTCCATCGACCGTGCTGTTTTAGAACTTTAAGGTCAGCTCCAGCATTGGCCAATAACGTTGAGGATGTCCTCCTGAAGCAATGAACTGTATACTTTTCTGGTTGGCCTAGTTTTAAGAACTCAGCTACTTTCTTAGGTGCTCCGCTAACAGTATGTATACCAGATCTTTGAGACAAAAATTTTCTTTGTTTATAACCCACCAAAAGAGCTTTCAGGGAGACTTGTTGCCGTAAATTCATGTATTTTCTAAAAACATTCAAATAGTGAACCTCATCACTGTTAATCACACATATATGCGTTTTTGTCTGGTTAATCTTAACTACTAGCTGAGTACCCGTATCCTCCACATCACTAACTTCTTTCAATTTGTTTCTTTGTAATTACTCTGTAGGAGCTCCACTTGTTCGACGGCAGGATCATACTTCGAGTTCCGTATGTTGTCATGTTCAAAGGTGCTGTTAAGTCGAGATACGGCGTCGGTGTATTTAGTACAATCACGAATTAAGTTATAAATTGAAGGTGATACAAAGTTAATCAGTACGAGTAATTTCGTTTCTTCTGTAGCCGAAGCAGCTTCAATTTTCAGGAAGCTTTCGAAAGATTTTCGCCAGTGCTCCCACTTTAAGTCCGCACATGTTGTACTAGCATTGCCTGCTTTAATCAACTTAAGACTGAGGTAGCACAATCGGCGCTTGCTTCCATCGATGACAAGGAATTATTTACTGTAGAAACAGATGCATCGGATTTCGTCATAGCAGCGACTCTCTCCCAGAAAGGACGACCGGACGCATTCTTTACACGTATGCTGAGTGACTGCGAAAGACGCCAGCCAGCCATCGAAAAATAAGCTTGTGCAATTGTTGAGGTTCTGAGAAAATGGCGTCACTATCTAGTAGCTAGACACTTTATGCTTATCACTGACCAGAGATCCGTGTCATTTATGTTCGACCAGACGCATTCTAGTAAAATAAAGAATGAAAAGATTGAGAGGTGGCGTCTGGAACTGTCATGCTACAAATTCGATATAAGCTACCGTCCAGGAAGGGACAACGTAGCCGCCGACGCTTTATCGCGTGTATGCGCCACTTTAGATGGCCCGCCCAACAAATTAATTGCGATTTATAACTCACTCTGTCACCCAGGTGTCACCAGAATGTTCCACTGGGTTCGTTCGAAGAACTTACCATATTCCATTGAAGAGATAAGAAGGATGATAGCAGCTTGCCCTATCTGCGCCGAAATAAAGCCTAGTATTACAGAAAAAGGCTTTGTCGCAATATATCAGTCTCCTTATTCCTATTTTTGGCTAGCATTGTAAATGATACACAAAATAAACTTGTATAATATATTTATTTGATATTAAAGACAAATACCAAATTTCTCATTACATGTTTTATTACTATGTACACTTTATAAAGATCAAATTCTTAACAAAACATGAACCATAACCACTTATATTATACTGTCTACAATATATGGTGCCAATTTGGTGTAAAGGTATGAATACTACTATCATTTATTTAAAGTAAAATTATTATTTGAATTTTTCAATAAACTCCCCTTAATTTTGTTGACTTAATTACTCTAAGTTGAATATGTGTCTCAATATTTTAAATTATAAATACCACATTAAAAAAACATGCATTATTATTAAAAGAATTCCTGAAATTTATTGTATCAACCCTTACTACATTCGATATATATTAAAAAAATCATGGTTTAGAATGACCAAATTAAATATTAAACTAGTAGTTACAATATTTTTATTTATTTTAGTAATATTAAATGTTGGTTAAATATTGGTCCACAGATAAGGACAAATTTTTAATCTATGAGCTAGGCCGACCAATACTCTATTTAAATATTTATTCAACAGACACGACTAATTTTAATATTAAAAAAATAATAAATTATGAATAAAAATTAAACGTTATTTAAAATTTTCAAATGTGTTTTCAAATTCAAAAACGTTGGTTACACATAATTTCGATTACTTTGTAATTTACATTCAATATTATGATCGTATTAAATACTTAGGACAGAATAATAATAAAAGTTTTTTTATACAAACTAAAGAAGTTTATTTCTTAAAACATTTGCTACTTTATAATACTTGTTAAAATTAAATACTATACCTACATTCACGCTACAATAGCTTGTGCGCTTTTCTTTCATATGCAACATGTTTAAGAATCCTATGGAGACCTAACCTATTTTATTAATTTGTAAGTTTTTAGTCTCTTAGATGTAAATTTGGATACATTTTTACACCAAAAGATCAGCTAACACGGCGTAAAATGTTTAATTAAAGATACGAGAGGAAGTTATGCATACCTACAGAAATTTAACTTCCTCTCACAAAAATCGAAATCAAATTTCTTAATGTATTGACCGTATACAACTTGTATATAACTTGTAACAGAAGTAAAAACATTAAAAAGTTTCGAAGTTTGTGAATATTTTTAACATGTAAACTTTGTTTTAAAAAATGGAATGTATACTCATATTTTCTTTATGAATAAAGTTAGCAACATTACTAATAATTTGGCTGACATTAAAAATTTTTCATAAATTTCTATTTTTATTTACAAAATTGTTTGCAATTTCGTTTGAATATTTAAAAATGTTTTTTTTTGTTTTACATATGGAGAGTAGAAGGAAGGAGAACCAACTCAATAATATATTGAAAACTGTCTATCGATAGGGAACAAATTGGTGGGGCCACAGTGGCAATGGCAAGTGTCACAGGACGTTACAATAGTAGAAAAGAAGAATTTGTCCTGTGAATGGCTATGTCAAAATGAAGAAACTAATTTAAATTTCATTTGACTACGTAAAAGAGATTTTAAATACTGCATAATTTTTAACTACACAAGTCACGAACAATATTAAATTTTTCAACCCAGCTCACTTCACTCTGTTTATAACAGTATTAAGTTCTGCTCTAATATTCTATGTTTAATTTTCTTAATAAATTTCATGGAAAGTTAGATTATTAGAATACAGGATCAAAGGTAAATGGAAATCGTACTACATATTTTTCAAGAATATTAGATCGGAAGACAACATTCCAGACTCCAGACTCTAAAGTAATTGCGTACTTAGATATTATAAGACATGAAGTGGAATTGGGAATAAATCAATTCAAAAACAATGAAAGAACAGACGAGACAACATGTTTAATTAATTAGAAGACTTGGAGTAAGTTAATTCCATGTGCTTTGCTATTGTTCCCTTCTTTTATTAACCAAATAAAGTAAAAATAAATTATTATTTATTATAAGTAATGCAAAGATTTCCAAAGTAACTGAAACAGGTGCTAAAATGAATGGGGTATAAAATTAATTGTTTGTTATATTTAATAAAAGAAATTCAAAATATTATACAGTGCTTTTCAGATAAAAGTATCCACCTTTAATAACTTTTGTAATCCTACTGGTATTTAGGAAAAATCCAAACACACGTCAATTTATGTTGGAAGGGGCAAACATTATGGGTTATTTAAACTTACTGGAAAAGCCACCCCCTCACCCCTAGCAGCACCTTTTTTTTAAATTACTTCTCACATTTTTTATGTAAAACTTGGATACTCCTCTTTGAGCTGATTTCAAAAATGTATAATACTTGTAGGTTAAAGTGGTTAGTTTATGAGATAAACAATTTTTCTTTTAATGGCACAAATTTTACTTATTTTTTACTTTCACCTTATTTGCCTGTAATAAAATAGGTTGTACAACTGTTCAAACTCTTTAATCTTTTTAACTGTGCTATTTATTATGAAGTTACTTCCCCTTCAGGGAAGGGGTCAACCCCTTCCCTGAGTAACTCAAGATATGATTCACCATTTAAATTTCTGTTGATGAAGAAAGGTCCGACAATGTGGTCACCTAGACCACACACACTTTTTACTTTTGGGGATGTTGTGTATGGAAAACACGCATAATATGTGGATCACTTTCAGCCCAATATCTACAATTATGCCTATTTACTAAGCCATTTAATGAAAATGAGTATTCATCAGAAAAGCAAATATTGTTTAACAATTGTCATTGATTCGCAAAACCCTAGACGACGATCAAAATCATCTTTATTCAACTCGTGCACCAACTTAACTTTGTATGGGTGGTACTTGAATTTATGTAGAACTCGGAAATCTGTAGAAGATGGAACACCGATCGCTCTACTTATTGTTGACAACGATTGGGGTTGTTGAGCCTCTAAGCTGACGCCCTAAAACTGCCACTTGGATTGCTTCGTTACTTACGAGTCCCTCTCGCTTATGCACTTTATTACAAACAGACCCTGTTGTGGTAAATTTCTCCATCAGTTGAATTACATACTTATTAGTTGCATGTCTTCCGTCATGTAATTCGTTAAATATTCTAGCAGCAGTTCTTGCACAATTATTATTTTGGTAGTATAAACCTACAATTTCAATTATTTCTTGCAAAGAGTAAACCATTTCAGAAAAACAAAATAAATAATGTTTCAAAGTACACTATCAATAGTGACTACAAATTCTAGTTGACAATGTCAAACTTTAATAAAAAGTAGAGTTTTTTGTTGTTTGGATTTTTGAAGTAGAATATATAGCACAGTTAAAAAGATTAAAGAGTTTAAACTGTTGTACAACCAATTTTTTTACAGGCAAATAAGGTGAAAGTAAAAAATAAGTAAAAATTGTGCTATTAAAAGAAAAATTGTTTATCTCATAAACTAACCACATTAACCTATAAGAATTAAACATTTTTGAAATCAGCTCAAAGAGGAGTATCGAAATTTTACATAAAAAATATGAGAAGTAATAAAAAAAAAGGATGCTGCTAGAGGTGAGGGGGTGGCTTTTCCAGTAAGTTTTAATAAGCCATAATGCTTGCCCCTTCCAACATAAATTGACGTTTTTTGGATTTTTCCTAAATACCAGTATTACAAAAGTTATTAAAGGTGGATACTTTTATCTGAAAAGCACTGTATATAATCTAGTGGAAGAAGATATTATATTAACCTTCTGTTTATTCTGTATTCTCAAGAATTTCCAGTTATTGGATCAATAATAATAATATAATTAATTTGGTGCTGCGAACTTCCCCAAATCAATTTTAACTAATGCAAAAACTATTTTTGGCAGCTCAATTACGTTTCAATTTGGTGCTATGATAAATGAATCACTGCTTTCCGAGCGAAGCGAGGTTCGCAGCACCAAATCAATCTAAACTAATTTAAAATCATTTTTTCTTACTCAATTATTTTTAACATCTGTATCAATATAAATTTATGACCGCGTGATTAAAACATGTTTATAAATTAGTTATAATTGATTTGGTTACTGGAGGGTTACAGGCTGCACGTTGTCTTTTTACCCTTTTGCGACTTTAACACCATCTACTATTTGCTTCTTACCACTGGACAGTTTTTCCAGATTATTCCTATACAAGTTGGTCCTCCTTACCTGACGGATTAAAAGACACTTTAATCGTGTGGTATATACGCTATTTTTTACATCGTAGGGCCCAAGACCTGTAAAATTTATATTGTATTGATCATAAAAATATTAAAAAAAAAACAATTAATGGGCCAATAATAAATCCTAAAAAAAAACAAGATCAAATAAACAATTATCTACAACGAAAATTTAAAAAGTAAATTAATGTGAAAATAATTATGCATTAAAGAAAAAGAAAAATAAACAAAGATAATAACCGTCACCGTAGGGATTCGGTGTAAAAAAGATAATTAATAGTTATCATATTTTTATGCCATCTTAGTGCGAGATAAAAAATAATGTATTAATAATGATATAAAATCACAAACAACTGTCTTAATTTACTAAAGTAAAGAAAATTGGTCACGGATTTAAGCTGCTACAATACCAATTTTGAGCATCGTATATATTATGCTGTAGTATTTTTCAGAGCATAATTATTTGCCATAACTTAACATGAAGAAGTTGAAATTAAATTCAGCAATTGCGCACTATTACTATTTAATGAAACAGATGGTTTGATTGATTAATTAGAAATGTATTTAATTCAAAAAAAAATTGTAAATTGGGTTAAAGCTTAAATTCATCCATTAGAGCCCATTTTAGGTTTTAGGGTTTAGGCAAAGAGACTCGTTATCTACACACACACACACATATTTACAGTTTCTACACCTACAATCTAATATAGTTGAGGAATAAAAATAGTAAACACAATTAATAAAAAAAAATATTTAAAAAATTACATTTACATAATGGTTTAGTATTAAAATAAAAGGTTTATTTTCATTTGGTATTTTTATCACTAATCTAGTTTAATTCTGTAATAAGGAAGTAAGTAGAGTGGCAGAATACTCTAATTCCAATTTTTTCTTCCAATTTATTTATCTAACAGCTCCATTTTAAATTAGTATGTTTTAATGTTACGGGTTTATTAATAATATTTAATCCTGAGAAAATAAGTAATTATTGGCATTTTATCTAAAACAAAAAAAAAATCTTGTAAGCTATCCATCTCTCAAATGTGGGTTGAAACACAAAAGGCTCCAAGGAAACTCAAAGTCTATCCCATAACTGTTTTATTAATTGTTGCAACTACTTCCATATCGGTTTCTACGTTTTGAGATGTTCTAATAGGTAGGTACACTGTGTTTTCTTTTGTCTCACGACGGTTTACGGTAAGTTTTGTTTACTTAGATATTATATTACGGTTGATAATGAATTTTCTCATCAAATTTGTCTTGAATAGCATTTTACTATCATATTAAGGTTTTTGTGGATTGTTTCTTAACTTTGTCTCATCCTGTCAGTATTAATAATAATTTGATAGGTATTTTTGAAAATCTATCATTTTCTAACATAATTTTTTTTAATATAAACTCAATTTTAACAATAACAATTATGTTAACTTTATTACAGTGCGTCCATAAAGTAACGCTTAAATTCATTATTGGCTAAATGAACAATAAAATTAGAAATTCCCAAAACAGGTCGATTTTTGATTTCAATTTACTATTGTTTCAAATCATAATCTAATATTTTTTTTATATGGAACCTCCCCCTTTTTTTTCAATTTCCAAATTGCCTTTGCTGAGCTGATTCCAAAAATGTATAATATGTTGCTTCCAATTTGGTACAGGGTGGGCAAAAATGCAAAAATTTACTTACAAAATAATGACAATAACCAATAAACGTAATAAACACATTAAATGAAATTTATTTATATTTATATTTATTTATTTATTCTTATACAACTACTTTGATAAACTATCAAGAACATCCAGCATTATTCTTAATAATTGTACCTTACAGCTTTTATTAAATGCATCCAGATCGTGAACCTATTTCACAATCTACGGGAAGTAGAATAGAGCGAAAATACAGGGAATTAGGACATGTGAGAGATGCAGCAAAGCAAGGTAGACCAAAAATTTATGAAAATATTCAACAATACATAATTTTGTCGGCTGTAGAAAATCCACACCGTACAGTCCGAGGATTATCTAGGGATTTTGGTACTGGAAAGTCTTCAGTAACAAACATTTTCAAAAAGGTAAAATACCATCCGTATAAAGTACGTCTCATCCATTGGCTGAAGACGACTTTGACCGAAGAACTGAATTCTGCGAGTATATGATGAACAAAAATAACAATTTCATTGATAACGTTTTATTTTCGGACGAAGCAACGTTTTATTTGAACGGTCATGTTAACCGGCAAAACACCCGTTATTGGTCTGATGAAAATCCACACTGGATGCAAGAGTACCATACGCAAAGACCACAAAAAACTAACGTATTGGCTGGTATTGTGAAAAATACAATTATTGGTCCATATTTTTTTTATTAAAACTTAACAGGGGAATTATTACTGGATTTCATACAAAATATATTAATTCCTGATCTGATCCAGCTATTTAAAAATATATATAGTTTCTTTGTATCTCCTGAAAAACGCACGCTACTGTACTTTAAATAGCATTTTAAAAAAAATCAGTCACAACCACACAACTTTTATTAAAAACTTTTTTTCCTCTAGCTAATAATAACGATGATAATGGGTGGGTAATTTATAATGAATAACCCTGTACCAATTTGAAGCAACATATTATACATTCTTGGAATCAGCTCAGTAAAGACAATTTGGAAATTGAAAAAAAAGGGGGGGTTCCATTTAAAAAAATGGTGATGACGTCATTACACGAAAGTGGTTCACCCTGTATATTGGATTATGATTTGAAACAATAGTAAATTGAAAGCAAAAATCAACCCGTTTCGGGCATTTCTAATTTTATTGTTCATATAGCCAATAATGAATTTATGCGTTACTTTATGGACGCACTGTATATTATTTCAAGTACTTAATTATTTACACAGTATTTTGTAAGTTCAAATATAATTATTCATGTTTATTATTTTGATATGGTTTGACACTTAATTGTAACCTTTTCTACTATTATTGTACATATCAATTTGTTATTGTAATCAATTTGTGAGTAAGTGTACTGAATGTTTAACTTGATATTGTACTCTTATGAGTACAATATCTTTCAGCCTGATGATGGTCCTATAGGACCGAAACTAGTTGCAACAATTAATAAAACAGTTGTGGGATATAGACTTTGAGTTTCCTTTGAAAAAAAAAATAGTTTTTACGCACCTTTGGTTATATATATAGTCATTAGGAACTATCACTACAAGAAGAATGAACCAAGTCGCAAAAATGTCTAGATTATAAAAATTCATCTGCAGCTACTTACGGAACATAAGAGAGGGTTACGTATAACACTGAAAAAAATATCAATATTAGTATTTGCCAAAGAATCGATAAGTATACAGCATATTCATCAAAATGAACATTTATTATCAAAATTTAAATAGCTATGAAATTAATTATTTTTAATTTATCAATAACCTGTTGACATTGATCGTTTTTAGCCATGGCGTATAAATATCTTCCATTCTCTCATCCGGTCATGGACCGTGTTTGGCCTTATTCCCTTATTTAGCTCCTCACTGTATAGGTAGTATAAATTAGTCCAGAAACACCCTGTATATATGAAAACATTTGAATAAAGAAAAAAATTGGCATGTTTCGGGTGTCCCAGACTAATTTATCCAGGCTATATCTCTTAAACGAATAAAGATTCTCGAATGGGACCAAAACTGATCTATTCCATTCTCAATAAACTTTAATATGGCGTAGAAAAAATTATCAAAGAAAATTAATCAAGAAAACCTTAAAGCTTAAAGGAACAATAAAAATAAATGTAATAAAAATAACAATTAACTAATTAATATTATTTACATTAGATGTTCGTATTGTACCTATTCCACCTGCTGCAACACACCTTTTGAATCTAAAGGTATGGTTCCGCTTGTGCAGCGGACGCATGCAGCCACTGCTTGCAGCCGCTGCTGCGTTTGGCTGCTAGTAGGAAGTGGTTCACCTTGTGCAGTGGAAACGCAAGACGCAAGCGTTTTTAAAAAAATCGAGTAGACTCGGGCTAGTCTAGTCAGTTCATTTTGAGCCTTCATGCTGAAATAATGAATCGTGGTGCATTATTAGCTCTTTATTTGTTAGACGAAGAAGAAGACGATGCTATTGTGCGTATAAGTATCAGGAATGTTCAGAGAAGACCACAACACATGATGTTTCGACAAAGAAATACTAAAGGAACGTATAAAGCTTTAATATGCAAATACCTAGTGGACGACGAAGAAAAGTTTCAGCAGTTCTTTAGACTAACAAAAGAACAGTTTCACTTTGTTTTATCTGCCATTAAACCAGGCATTCAAACCCAAAACCACGTGTTCTCTTACAACGACTGCTCGACCGCTGCGGCCAGACTGGTCACCCTAGCAGTCGATGCAGCCGTCGCATGCGATGTGATGCGACCGACGCGCTAGTAGAACCAATGCCATAAAGATGCACGGATATCAGTCACTGCGACCGCTGCAGCAGCGGCTGCAAGCAGTGGCTGCATGCGTTTGCTGCACTAGCGGAACCATACCTTTAATAAAATTTCTTATGCTTGGATTATTGCAGGACATGGCGACATGCTTGTCTCAGAGAAAACCTAACAACGAGAAGCGACAGTGTGTGTCGGTTTCTTTGAAGTTAAGGGTACACAAGGTGAGCGTACACCACTTAATACTCTGAGAAAACTGACTACTTTTCTACACTGAGCGAACTAGATTCACGAATTTATATGAAATCATGAGTATAGTCTGTGGGAAACTAAGTTAAAATTTTAATTTTAAAAAGATTCATTGCATGAAGCAATTCAATTTTTAAGTGAAAAGTATGTATAAATTAAAATATTTACGATGTTACGTACATTTTAAAATTAAATAATTACGCATTTATTTAAAAATTATTAATTAAAAAATAGTTAATGTTCTTTTGATATTATTCAACCACTACTGATAGACCTTTTTTGTTATTACCTAGTTAACACCATAAACAAATTATAACAATGTGTACATATATTAAAAGAAAATATTACCTATTAGTATTATTTTAGTACACGTATTTAATATTATAACTATTTTATATAACAATATTATTGTTAAGAATTGTACCTAAATTTAATCATAAATATCTTTAATCTAGTGAATTTGTACTAACGTGGCAACAGCGCAAATCCTTCGAACATTGTACTGAAGTTTGCTGTTGTCTCTTTCTCTCTGAATTCAGCCGTTGAACGATAAGTATTGATGTACTGATGATCGTAAAAAATGTAATAAATGTAAGGTAAAAAGATGATGTTTTAATTGATAAAAGTGTACAGCAAACAACTGCAGCTCAGGAAATATCCCTGACAATTATTATTTTATTTACATTCTTAATTTTCTTTTTTATGATATACCCTACTAAATTATACAGGGTGTTTCAAAAAAAGGTAACACCGTCTCTAGGATAGGTAAAAAACTGAAAAATAATTGGAGTTTGCTTGGTAAAATTTTTTTCTAACGCCATCCGTTTTCAAAATAAAGGGCGTTGAAGAAAATAAAAAAATTACACATTTCTTACGATTTTGCCGAAACTACTGGCACCATTGCAATGAAATTTTATACGAATATGTTTTGGAAGCTGATATATCCCATGAATTTGTTTTTATAACTCTCCTCTCATAGAGGGCGCTAGTTACACGATTCATACAACGTATTATTCAACATAACTTTTTTTAGGGTAGAATTATTAGTCAAAACTCCAAGTGAACATAAACATGGTTTAATTCTACACCAAAAAGGTACTCTTGGTAAAACTCGATATTATGTACCGTTTTCGGAATATTTTGATTTGAAAATTATGAAGTAATAATCGCTCCTCGTATAAGTTAATGATAAATTTATTAATTAAAAAACTTACAATAAGAAAATTAAAATAAAGACAAAGAACATCACATAAAATTCAATTAGAGTAAATGTTCAAAATGTCCTCCGTTTTCACGAATACACAAGTCTATCCTTTTTTCTAAAGAATCCATTAATCTTCTTAACGGTTGGGGATCATCTATAATGTCATTAAAGTGACGTTTAATTCTTCATAATTTTCAAATCAAAATATTCCGAAAACGGTACATAATATCGAGTTTTACCAAGAGTACCTTTTTGGTGTAGAATTAAACCATGTTTATGTTCACTTGGAGTTTTGACTAATAATTCTACCCTAAAAAAAGTTATGTTGAATAATACGTTGTATGAATCGTGTAACTAGCGCCCTCTATGAGAGGAGAGTTATAAAAACAAATTCATGGGATATATATCAGCTTCCAAAACATATTCGTATAAAATTTCATTGCAATGGTGCCAGTAGTTTCGGCAAAATCGTAAGAAATGTGTAATTTTTTTATTTTCTTCAACGCCCTTTATTTTGAAAACGGATGGCGTTAGAAAAAAATTTTACCAAGCAAACCCCAATTATTTTTCAGTTTTTTACCTATCCTAGAGACGGTGTTACCTTTTTTTGAAACACCCTGTATATGTGACAAAATATTTAATTTTCTCAAAACTTTTTTGTTGTTTTTCATTATTTCAAGTTCTCTATTTGCATATTTAAGTATGTAAAATATCTGCATTCTTATAAACAATTTTTTTATATATACAATAGGGAATTTTTCGCAAGGATGTTCGAAAGAACAGTTTGGCAAATAAAATATTTGATACCGCTATTCCCTTACTAATAAATTAAATAAACATTCTAATTTTTAAACAAAATTAATAAAATGTTCTGGTGGTGACTGAAGATTTCCACATAAACTGTCATCTGTGCTGAAGGCTTTAAAATGAGTTAATAAATTATTATAATCCAGGGTTTCACAAAGTTTCACAACTTAAGGGCCACTTCCTATATCGCAGAATAATGTATAAGTGCCAAATCTATAATTTAAAGCACTAATATTTTCGATGTTGTTTTCTATTTTAAAAACGTCTTACAAACATTGTGGGTAATATTCCTCTCGAAATGAACACATTGCACATAAAAGTATTATCATTTGTTTATGTTAACCAGGGATCGATCAGTATGGGGGTTAAATAGTTTTATGTAACATATTTCGACGATATTTCGAGAATAAATATAATGTTTAAGAAGTGTACCTATTTAATTTATTTTAGTTTTAAATATACACGATTTCGTGATAGTATTTATATTTATAAATTATGTGTTATGTTTGTTTTCGCATTTAAAAAAAATAATTTTTCGACCAATATTAGTTAAACTTCAGCTCATAACACAACTTATCTAATATGCAAATACACAACTTATTTGGCACATGCGCCTACCAAAACGATACCCAGCAAATTGGCTCACTGTCGCTTCTCGTTGTTAAGGCTGGGCATTGTGAGTGAGAAAACGTCCTAAAAAGAGAGCGAATAAGTGTACCCGTAAGGTGCTGCCTCTTGCAATGACCTTACGCGATAAACGAAATAATATTATATTCATTCTTGGAGTATATCAGTTTCCTTTAAAACATGTTTGATTTTGTTAAATATGAATTGGCTATTTGTATTTACATTAAACGATATTAATTTATAGATTTTACACAATATTTTTATTTATAAATGTTTTCTTTCTCAAATCAAAATTATAAATAGAATATTTATTGGGGTATTATTTTTAAAAAGGCAATCATTCAAGTTTTTTCAAGTGTAAAATGTTATCATTTGTTTATCTTAACTAAGCAATAACGAGTAGGTAAGGACCGAACAGCGAAGGAAAATATTTATACTACCTACATACCGGATGGTCAATAAAAACTCACGATATACATATTCATAAACGGCAATATTTTGAAAAGCTCTTTAAAAAGGAAAGAAGAAGAAAACAAAAATTAAAATTTACCAAAAAGCAGTTGAGCGAATTATTTTAAAAATCTTAAGTGTTTAAATATAGTTGGTTACCATTACCTATACATATTCATAAAAAAACTTAAATAGGTTCCAAAAGTTCAAAGTAACGAACTGGAAAAACTAAAATGGTCAAAAATTCGATTAACAAGTTTTTTAGTAAAAAAAAATTAAGAAAATGATGCATAAACTTAAAATAAATGAGTAGCAGCAGTAACTACCAGTTCATTTTAAAAATTAAAAGGAACTACGTTTTACCTTTTAAATGGATTAGAAAAATTACACGATTAATAGATCCACTAAGAACTAATATTCGACCTTTTTAGGTTTTTTTAACATCGTCCAAAGATATTCTAAGATATATTCTATGGACGATAGTGGCGATATTTTGCTTAATATAACATTGAAAGTCATTGAAAAATATTGAAAATTTTCAGGAAAAAACTTACGAAAATATTTCTCCTATTATAAAAACTGAATCAACGGATTATAGGAACTTGATATAAGAGAAAGGAAATGCACTGGTTTATGTTGGTGGATATTTTTTATTATGTCTCTGTAACATTCTTGTCAAACTTGTTTACATTATTGTTCATCATCCGAAATAGACAATTCTACTTCATTTTGTGAACTCAAAGCTTACAGTCACAGTAAAAATATTTTTGATGGCTTAACAGAACCTCCCAATAATTTTTTAGAGTATTTAATAAGATTAGAGAATATGTTTGTTTTGAATTTTAATAATTATTGTATACAGGATGGTATAGAAAACATATTTTTTAAAGATTTTTCCAATGTAGAATTCTCCCTCCCATATGGCAATAAAGATTATTTACTTTCATTGTTTACAAGAGTTATATAGTTATATTAGTATTAATATTTGCTAAATTCCTAATGCGGACCTGATAAACATTTGGGAATAATTTTTTAAGATTCCTTTTATATGTGATAAAAGAGTTGCCTAAATTTGTAAAAAAATGGCACCATTTCGATTTCTTAAAAATTACTTTCAATGAGCTTTTAAGGAAAAAAACGAATTTATTGTAATTTTTAAAAACACTGACTTATGAGTAGATATATCATCTATTTAAAGAAGAAATATTTTTAAAATCATATCACGTTTAAGTGAGATATTAATCATTTTATGAAATGTAAAAGTAGACATATTTCGGGAATTTTTTCTGGATGATTCCTTGTACTCTCAAGCTTCAAAATTCTTTATTGAATAACTTTATATATCTAGTATACTACTGATTTTTGTCAATTTTCATTGCCTTATAGTTTTTGCTAAAAGCTCTTTGAAAGGACGTCGCGTTTGCCTATATTAAATACACTGCCAATGCCCGGCCTTAAGGTTTTCTCTGCTTGTCTTATGTATATAAAATTTAGAATATTACGACATTGTTACCTTTATTAACAAATTTTCTTGGTTTTGTAGTGGTGCTACAAGTCATGCTGTTATGTAATACTCTCTGCGCTCTATACATTTTTCTCTCATGATATAGCATAAAGCTATAGTTATAAGTATGGCAATCGCTATTCCCATTCCTATACTGACCCAAATTATCTCTTCATTAATTCCTTGATACGATCGGCCTAAAAAATAGATTTATTTTATATCGTTGGTTTTTTAATGATATAGGTACATCAATTATTTATCTGGACAGCTTTATGAACCGCAGTTTCTAGTCAGCTATTTGATAAGTTAAAATTAATATTCATGTACAAATTAAACGAGAATAATTAAAAAAAACTCTCATTCGAAAAACTCATTATACACTTGTATAAATAGTCGTAATCTAACGAATAATTAAATCAAACCACATTGATATTAGATAAAAAGTTTTTGACATTTCATTTGACAAGTAATAAATAAAAAAATCGTATTAAATTTTTGGAAAATAAGTTTGTCGTACGTGGGAATCGAACCTACGTCCTGTCGCTTACAAGGCGAACGCTCTAATCTATGATCCACTACCGCTTTGAAGTTTGACTGGCATTGCTAATTTCATTAATTTAAAGATCAACAGATACGTAATATGTATATTATTGCATCGCTATTACGTATCTGTTGTATAACTATGGTCTTAACCAGGCGTAGTTTGTCACTTAATCAATACTGATGTGGGAGTAGATAAAGATATTAAAATACTGCTACGTTTTTTTTGTTATTTGGAATAACAAAAATAACTAAATTTATTAAAAGAAAGTTAGATAAATCATCTAGGACATCGTATTTGCAAATACGAGCAACATCGCCTACTGGTGTAGGCCAATTGTGCAAATTTTGCTTCAAAATCAAAAAAATTAGTTAGTTGGTTAGGAAACGAACAGTGAGAAAAGGTTAAGAAGGGTATAAGGAAAGGAAAAAATTCGTGCCGCAGCCGGTGAGGTGTTCATTTTTGCCGCAATGTTTTTTTGTTTTATTACAGATAGTATGAGGTATACATATTATTTCGAATTTAAATAACTAATAATGGATAATTGCCTGAGTATTTATTTTTATGAATTAATACCGCACAAAAAAAAATTTTTTCCAAATATTACTTAGTTAAATGGTTTTTTGACGTATTAAAAAGTCTGTAAGATAAATGGTTAGACGATTGCAGTTTAGTATTATTGAAGCTAGAAAACAAAATGTTGAAAAGTTTAACAAAAACTCAATTAGGAATAATAGACCTTGCTCTGAAAGAATTAGATATCAACAGGTTGTGGGTTTACAATGCATGGAGGAAAAGATGTATTGAAGGTGAATTCTGGTCGCTGGTGCCTCATCTACAATGCGATGAGATGAAGTTATACGAATATTTTAGAATGCCAATGTTCACATTCAATTAACTGGAAATCAAGCTCCAAGAGAATTTAAGGAAAGAGGATTATCAATAACACCACGAGAACGTTTGGCGGTATGTTTAAGGTAAGTTAGCATTTCAAAATTAAAACCTAATTACTTTAGGCGGAGACTTACCACTTCCCGGGCACCTGTGAGGTATAAGCACATATCAGACAAGACATGTTTGGTGTGTGAAGAATCGAGGAAGAAGACTTATGGCTTTAATACGAAGGTTTAATACTTTAGGGGAAGAACCTGGGGTATGGCAAAAAGGGCCCAAAGGGCGCTTAAATCTTATTTTGTACGATGCACTACCATCTTCTTTGTTACCAACAGCAATAAAAATAAATCATTCTTCTGTGCCTTAGTTTTATGTTATTTGGAATTTTCTGCTGGTCGTTAATGGCTACCCTTGTCTTGAAACTTTCCTTTTCTTCTGCGATAACCATGTCTACGATTTTTTGGCTTGTTTTGTAGATAATTTCGTTTTGAAGACGGACATTCACTTCTTGAAAACTGTTTCAATGAACACCATCACTCCTTAGAGCGTTCTGGCATGCAGTTCCTTGATAAGCTTTTCAAATTTATTGAAATTTGAAAGTCACTAAATTGTTCATTAAATATATATTCGATAAAGACTTTTTTATTGAAAGGTATTCTCTAGATTTAAAGTTCCTTCTCTGGCACTTTTGGCCTTCTTTACATAATCAATATTATGGTTTTCATCTTTATTAAGAAATTCTGTTGGCTATGTTTTATCGTTAATTTCTTGAACTGTGCCAAACCCTTTTCTTAGTTCAACGCTAATTCTGAATTTATTACTAAATTTATATAACTATTGAAATTATTTGACTTGAGCATGGAAAGGATTTGGTCGATGTCGCCAATTTTGACAGTCACGATTATTAATTCAAAATCTTTACTATATATTATATATAGAAAAGCCCTGTGAAGGGTCTTTATATGAAAACGCTCATTTCTGATGCAGAAATTACACAAAATATTTTCGAAACTACTTCGAAAAATACTCTAAGTAATAAGTAATAAAGAAAGAAATTATATTCTGGATCAATCTACTACAACAGCTACTCTGGCATTCATTTTAAAAGATTGGGCTTATAACATGAAAAGAAAAAACGGAAATGATTATAAAAAGCAGTAATAAAGACAATGTGGAATAAAACGGCAAAATTAGTTCAAGAATTTTACTTTAATAATTATAACAGGTCCTTTGATCCTTTCCATGATATAGAATTCAGAAATGCTCGGAATGCAAGAGATGCAAAAAGAAAAATTTTACAAAAACATTCTGAAAAGCACAAACAGAGTTCTGTGAGTTCTGAGAACATCATTCAAATATAATTAATAATCTTAGAGAAAATACGCAGGAGGAAACACTTATAACAATTCCAAATCATCTATGAATAATGAGTCTCGAAATATTTTTAATAATTGTGTTTTTCATTGTATTAATTTAAATAGTTTTCTTTTATATTCACAATGTGTCAACGATATTTTCACATATTGTAAGTAATAATTAAATTAAATTTTTCAATAATTTTATGATAGTTTTATGATAGTTTTATTGATCTTTTTTATTGTAAAAATTTGTGAATAAAAAAATAATCTTGTCAAATATAACTCGAGAGTTCCATAAATTAGAGAATAATTTGACAGATTTTGTTCAAACTTGTTGCCATTTGGTAATACCCATAGACTATTGCTTGACAACAAGTTTTTAAATAATCTGTCAAATTATTTTCAATTTATTCTCACTGTCTTGTTATATTATTACTGAGAATAAAAGGATAACATTTTCAAGATTTTTGAATAACGTATAACAAAAAAAAAATAATAATGTGTTTCACCCCGTAACTGAATACCTACACGTCTAGGCATTGGCAAAATGAGATGATTAATGTCTGCTTGTTGTATCTCATTCCATGCAACTTGAACTTCATGGATTAACTGTGCCAGAGTTTGTAAAGGATGGTGTAAATTGAATGGTCTTCTTCCCATCATATCCCACACATGTTCGATGGTATCTAAATCTGGTGAACGGGGGCGACGGCAAAACATTAAAGCCCGCATCTTGGAGAAAGTCCATAGTTCGACGAGCAATACACGTCTTAGAATAGGTTTCTAAAAAAAAGGCTTGGAAGACAACAGAAATTATGACAAGATGGCTGCATAAATTTGACAATAGAATAAAAAAACAGAATAGAAAAGTGCTTCTTTTCCTAGATAGTGCCACGTCACATCCTAAAGTTCCATTAGAAAATGTTAAAATAATATTCCTGCCACCCAATACCACATCACATTGCCAGTCCTTAGATCAAGGAATAATTCAGAATTTCAAATTGATTTACCGAAATTTTTTCATTAGTAGACTTCTAGCATTTATTGATAGTAGAAGTGATTTCGAGAATTGCGAAAAAAACATAAATGGATCCAATGCACTAATCTGGATTACAGCTGCTTGGGAAAAAGTGTTTCCTGTTACAATTAAGAAATGTTTTTCTAAAGCCGGCTTCTCCGATATTATCCAAGAAGATCCACATTTTGATGATGAGGATAATATACCCCTTGCCCATCTTTTCCCTACAGTCCGTAACAAAATTTTAGATTTGGATGAATTTGCTTCCTTTGACGATGATATACCTACAGAGAGCCCTAACTTCAGTATTACGGACATTATTGAAGAACTGTGCGATAATGATGAAAAAGACAGTTCTGACAATAGTGATGTAGACGATTGTGAAACTCCAAAATCCACTTTATCTAATATGAGCGAAGTGTGTAAAAAATTGACGGACGTACAAAATTATTTATTGTGCAAAAATAGTGGTGAAATATTTATGAATGTGTCTCGAAGTTTACTTAAGTGTGAAGCTGAGGTTCTTAAATCAAAGCTAAAAAATGTAAATCAAACAAAACATCTGTTTTTTCCTAGTATAGTATGTATGTAGTTTTATGTTTTGTATTATGTAGTACATATATTAAAGTAGTTTTCCGTTTATGTACCTATAGAAGTATATTTGCTTTAATTGATAAAATAAACAAAAATCCAAATATTTTTTATTTGTCGACTGCAAAACCTGACAATAGCGGCCACCTTTATATAACGGCCAATAGTTCTTTCATTTTTAGTTGCCGTTATTGACAGGTTTTACTGTATTTAAAAGGTATTATAATAATACAAGATCTATGAACTTACCATTATAATTGTTGGAGACTATTCCACTCACTTTTCCAGCTACTCTACCACCCACTGGCATATTAAAAGATTCAGTCAAGTGGTTGTATTAATTAAATACTTCTAAATGGGATTATTGCTCGAGAATTCTGAAACTAAATTAGAGTATAATAGCGAAATAAACAAATTATTCTAAATAAAACAAGTCATCAAAAGTATAATTCTAACCATAATATTAAACTAAATTTTCAAAGTGTTCTCCGTTAACATCAATGTAATGCTGTAAACCATTATACATATTTCCTCAGTAAGCGTTGACAAAATTTGACATAAACGTCAGAGGAATGTGTATAGTTCGTGGTTAGAAGACAATACAAACAAGTGGTCTGAAGGCTTACGTTTTGTTCAAGAATAGAGCTCATCACACTGGTATAGGTTGTAGCCCATATGAAGCCATGTTCGGCACAAAGTTGAAAGTTGGTTTAAAAAGCTCTCTACCTCAAGGAGTTCTGACTGATGTTAATTCGGAGGAAGACTTAGAGGTTCTTTTCAAAAATCAAGGGGCTGGGCTATTTACAGAAACGGATATAATACGAAATAATAATATACATGTGGACTCTTTCATATTGTTGCTCGAATCAAGTTCCATCTTATCTGGCAACACCCTGGACGTTCAAAAAATTGGAGCAATTTTAGCTGATGAAGATTCATCTCGTGAGGCTAGTCAAATTCCAGAATTTTCAACAAATGCAGTAGAAGAGAAATGTAGTAGAAGCAGCTATTGCAGTTAATTTAGAAAAATCCGTATCCCAATATAGATATTAGAATAAACGATGTAAGGAAAAAAAGAAAAATGGCTTTAACTAATCTAAAACAATAAGCTGAGATGTTGAAATGTTCCAAATCCAAATATCCATCGGCTAAACTAGGTGACACAGTTAGGGTACGAGTGCCAGATGTGGACCGAGCTCGTAGTGATCAAAGAAATCTACTAGCTATCGTGACAGAGATAACTGAAAAAAATCTGTATAAACTAGGCACAAAATATGGCATACTAAATCAGTTATATTCAAGAAACCAATTTACCGTTTGTAAAGAAAAATTTATCTTCATAGAACAGATTCCAGATACTGAGATATCTTTTAGAGAGTGTGCAAGAAAGTCGTCTATCTGTGGGGGACAAGGATACATACAGTAGGTGCGGTTGTAAAGGTGGATGTAAATCTGATAAGTGTAAGTGTCGTAAAGAAAAAAAATATGTAATTCCAAGTGTCACCATAGCGGAACATGTTTCAACAAATAGTTAGGTATGGTCAATAATTCATACAAAATAAATTTCGATGATGTAGCACGCAAATGTGGTAAGTGTATTTTTATTTAAAATTTAGTTTGATATAAAAGAAAACGATTCAGTTTCTCACTGGCACCTTTGTGTGCTACCATCAATTTCGGTCATTAGAAAAAAATGCAAATAAAAACACCGCTTGCCGCCGAATTCTTTTTTTTTCCTGAATTGACAAATTACTCATTACCGTTAATATGTATTCTATTTTCTATGCGTACTTAGTCATTGTACATATGTGCCATTTCACAGTAGACTGCAAGATTATTTTCATTAGTATATAAGAAATATTTTAGAGTTTTTGTTTATTTAATAATAGTTATATGTTGTATGTAGGTATTTTGGTATTTACATATTTAATAAAAATAAAAGTAGTTTTAATCATCCTGTCTAGTAGATGCCAAGCATTATACATAACGCCCGGACAATGTGATGAATTTGATAGTATTTATTATATTGACCGACAGTATTGGGCATTTTTCATATAACCCCGCCATTATGAAAAATGACCAATTAATCATATGGTCCACAACATATATATTAGATTAAGGATAATAAAAAACTCTTCGTTTTAACAAAACTTCCAATATTTATTAAAAAATTGCTTTTTTAAAGGCTCAATGACAGCTGTTTCGCTATGAAGCATCGTCAGATTGACATTTAAGTTACATTTTGTTTGTTTGTAGCTAGGTACCTGATGTTTAGGTAGTATTAAGGCTAGACCAAGTATGGAAGTAATAAGACATAACAATATTAAAGCCTAGATGTTATTAGCCCTAAGGGATTATCCTGGATGTATTTCCCTTTAAGATCAGTATAACTGTGCAATGATATAGAAAAACCAGGAAAAAACTATATCATGCTGATCTTTACAATAACTTAATATATTTGTGTTACAATTACGTCTTATCTATGTATAAAATGAAGACTCAATCAAAGCAAACACTTTAAAAGTGGAGAACTTCCCAGATTTATTTGTTCATTAACAACTTTAAATTGTGGATCTGCTAGATGTCTTTTTATTTCAAGTTCTTCAAGGAAATCTAAATTTTGTTTTTTATTACAAATGTGTAGTATTTGGATGTCATTGGTGTGAAAGAGTGAGGTTGGATGTTCAAGTAGGTGTTTTGCATATAAAGCTCAATAAATACTACACATTCATGATAAAAAACAAAAGTTAGAGTTCCTGAAGAATTAAAAATTAACAACATCTAACATCTAGCAGATCAGCAAAGTTGTAAATGAGCAGATATAGGTATTTTGGAATTTTTCCATTATTAAACTGTTTGCATTGATTGAGTCGTCATTTTATATATAAATAAAACATAATTAAACCACAAATTTAAAATTATTGTAAAGATCAGCCCAATATAGTTCTTATTGTTTTTCTATCATTACACAATTTTACTGATCATGGAGGAAGATATATCCAGGATAATCCCTTAGGGCTAATAATATCCAAGCATTACTATTCCTACTTTCATATTTTAATCAGACGATGAAATATTATAAAATAGATCTCACTAACTAATAAGTTTAATTTTTGAATAATTTTTTTTTTGTTTCAAAGTTATTTGTTTCGTGTTCTAGACATAGTCTAAACATTTCTTGGGCAAGAATATAAAACTATTGGTTAATATAAGCATGAGTTTTAAATAATAGTAAAATATATTGACAACAAACAATTTTTTAATAACAGTTTCACAATTTAGAAATGATAAAAAAGTTATTTTTAATAATATTGTGGAAGTTTTATGAAACAGTTTGTTTGTTTAGTGTTTCCAATGCAATGGACCACAAAGTAAGGGTTGGTACAATAAACTTCCTTAATAAATATATTGTTTATGTAAACGAACAAATGTCCATTTATTTAAAGACACTTTGAAATGTTAAATGCGGTATGTTATTTACGTAAGACATCATAGAAAACACATTAAGTTATAACTCACCATTAAAATATTTCATCTTGACTTCTTATAAAAACCTTATACGACTTGAAAATCGAAATTTTGTGCTGAGAAATCCGCTCCAACTAGTAGTATAAAACAGACTGATAGGCGCCATCGCTGTCAGATTTTAGAGAATGGAATCTGGATAAGCGCTGCTCTCCAGGCGCCAATAGAAAAGACCTGAATGCAGGATGGTAGCGGCCTACTCAACAAGTTTCGTATTACTTATTATATTGAAAGGTGTAAAGCAATCAAATTTATATTTTTTACCAAGAATAAAAACAACGTCTTCGTTTTCACGCAACTTCCACGTTTAATTAAAAAATTAGGTTTTTAATCACAATGACAGCCAAGTATGGAAGTAATAAGACATAACAATATTAAAGCCTAGATGTTATGTCGGAAGACGTTTACAATGTTGATATAATTACATATATTTCTATTAAAAAATTAACTTATCATATAGCAAAACACACACAAACAATAAAAATAAAAAATAAAAATAGATTCATAAAATGTTGGATGAATGAAAAATTGCTTAAATCGGTAAATTAAAAAATAAGTTATATAGACTCTCACTAAAACATCCATCTAAGAATGACTTAAAAATACAATATCAGTTACATAAAAATAAATTACACAAATAAATAAAAGCTGCTAAAAGAGAATATTAAAATAAACAGGTTAAAATAAACAAAAACAGTTCTAAGACACTCTGGAATTGTGTAAACCATTTATTTGGAAAATCTTTCTCTAAAACTATTGTGAATTCAATTAAACTGAAAGATGGAACAGAAATAGTAAATAATCAGGATATTCACACAGAGAAATTTGTGTGAGAATGTTGTCAAGAATGTGCATTTAAAATGAAGCACGACCCTAATTATTAGTTTAAGAAAAAATATTCTTCATTTGAATCCTGACATTTTTAAATTAACATTGCCATGCTCAATTTTTGGATTAAAAGCATTCTTAATTTAAAAAATAAGAATTTTTGTAGCATGCACTCTTAAATTAAACATGAAGGGTGCTTAACTTAAAAATCTTAACATGTTAAATTAAGTACGGCATATCTAAATTTTCAGCACGTTGGTATGCGGTTAATAATTTAGCAATAAACGTTCTTGAATTAAGACTTAGGAATCAAGCATGTTATAACATATTTCAACGGAGAATAATCATTCTAAAATTCTCTTAAGAATTTGTCAAGAACGCTCATTCTCAAATTAAGCATGCCACATTCGCGAACTAAGAAGTAACATGCCTAAATTGAGAACGAAAATTCTTATATTGAGTATGGATAACCGTCTTTCTTCTCCTAAGAATTTGTCAAGAACGGTCATTCTCAAATTAAGCATTTTACCTATTTCTTAAACTGAGAAATAACATGCTTAAATTGAGAATGTAAATTGTTATTTTAAGTATGGATAACGGCCTTTCCTTTAAGAATTTTGTTAACTATGCCCATTCTTGAAATAAACATGCGGCATTCTTAAATTGATAGTGCGTGCTGAAATTGAGAATGAAACTTCTTGATTTTAAGCACGTATAACCGTCAGTTTCTAGTTTGTATTTATTATCCCATTTTTTAACCCCCTCTTACAAAATATTCTAACTCCACGACTAGACAGACGATATTTTATATTTTGTGTATTACAGTGCATAATTTGTGGTGGTTTTGTTTTAAAAGTTAGTGTAAGTATTATAAATAGTGATACACTTTTAACATGAATCTAATTAATTTAAATGAGAGTTTTAAAACAGAATTATACCAATTACCGAATTACCAAAACCAAAATCATTATCAGGACAATGAAATCTAGTTTATTACTAGATTGGGTATTTCAATACCCAGTCATAGAGAAAATTATAGGTAAGTCATGTAATGTTATAAGTAATTTTTTGACTGCTTGTATTGGATTTTGGTAAATTATTTGAATATAGTTCTTTAAGTAAAAATCTATAAATTAACTATTAATATAATTATAATTTTGCAGGACTAAAGCTAACTGTTTGGCATATTTTGGTTATCGAGGATAGCGATATAGATGCTTTGTTCTTGTTCCCATCATCAGAACTAAAGACCGTATAAAATTTAAATCCTGCGTAAAAAATTGGAGAAAATCCAGACAGACATTTCAGAGCGTAAGTTAGTAATGTTTATTTTAGAAATGTTTAAACAAATTTTGACTTTTAGGTCGAAACAGAACGAGTTGACTTTGCGTTTTCTAATTATAGCAGCTCCAGCATCAGCACCATTAAATCATGCGATATTGAGGAGATATTTATGATAATAATTTTTTCCATGTATTGCAATTAAGTGAGATGAGCGGCAGTACACCCCCCTTTTCTGTTTCCTCCGATTTAAACTAGAAATGCACGCACATCACTTCAATTTTTGTTTGGAGAAGGACCCATTTTTTTTTAATTGGAGCATAGACACTTCTTTTCTCGAGCAGTGAGGTGATTAACCCCTAGAATTTTTATAGGGAAAGTACTAAGTGTTTCAGATTGTTTAAGATGTGTTTAAGGTTTTTTGAAAATATGTTTAGTTTATAGGAAATAATGAATTGATTATACTCTTTAAGAACACACTGTAATGTAAAAATTTGTGTTTAGAAGAGAATTGTTTTGTTTATTTTAATCTTTAATAAAAGATGTATTTATATATTACACTTTTTTTATCAGTCCTACAATGTCTTACTGAATTTATTTATGCCTTCGCTCTATACGAAAACTTACTTTTTAATTTCGAAAATATCCTATTCATTCCAGACAACACATCAATTTACATATAAGAATGTTTGGAATTCAAAAGTTCGATTAATTTCGTAGCCAATTATTTTTATTTATTTATTATTAAATAAGTATTACGAATACTTAGAACAAGAAAAAACGTGTTTTATTTAAGCATCCCAAATTAAACCCCGCTAATACTTAAAATAAGCACAATAATTGTTCGATTAAGAAGTAACATACTGTATCTAAGTATGCTGCATGCTTAAATGCAGCATACATATACTTGAATTAAGAATGAATTAGTTCTTAGAACAAGAAATAGTCTACTATCATTTAGCACACAGCATACTTAAATACAGAATAGGCTTGCTTGGTTCAAGTATGATCATACTTATAACACAGGCATCGTTTTTAAAACAATCAAGCACGTATCATTATTTTTATTGATACAAGATAAGAATGAACAAACTCAAGTTAAGCGCTACATTCTTGTATAAAGATCGTGCATAATCTTGAAATAAAATTTTTATTACTTAAACGTGCAAGATGTTTATTTTAAGCATTAAATAAAAAGGTACATACTTAATTTAAGATTTTTTGTGCTTACTTTAATTACTCATTTCGAGACGATTTTTTAGCATACGTGCTTAAAAATTTCTTAAATAAAGATTGTGGTGTGCTTGACTCAAAAACAAGCACGAAAATGCTTATTTTTTGCTTAATTTTCAGCATGTATTTCTCTTGTGTGTTGCAAATCAATTAAATATTTATTTTAGCGAAATTGGAAGTAAATTACAAATCAAATTCCAGTCCAAGTAGCATTTTTCTTAGATGATGGTTCTAAAAATGTATTTGTAGCATGTATTAGCATTTTTTGTTTAAATTTATAGTTGCTAAAAAGAGTTATAATCTTTTGTTTTTTGTCAGCCATATTTTTAATGTGTTTGACTACTTCGTTATTACATGATTTTCGAATTTCAATACGATTCTGTTGAGTTTAAATGTAAGTGAAACTCTATATAACTGTAAAAGCCCAGCAAATTAGTATATTCTAAAACTGTGCAATATTTTAAAAAATCTAAATATTGATTTACCTAGTTACTTGATATAAAAATTAACAATTTTACAATTGATATGGCGCGTCTATTATACGTTATTTTTATCTTATAATTCAACAATAAACTAGTGGCCGCAGTAATATTTGACCCTTCAGATACTACTTCAAGTGATGATATATTACATTTTAATAAACATGGAACCCATATATTACTTGAATATTGTGAAGTTGTTGCGAAAGACTTTATATTTTAACTAAGTAATCTATAAATGAACATTTTGCATGAAACCTAATAATTGGGTTTTTAGTATGACTGGATGAAACAAAAAGACATTGGCCTTATCCCTTTTTGTGACTAGTTTAGAACTACACAGCCACTGTAGTAATAGTAGGGGAGCTCACGATGCTAAATCGGGATTTACTCGAGCTTCATAGAGAGCTATTGGGTTGAGATGCTTAGGTGATAAAAAGAAAAAAATGCTATATAATTTACACCTTCTCATCGATGGGGGGAGCGGCTATAGATTTTCAGAAATGTAAAAAAAAACTGATGCTTGGACATACTCGAGTGCATCGGATATTGATATCACGTATGTCCTGCATATTTTTAAAAAGGTACGTGTGTTAATCTGACGGTTTCCATGATGGGGGTGGTCGTACGAAGGGTTGAATATGGAAAAAAATAATTTTTTCAAGCGCGTCAGATTTTTTGAGGGGAGGTTAAATGAACCTAAAAAAAGCTGTTACATAATAATCTGACGGTTTGGATGTGACGCAGACTCGCGACCGTTATTAGAATTTGCAAAAAATAATCGCCATTTTGAAATACTCAACCGCGTCAGATTAAGATATATATGGTTCATCTTTATGCCCTAGACGCTGCAGTATCATAATCTGACGATTATCTAGAGGAATTCGCCTAATCTGACAATTCTTTTGTTTTCTAATTATTAAACTTGATTTATTAAAAAGCTTAGGAAATAGCATGCAAATAGAAAAGTTTATGGTTTTTTTTCAGTTGAATATTTATATTTATCATAAGAAACTAATTATAAGCAATAAATTAGCATGCCACGAATGAGTCTATGTGATCAGCTGACATGGCATCATGGCAACTAAAGCCAGAGTAGAGTGGGGACGGAATGAAAGAGCAATAGATAGAGAAAGAGTGAGAGAACAATAGAAATGAGGAGAGGAGAATATAGTAGCAGGGGAGCCCAAGAGGCTAAATGGTAAGTCACTTTAGCGCTGCGAGAACCTATCGGGTTATAAAGATTACATACTAAAAAGAATAAAAAGCTCATATGGTATATGCTATTTTACTGCCGGGGGAAGTAGGTACTCATTTTCAAAAATGTAAAAAAAAATATTATAAAGAAATACTCGAGTGCGTTAGACATTAATATCGTATACGCCCTATGTGCTTCCGGTAACAGAGAAGTATTAATCTGCCGGCTTACAAGTTGGGGTGGTAGTACGAAGGGGTAGAAAATGAAAAAAAAATTATTTAAGCTCATCAGATATTCAGGGGTAAAGTTAGGTTAAGTGACCTCTAAAAGGTATTCTATTCAAAAGACTGACAATTTGGATGCAGTCAGAACTCACAGCCGATTTTTGAAAATGTAAAAAATAGTGAACTTGAAATGCTCAAGCTCATCAGATTTAGTCGAACTTAATAAATTTGAATTTTTCATTATATGGGAGATATACAAGTAATTTATTTAAATGTTACACTTCTATTCTATATTTAGTTCAGTGTCGCTATCGCTATCCTCATCTAAATTAATTATAATTGGCGCAATTGATTTTACAGAAAGGTACGAGTTTTCAACATTTATAACATGACTAACAGAACTTTTCCAACTCTCGGTAGGAATGTCATTCATACAGTTCCTAATTAATTCTACCACACTACCACTTAAAGTCGGAGAAGTATTTTTCCGCGTACACTCGATTTAAGTTGGTGCTCTATGGGATTGAACACGCAGCAGTAGGGAGGTAGTCGTAACACTGTATGTCCCAATTCTTCTGCAATTGTATCACAAACATAGGTTTTTTTAAAGAAAATGACTGCAGCACTTGTAAAAGTTCTTTTTTTGTATAATTTTCCTCAAAATATACGTCATTTGCAGCCATGAAGTTTTGAATCTCCAATTTCGTATTCTTTGAGCCAGGAATTTTTTGCAATAGTCGACTATGATACCTTGCCTTGTCCATTACTATAACGCTGTTTGGCGGAATGTTGAGTATCAGATAATTTTTAAACCAATCTACAAAAAGCTCTGCTGTCGTATCTTCGTGATAATATTATTGGCAGAAAGCCACATAGCGTTTTCTGATCTTGCGTGTAATATTGGGATTCTCTTCCCTTTATTTGATGGTGCTTTTGTTTTACAGACCATCTTTTGGAAGGGGTGTCATGCATGTCAAACCATACCTCCTCGAGGTAGAGTATTGGCCGATTTTCAGACCGGTATTTTCTTATTGACGTTATATATTCAGAACGCCAGTTTATTAAACGTGTGGATTCCATCATTAATTGTCTCTTGTTAATTTTGCTATATTTAAAGCTCATTGCAGACAGAGCTCGCCAAAGAGTAGTGAGGTCACAGTTGATGTCAGTTTCGTCATTGATGAGCCGCTGTTTCAGACTTTTTGTAGGGATACGCTGCTCATCGTACATAGTATTTTTCGCCTTAACAAATCTTTTTCCCAGTCGTCTAGACTTTTTGTGACACCGGAATCATTACGTTTTTTTCTTGATTCCATGGAATTTTCAACAATTCGTCTAACTGAAGTAAGAGGCACCTTCGTCAATTTACTGGTTACTCTTGCTGCAGCACCCGCGTTATATCCTTGCTGAAGTAATAAACTATACACATTTTTTATAATGATTTTCGCGTCAAGTGATTCTTCTTTAACGAACCACTGGAAGAAGCACTATTACTTTTTATCCACAAACGCCACATTCTGCCTATTCTGTACGTTGGGGTATAAAATCTTTGCTATTAATGTCTCTATTAACAACGTTTCGCTAAGATTAGCGATTTCATATGAAATAGGTATGTCAAACTGACGATGCTAATCCTAGCGAAACGGCTGTCATTGTGATTTTAAAACCTAATTTTTTCAAATAAACATGGAAGTTACGTTAAAACGAAGAGTTCTTTATTATCCTTAATAAGATGGACTTCCAAAAAGTAAGAGTTAGCAAAATAAATTTACTTACCTTAGGGTCAATCCACGTGACCCAGAATTTTGTTTGCACAAACTTAAAGTCTACTACGTTTTTAAACTGCTTTATTAGTTTTTAACAAAGTCATTACAAATTTTTGTTTTGCCGATTGGTCGATAAACAATTAAGTTCCCCAGTTTTCTTAGTACAACAGAAGCAAGTGAATAAATATTTATAGTCCATTAGTAATATTGGAGTGAATATTGGTATTCTGATATATACTATGTCACAAATGACTCATGCTGGCGATTTTGTTATCCAGAATCGCAACATGTCGAGTCAGTCATCTGTTATCAATAATTCTTCTACCAACATCCAACCCCTCTATCCCAACATCAACTCAACATCACATCTTCTTCAATAAACGTACCGCATCAATCATATCTGCTGTATATGGGCTTGTAATGCCCTCTATTCCAAATTCAGTTCATTTTGACTACATAAAAGCAAATGTCATCAATTTATCCCTTAAAATTTATCATCTCCAGAACAAGTAGAAAATCTTTTGAAAACAACTCAGAACATTACAAATAACTCTTAAATTGTGTCCAATCACAGACGTTTCTGCATCTAAAAGAATCTTATTATTCAATCTCAACCCATGATTGAGAGCGAGGAGAGCTCTTTCCGATATCGAACTACGCTCATGTTATGTGCTTTCGAAGAGTCACTGATATAATTCCAGACCACGAGGATTTTTCCTCCAAACTTCCGTACTCATTATGTATGATAATAGTCATGATAGTTTGGAATGTTTTCTTTCTAAACAGCCAATACATCTACATGCAACAACACTCCCAATTCTCTTCCCAATCAAATAACACGTCTTCCACCATTCTTCCCTTACTCAGTTATTAAATCCTTTCCCCAACTGATCGGGCCCTTTACCCGCCCCGCATATCTGCCTCCTTGGGTCAAATATCTTCCTTTTTAACACTGCTCATACCACTTACAATAAACACGATACCCCCACGGCTAATACAAAGGAAGTTTTTTAAAAATATTGCACAGTAACTCATTCGACCATAGTATCTTGTGTTACAAGGGTGGAAAGTGGGCATTAGCAGCCCACGGCTATACCGGGTGTCCCAGACTAATTTATCCAGGCTATATCTCTTAAACGAATAAAGATTCTCGAATGGGACAAAAACGTATCTATTCCATTTCCAATACACTTTAATATGCCGTAGAAAAAATTATCCCCTAAATGTTCATCCCTTAGTTACAACCCCTAACTTTAAATTTCTTAATAGCATTTTCAAAGATTTTAAAATATTTGGGTTGTTTGATATTTAGATTTTTTAGAAAACATACCTCCCGATTCGCTAGAAGATATTTCCCTTAATGAACGTAAAGAAATGTGGTGGCAACAAGGCGAAGCACCTCCACACAATGCGAGAATCGTTAGCGACCATCTACAAAACCGTTTCAATAACCACTGGATAACAAACAATTCTCCAGAAATTATGTGGGCGGCACGCTCACCTGACTTGTCACCTCTTGACTATTTTTTTGGGGGAGCGATAAAAGATATTGTTTATCAATCAAAACTATAAAATGTAGAATAAGTAAAAGAAAATTTAAGGCAAGCATGTCGCCAAATTCCTCCTGCAATGCCTCATGTACAAGAAATTTTCTGTCAAAATGTGTGTTGCAGTAAGTGAACTACAATTAGAACATCTAATGTAAATAATATTAATTAGTTATTTGTTATTTTTACTGTTCTTTTAAGCTTTAAGGCTTTCTTGATTAATTTAACAAAAATAAAAAATAAACTGATATTTTCTTGATTTCCTACGAACCCATTTTATTTTTGAAAAATTTGTTGAATAGACGATGGAAGACCAAATCCAAAATTATAAAAAAATGTACAGGGTGCTATTAAGAAATTTAAAGTTAGGGGTTGTAACTAAGGGATGAACATTTAGGGGATAATTGTTTCTACGGCATATTAAAGTGTACTGGAAATAGAGTAGATACGTTTTTATCCCATTCGAGAATCTTTATTCGTTTAAGAGATATAGCCTGGATAAATTAGTCTGGGACACCCGGTAAGTAGCGAGTGTAGTGAGGGCAGCAAATACCCACTAAGCGGTGCTAATGCATTTATGCAAGCGTGACATACAAATGTTTTTCGCCTACCTTTATTACTATTAAAAAAAATTGTAGTTGAGAATTGAACCCGAGCCGTCCGCGTGAGAGACAAGCACGTATATCACTGCGCCAGCAGGCGTTTTAGAAAACGTTGCTTATATTATAGAATATATACTATTATAAATTTTTAAATTTAATCATTCATCTTGATAAATTTAATATTTGTTTTGTCACACGCGAGCACTATACCCACTATTACAATCACTTTAAAAAAAATTAATAAATATACTCAGTGATATTAAAAGTGTAACATCCTGAAGGAATAATTTCTTATTCTTAACTTTTTGACAACAAAATGACTATATTTAACGAATGCTATGATAACACTATCAATGTTTATCTTTAATAGTATTGGTAAAAATAAAATTTTATCTTAAATTTAAAAAAAAACTGATTTTTGAAGACCGGTTGGTAAGAAATTTTTGATTATTGTTCTTCCGTCTAATTATAGACAAAATGCCTCGAGTTCGAAGACATCAAAATTACCACCATGGTATAGCCAAATTGTCCTTCGTGTTAATTGTGAATATTCCAAGCTTTTAAAACTTCTTGGATTGTAACATTTACTATAAAATTTAATACCACAAATATAATATTTGGCATTTTATCCAAACAAATTTTGGTCTTATTATATAGGTAAGTAATTAGTGTACTTTGAAAATTTTTGGATTGTGCATTTTCTGGTTTTTGAGACATTATAGTGTTGTTGATGAATAGTTTTTAATTTTATCAACCTGGTTGTGCAAAATTAGGTATATGAAAAAGTTTGATTTTGAGGTTAAGCAATATAATTATTTTTTCTCACCTTAAAATAAAAAACGTTTAAATATAACTCAAACTATTCCTGAACGTTTGTCTATATAGCACTACAATGTTTCAAAACTTCACGAAAACAAGAAAATACACAATTCAAACATTTTCAATGTCAACTAGTTACGATTAGGCCAAAGTTTGTTGACGTAACAATAATGTGGCGTATTGCCTTAGTTTACAAGGTAGGTACTTAAAATAAATAAAAAAATAAGTTTCTTTAAAAGATTTATTTAGAAAGAATATTATTTACAAATTTTAAGCGTAATATTTACATTGTGTTTTAATATCACTGTCTTATTTAAGTTAGCACCATTCTACATCGATAGACTTAAAAATAAAAATGTACACACAAAAAACATTAAATAACATACTAAAATATAAGTTAAACTTTTATCGTTTTTATATAAATATATTATATAATAAATATACTTTTAAGGAAAGAACATAGTATTATTATAAAATATGAATTAGATACTGAAAAAATAAAGCAAATTTTATTTTCGTCATATTTTGTTGACGAGTTTAAAAAATATATTAAAAATATAAATATATATTAAAATACATGTTTTACTATTTATAGTAAAACTGCAAACAACTCAAAATCCTACTTAATCCCTATGAAATTGGAAATATGCCTTCTAGAAAGTTATTGCTCTTTGCCAGAAGAAGATATTTTTGACATTAGGTAGATTAAGGTAGGGACAAGATTTCATAACAGTGAAACACCAAGTTTTTAAATAAAATAAATATATCCAATACCAATACATAATTTTAAAAAAAATCTTGTAGGCCATTCAGTAATCGAAAACGTTAAAAAGATATGGGATGTTTTACTTAAAATAGTGAACTTGGCTTTCTATATAGGAAGCGAAAGAACAATTTTAATTTTAAAAATTTCTTACACCTGGTTTGAAAGTTTACGACGTACTGACTTCTGAAAAAATCATGTTCATGAGATAATTAAATTACTGGGTAAATTACCCATAAAATATTAAAACCTCTGAACCTTCAGATCTTGTATATCATATAAAATAAACTATTGAATTTAATTTATCCTCCATAAACCTACATTACCTTTACCTCCAGGTAACTAAATCAACATAGATGCTTAAGAAAAACCTTATAAGGAACTTTCAGCTTTAAATTGTTTGTTATTCCTATCCGAATAAAAAACTAACCAAACTATTTAAAACTATGGATAAATGATGGGACAATATTGCCAGTTTTGTATTAGGATATAACCACAAGATTACCTAAAATGCAAGGAAAACTTTGTAGCAGATACATTTATGAAAAGGTAATTTAGATAAAATGTTAATTGAATTTATAGTATATATCCGTAATAAACATGCTAAATACAGACTTAAAGCAAAGGGCCACTGCGAACGAAACGAAACTAATGGTGGATTTATGCAGGAGTTTTAAGTCTTGGTCATAAATCATAAGTTTTATGTAATAAGTCATAAGTCTTAAGATAAATCCATTGCATTCTACGAATAAAGAATAGAAAGGAAGAAATGTTGTCATATTTTAATTTAGCAAATAATCGCGACGGAAGTCGGCCATATTGAAGAACCAAATATGACTCATTCGAATCGTGACATTTGACATGTATAGTTTTTTCATGCTGTTTTATATATTATTTAAGTAGTTAACCCAACTCTTGAATGGGAATTACTTATCATCTGTAGGGTTCTATTTATCTGAATTATTAAAAATTAACAAAATATTTTAATGACAACCACATTTTTATCATAGACGTTCCTTTATTTTTTATATAGACCAACTAAGTCAACTATTTATAATTACCTGCTTAGAAGTTTTTAATCTAAATTTATATTCCTACAACTTTATGACAATGTATATTACTGTACAGTACAGATAATTACAAGCGGAAAACAGTTATTTTTTTTAATAATTAATACGAGACATAAGTTTATAATACCCTGTGTGTGACACCACTGGTAACCGGAAACTTCAAGTCAGCCATATGCAAGAACCATTGCGGACATCGTCAAATCGTATTATACTCCTTCCTTTTTATTATTTATTCGTAGATTACATTTATGCAAAGTTAAGTTTACAGGAGAGTAAAAAAACAGCTTACTGGAAATAGTTATGATATAAGTGTTAAAAGTACCTTTTAAGGCAGGCATGTGAAGGTTTGCGCGAATTCTGCAATTGACATGAGTTGTTTACGCTGTTTTTTTACTCTCCTGTAAACTTATAATTTTTGACATAGAACGAATTGCAATATGAACGACGATAAGAAGACTCCTATTCATTGGCCAGTTTCGAGCAATCCCATTAATTCAAAATTCAACTCGACTTTCAGATGACCTTTTCTAGGTTATGTTTATATTTCGATTTTTTGAACATTTTTTTTATTCATTATTTCGGAAGTCGGCATGTTTTATATCATAGAATATTGAGAACTGCCTCACCAGTTCTTTTAATTGGCCGTCATCTATATAAATTTTGGTACCTACTGTATATTGAAATTCAGATAAATGAAAAAAATTCCCAAAATGGCACAAAGCAAGATACGAGGTACGACTCGGTACGAGGTTATGTTATGTTTTCAATCTCTTTTGAAATGCAATTGTTAACAGACATGCGCAGAGGGAATTTATCATAATTTTTAGTCATAAGAGATGAATGTTGGCCAACTTTTAAGACTTATGACTAAAACTTAAGACTTACGACCAAGTGTATAAACATTTCAATTGAAAATCAATGAATAAATTTTCTTATGGCTTATTACATAAAACTTATGATTTATGACTAAGACTTAAAACTCCTGCATAAATCCACCATAAGCTAAGCGAAAATAAGATTTGACTTTAGTGACTCTAAAATAATTTTTGAACTTAACGTCATCCAATTCATGAACTAATTTATGAAATTCTCCCAGCTGTTGCCGCCTCGTCATGTAGGGGCTCATCCATCGTTTTTTATTTCTTCTTTTTATGAGAACTGTAGTAGCAATTTCTTCAAAAAAATATGAATCACTAGATTCCGACCTGAGGTCCAATAGCATTTCTGTTGCAACAGAATTCATTTTAGAAAAGATTTCACGCGTCAAAACACCACCTGATGCGTACTACTCAAACTCAGTTGTCACAGTAAAGAAAATTCGTTCTATATTGCCGCCTAAATTTCGTTTCGTTTAACTTAGTTTGGTTCTCAGTGGCCTCCCGCCTTTAAGGTTTTTGAGCTCGATGACAGGAGACTTTCTACGTTAACAATTGAAAAATTTATTGCGAAAAACAACCTAACGTTTGAGAAAACCTTCCAAATTTATCATCAACATTTAATAGAGCACTGGAAGAGCCACAAAAAAGTAACAGGAATTTGAGGTATGACGTGTCAGCCCTTCCGATGACATCGCACGACAAAAGGAGGAAACTGCATGTTCTTCAGCTTCCCCCAAACCAGAGTCCGCGCGTAACACTTGAAGCTATAACTATTTATAATTGTAACTACGCATACCTAATCCATTTTTTTAAATCTTACTGTATTGCAATATAATATTTTGCGAAATAATAAAAATGTGTATTTTTTAAACTTCGGCGTCATGTTTAAGTAGTTAATTAATGTGAATTATATAAGAATAATACCACATTGAACTAAAATAAAAGCAAGCTAAACAAAAGAGGATACCACAGTTATTACGAATGACTTTAACGCCAAGCTAGGAAAGAAAAATATTAGTTAATGTGTTGGAATTACTTAAAGGATAGACACAAAAGATTCCTTATCCTCTAAAGAGAAAAACTCATCTGTCGATATTTTTCCAGCTATTGAACATTGCTTACTATTCATTTTTTGTACAATGGTTTGTTTAGCCCCAAATGAGCCTTTATAAAAGGGTTCTATGACGTCTTTTCTCCAGATAAGTTATTTTTGCACAAATACAAGAGCTCATCAAGAATAGGAGACACCTGCAAAAATTAGAAACATATTTTATTTGTGGCAGAAGCAACAGCAGAGTCACAATCATCGCCTGCAATAGTAGCCACAGATCGGTCCAAAAATCATATAAACAATAATATATTAAATTAGTACAATAATAAAATAAAATGATATCTGCACCAACTTATAATGATGGTAAAGTAAGTATTCTTAAAATGATAAAAGAGAGCAATTCAAATTTAAAAATTAAATAAGTTACATTTATTCTGACCTTATAGTATATTGTTTATTATAAACACTTTTAGCTATTCTCTATTACTTTTTACACAAAAATTGTTATATTTTTCTTAAATATAAATAAATCTAAGAGCAATAGCTACTTTTTTAAAATAAAGCTGGAAGTATAGTTCAAACGATTTGCTGTTTAATGTTCTTAGTAAGATGGACCACACAGTAAGGGTTAGTAAAATAAATTTAATACATTTTTCTCCCTATCTGCAAATGTTTTGTTTCATTACAATGTTATATACAAAAATAAGCGTGAAACTTTTGCTCTAGAAAATATCTTTACTTCTTAAGCCAAAGTTACGATAAAATATACAATGTTCCTTATGCTAAAATATAGCGACAGGGTATAAAAACTATCTACCTTAACTAATTTTTGATTAATAATACATCGTATTAAAATACTAATAATACTTTTTATTGCATACTAACCATGTCAAAGTATGTAACATGTAATTAACATTTATATTAAATAAATATTCACTGACAACAAATAGTCCAGGAGAAAGAGAGGGTGCAAAATGGTCAAATAAATAAAGGTTTTCTTACAGCAAACGAATGTCAAATACATAATAACTGAATAAAAAGAAAAACATTCCGAACCAAAATCGTCTATAAGGGGGTATAGGACAGGTGGTTTTAGGGGTGAAAATGGTTTTTTGCGATTTGTGACTAAAGAATGCATTCTATTGAAAAAAGTCAAATGACAAAGTTGTTGGAAATAAAAATCTACAACTTATGTAGTAATCATTTTTGCCCTAACCTCAAAAATTTCCAAAAAAAAATCCAAAAAATCGTTTTTTATGTTTTTAATTTTTTTCTTTTACGAAAATGGTTCGATTGAGCTGAAAGTTTAATCAAATATACTTTGTGCTATTCTAAAAAATGCTGTATTTTTTTCATTAAGAAATATTTAGCCGTTATAATAAAATTTCACTTAAAAAAATTTGATAATTTTCAATCACCATTTTGAATCATTTTTTTTATCAAAAACGGTTCTATGACGTCTCGTCTATTTTGAAGAAATGAAATAAAAAATATGCAGTTTAATTAAAAAACAAATTATTTACATTTTTCATTATACTTTGTATTATGGCATCACTGTATAAGAAAAAGAAAAACGATGTAACGTTACATGATTTACGATATCAAAGTTACAAAACAGCCACAATAACAACAAATTTCAAATTAGAAAAATTGTCACCAACAGCTGGAGCCGCAGATGTATGACATGTATGACCACCGAAAAATTAATACCGAATAATCTTTTAAAAGCAATTTGTTGCAGCTGTGAGAAAGGCTGCCTTTCTGCCAAGTGTAGTTGTAGGAAACATGGGCTACGATGCACAGATTTATGTTATAATTGTAACGAGTTGGGCAACTGTACTAATTTAGAAGTTCAGCCAGTTCGACTCAAACTGTTCATGAAAATAATGAAGATCGGTTCACCTGAAATTGAATCTGATGAAGAATAATCATCAAACTCCGCCAAAAGAGCAAGGTTTGAAATCATTTAAACATGATTTTCAACATTTAATTGAAAAAGTAATTATGAGATGAATATTTTTAAGTTCACTGAAAAAAAAATGTACATAAAATATTTAATAAAAAAACTTTTAGAAATAAATTTGTTTCGGAATTTTTTTTTAACTTAGTTATGATGTCTTTGATTAAATGTGCCATTAGAAAACATTTATTTTTTCAATCAGTTAACACGACTGGACTATAAGTACATTCTAAAAATAAATTTCAATAAACAATTGAAGATTGAAAAATATTTCTACTTACACCCTCTGAGATATAGAAACTCTAAATCGTTTACAACCATGCTTGACCGTTTTTTAAAGAAAAAACAACTACTTTCTGGGCTATATGCCCCACCGAACAGTGGATTGCATTTCAATAGAAAACGTGATGTCGATAGTTAAGACCATCTGGATGCAGGATGCAGAATTATTCTTTTACGCCGATACCTATGCAGTGAATGCAAGTACTGAAAATAAATTTTTCTACAAACGTCAGTAAAAGTATAATTTATGACGCATGCAGTCAGTGTCTAAAATGCCATTTTATGACACTGGTGCTAAAAGTAAATCATTTTTAGCAATAGTGCTAAAAGTGATTTATTTATTAAGAAAATATAAAAACATAATTTAAAATTATTAAACGTACAATTAGTGAAACTACAATTATGATAGGAAATTCCATGACCAGTCTCATTGGTAGATGTAACAGAATTTATTTTGGTGAAGCTTGTACCAGGACAGAGAACAATGTCATCCTCCGACAAAATTTGATCCGCAATATTCTGTTTCCTTTGTAGCGAGTCTTCTATATAACTCTCTGCTAGTGTACTGGACTTCCATCAACAAATTTGCTAAATAAAGTCGGAAACAATGTTTTGTTTGTAGAAAAAATAGTGTATGATATACGTGCTTAAAGTGATTTCTTTTGTTTGAAGGAATAGAACACTCCGCCTTCGGCGTCGTATTTCAAACTTTCCTTATCACAAAATAAAATATCACTTTTAGCATTCATCTTATAAATAACTATTAAATAAACGGTAGGATGGAGTTTTTACGACTTTATCTTGGAATCTTGTATTCACTACGTAGGTATCGGCGTAAAAGAATCATTCTGCAACCTGCTCTGCGAGATGAGAAGTACTTACCTCCTACTGATGATGACACAATAATGTCGAAACCGGTCTACCCCTTTAATTTGCAAATGACAGAGATGGTCTCAATAAGTATCGACATCACGTTTTCTACTGAAATGCCAATCCACTGTTCGGTGGGGTATATAGCCCAGAAAATAGTTGTTTTTTGTTTAAAAAACGATCAAGCCTGGTTTACATAAAATAATAAGAATAACTAAAAAGGAGACAAAAATATCGTCTTATGTCTATAAACGAACTTTAAAAATAATTGACAAATTAAAAATATGTGTACCTTCAAATATTAACAAATAATGGAGAAGGCTGCAAAAAATGAAATATTTATATAAATTATAGAGGACTTTTTATTTTGTGGTGAGTTGCCGTAATTACTTTTTTTTATAAATGTACTAAAACACCCTTTTGCCAAATTTAATCATAAGATATTCAGAGAGGGTCTAAATGATCGAATAAATTGATTTTTTCAAGAACAGGCAATGACAAGTCGATTTTATGAACTTTTGAAATCTATATCATACTAGTAACGTTATTCACCTAGACGAGATGGTGTAATCGAAGAATTTCTACCATTTCTAAGATTTCTCGTTTTTTTTGGGTTATTTTCTGTTTTTTTTTTGGTTACTGCTTTGTAACCGAATTTATTCGATTTTTAAGATATTGACTGGTTTGTCCAATATGTACACTTCCACAATTTTTACATAGAATTTTATGAACTACATTATTTTTTTTATTGGGAATATAAGATTTCAAATTTTTTTCTAATAAATTATAACCTTTGTGCGCTACATTTAAATTGTATGGTTTAAGTATAGTTTAAGTTTTTCTGGTAACCTTTTAATGTATGGCAAAGTAACAAATTGGTTTGTTTCTGGTTTTTGTTTTGGAATGGAGTGGTTGTAAAGTCTATGTATTCGGGTTTTAAAGATCTTGTTTATTAGGTGTAATTATTGAGCGGTATTGCTTTTTTAGCTTAATATTCCCTATATTCACGTATTGTTCGATAGGCTAATATATTACTTAAAAATAATAATTTTTTAAAATAAAAATCGACCTGTTTCAGGATTTGTTTCTAAAGTTAATTATTCTTGAAAAAATAATTTATAACATAAATTCTCTGTAGAAGTACCTACATGAGAAATCTAATATAACTGCTAATAGGGCATAACAAGAAAATAAAATTAAACAAGATTTTAGCGAAGCAGCTCACGGTATAACACACACAGGTAAATTTAAAGGAACAGGTTATAATTATTGTAGTTTATTTCTTTATTGTAATATTTTATAGACTATGTTTAGTTAGCTTTGAATCTGCACGCTACAAGTGAAGTTTTAAATGTCAAAACAACAAATTATTTGTTTATTTGTGTTGTGTTTTACATTTTAAACACATTATTTGTGGATAAGCAGTACTCATTTATTTTGAATTAATCAGTTAATTTGTTCGGGTTTGTTGGAATTGGTTTTTCTTTTGACTCCGTTGTGTTCTTATTGCAACAAGCCAAGCGCGGACTTTAGGGGGGGGTAGAGGGGGTAATTACTACCCCTCCCCTAGCGCCGAGGGAGCATGGCAACCGGATGACAACGACGCGCCAGTCGACTCCGCGACTGTGAAACACGTTGAGTTATCGATTGTTCTATAGATTTTCAGAGTTGCAAGTCGTGCGTCCTAGTATCTTTGTTGGAACGTAGTAAAGTAGAAAATCGAGCCGTTTAAGAAGTAGATCTGGAATTTAGTTCTTTTTTCAAGTCGTATTCGAGATAATCGGTCGTAAGTGAAAAGGAGTGAGAAGTTTTAGAGTTAGAGCGGAAGTAAGTAAAATTTATATCAACTTTAAATTAAAAAATGACCTCTTTGTATAGCAAAATCTTGTCCGTTAATGCCTTGCAATAATCAGAAAAGTCAGTTTTTTTATTCTTTTCCATGTTTAATTAAATTTTTTAATGCATGATTCGAAGTTGGGATATTATAAACTAGACAATAATTTTTAATCTTATTTATAACATAGCTTATTAAAATGATTTATTTGATTATTGATTATTAAATTTTAGATATTGGAGAGTTTTTGTAATTTTTGAAGACAATTTAACATGTTTTTGATGGGTTTCAATTTTCTAGTTTTTAAATAGAATACCTATACCTATTACATATTCATATTTTTTTTAGAACCTTACCCGCAATTATGAGTAAAAGGCAAGGTAGTATCATCGATTTCCTTACAAAAAAGAAGCCGCAAGAAAATAAAACTGATGTGCACCAATCGCAAGACCAAGACTCTGCTGAGTCTGCTGTGCAAGTTTCCCAAGAGCCTCAAACCGTAATGCCTAGTACTTCAAACTACCTTAAAGAAAATGCGGAGCAATTGAACGACTCTGACGTAAACTCCCAAACTGCAGCATCCT
The DNA here is from genome assembly GCA_035357415.1 of Ophraella communa. Taxonomy (NCBI): domain Eukaryota; kingdom Metazoa; phylum Arthropoda; class Insecta; order Coleoptera; family Chrysomelidae; genus Ophraella; species Ophraella communa. The sequence continues at coordinate 7,037,629 of CM068994.1, read as the reverse complement.
GCTTAAATCCAGCACTCTATGATAGTAAGTGCCATAGTACTGATATAGGGATTTACCTAAATAAAGTTAGTATCTCAGACCTAGAACGAAAAACCATATTAAAAAATAGTTGGCTACCAGATAAAAATTTTTCGTATCCGTTCAGTGTTCATACAAAAAAGGAAAAACAAATTAAGTGCTATTTATCGGCCAAACATTTTGAGAATTTCAATTGGCTTACCTACAGCGAACAAATAAAAGGTCTTTTTTGCAAATATTGTTTTTTATTTGCCACACAAGGTGGAAAAAGTCATTTAAATAAACTAGTCAAGGCACCACTGAATAAATTCTCAAAACTTTTCGGAAAGGACGGCGACTTAACAGTGCACGAACAGACAAAATACCATCAAGAGGCCATTCAAAAAGCAAATCTTTTTTTAAAAAATTTTGAAAACCCACAAAGCGTCATTCTTAATATGCTTGATCAAAAACGATTGGTACAAGTTAATGAGAATAGGGAAAGATTAAAGCCAATAATCGAAACTGCCTTATTGCTTGGAAAACAAAATATTCCATTTAGGGGGCATAGGGATGATGGTTTTTACGAAGACGACTTTATTACTTCGCCAGCAAATCTTGGTAATTTCAAGGCCCTTTTGTCATATCGGGCACTAGGCGATGAGAAACTAAAGAATCATTTAACATCAGCTAACTCTAAATCAACTTACATTAGCAAAAGAACACAAAACGAAATAATTTTATGTATTGGTCAGGAGATTTTGGGTGAGATTTTGAAAAAAGTATACCAAAATAGGTTTTATAGCGTGATTTTTGATGAGACCACAGATATTTCTGGTATAAGTCAGTTATCTTTAGTTATAAGATACGTTTACGATTCCAAGGTGTACGAAGATTTTTTAAGTTTTATTAATTGCCACAAAAAACACTCTGAACAACCAGTTAGTGAAGAACCCATTCTTTCCGGCCACGAGCTGGCTGACATAGTCCTTAATTCGTTAAAGGAATTTTCGTTAGAATGTAAGTTCTGCATTGGTATTGCTACCGATGGATGTAGCACAATGATAAGTGAAAGAAAAGGGGCCGTTGCAAAACTGAAAGAAACTCTTGTGAATGCAAATAAATCTCAATGCTATAATCACGCTTTGAATCTGTCCATTTCAAAATCAAGCAAAATTCCATGTGTCAGAAATTTAATTGGAACGATGAAGGAGACCATTTGTTTTTTTGGTCAATCACCCAAAAGGCTAACTGTTTTAAAGAAACTATGTACATCAAAGTTAATCAAAATGTGCGAAACTCGCTGGGTTGAACGACATAAGTCCATCTTTAGATTTTGTTCCTCATTTACTTTCATAATCGATGCACTGGAGACAATTTCAAATTGGCATGATAGAGAATCAGCCACAAAAGCGAACATGTTAAAAAACTCATTATTAAATAGTCAATTTATTGTGACATTATGGTGCTTATCAGATATTCTCTCTAACACAGTGAATCTGAGCAAGATCTTACAGGCTAAACAGATGAACAGAATATTTGCCAAAGATATGCTACAAAATGTAGAACAGCAACTTAATAACAAAAGATTAAAAGCTGCTGAAAATTTTTCTTTGGTGTTTGCAAAAATCGTTGCAATGCACGAAACTTTAGGCTTCCCTTTAACAAGACCTCGGTTAGCCAACCGACAAGTAAATCGAGCAAATGTTCCATGTGATAATGAAGAAGAATATTATAGAATATCCGTCTACATTCCTCTCATGGATCACACACTAGAAGATATTCAATTCCGATTTGATGACGACTTCTTTTCAGTTTTTGACCTAAAAGTACTATCAACCCTGCAAAATATTCCAGAAGATGGACAAATTCGAAACTTATGTACTCTTATTGAGCCATTTACAGACCCGGATATGCTATTTGAAAGGTTAAAAGCCGAATTTGAACTTTGGAAGGTGACAACAGCAGGTGCAGACCTGAATGAAAATACAAATATAAACGAATTATATTTAAAATGTGATAAAGAAAAAGAATTCTTTCCAGTTATAAACAAACTTTTTTTGTATTTGTTGACGCTGCCCGCCAGTGTAGCTTCATGCGAACGATCATTTTCTGCATTGAAACGCTTAAAAACGTGGATTCGCAGTAATATGACTGAGGAAAGACTTTCCGCATTGGCTCTGATCATGTGAATACCGATATTATTGTCAAAGTCGATAATGTGATAAATAGATTTGCAGCGCAAAAAAATAGAATATTAGACTTTATTTTATAAATTAATGTTTCTATAGTTTTAATGTTTCAATTTCAGTTATCGAGTTCCTTTTAAGTTTAAGTTTTAATTTTAGGCACCTATTGACTGTATACTTAAAGAAAGTAATAAAAACACTGGTTTAGAAAAATCAATACTTTTTTCAAAAATTACCCCCCCCTAAATTTGTGTCCAGGTCCGCGCTTGCAACAAGCAAGTAATAATGAGTGATTTAATACCAACTGATATTGCTAGGGTAGTAGTAATGATCGAACATGGTCGAACATACAGGGAAGTTGCTTTAATGTTTGGTAAGTCACCATCAACTATCCACCGTAGTGTAAGTCTTTGGAGACAAACCTGGGAGTGTGTAAGAAGACGGGGGCAAGGTAGAAAACGCTTAACCACTGCTGTAGATGATCGTTGCAAACTTTGCGAAACAGACGTCAAACGGCAGTTCAAACCAAAAACGTACTGCAAGATGCTCGTGGAACCAACATAAGTGAGCGCACAGTGAGAATAAGAGTTAAGGAAGTTGGTCTTAAGTCATATGTATAAAATCCCCAAGACTCAAGACATCATCGTGTAGTGCGACTAGAATTTGGTCGAGAACATCAAAATTGGAATGCTAACCAGTGGGGTTACATTCTCTTCACGGACGAGAGCCGTTTCTGTGTAAATTCCATCGACAGTAAGGAAAGATTGTATCGACGTCAAGGAGAACAATCTGCATCTTTTAATTTTACTACTGCTATACCTTTTGGTGGAGGTTCAATTGTGGTATGGGGCGGTGTATGTTTGGGGACACGAACAGAGTTAGTGATGATTGATGGCGGGGCATTAACAGCAGATAGGTACATTAGAGATATTCTCCAAGACCATATATTGGAGACAATTTCATTTTAATGTAGGATAATGCGCGCCCACACGTCGCCCACTGTGTAAGAGAATTTTTAATAATACAAGTGGGTATATCAACAATGAATTGGCCAGCGTGTTCCCCAGACCTGAATCCGATAGAACATGTGAGGGACATGCTAGGCAGAAAACTTAGGGCACGAATTCTGGTACCTCAAACCAAAGAGGAAGTAAGAATTGCATTGATTGAGGAATGGGAGAGTCTGCCCCAACAACTGATCGACGACCTCATTAGAAGTATGGTGAGACGAATGACTGCAGTTGCCAGGGCTCATGGAGGAAACACATGTTATTAAAGCGAAATAAAAAATGCATTTAAATTTAAAATTGTACAATAAAGTTATTCTCTTTAAAACCAGTATTTTGTTTCATTCTGTTATCTTCGACTTGTTTTCTTTTTTAGCAGGTTACACATGGTACCACTTTTGTAAAACCCATTCCAACATTATATTCGAACTTCGTTTTAAGAGATTACCTGTACAATATTTACAATGTGTATATTATAGAAGAACTAATTAAATTTTATATCTGTTCCTTTAAATTTGCCGATGTGTGTATATATATAATTTTTTAATACAACGTGGAAGTTTAGTTCAAAGGTTTAGTTTATTATTCTTAGTAAGATGGACTTCCACAGAGTAAATTTATGTTTTCTAACTTATATCTTAATAACGAATAATTTTACAGAATGTACAAGTAATGATCTGTCTTAATATCCCTGAATTTGGTACATTTGCCGTATATACTCTCATTTCTATTATTTTTTTATTATTCAGCCTACATTCAGAATTTGGGAGATTTCTATAAAAATAATTAAAATTAAAGCATGTAAATACATTTGTTCTTTTTTTTCTAAACAAATATACTTAAAATCCTATCCACAAAGTTAAATTTTGTTTTTTATTATCTTCTTTACCAATCAAGGTTTCGAAAAAGGAATACCTGGTTCGATTTTCATCAAATGCGTGGTGGGATCGTAATAACCAGCTAGATAGTAGATATCGTTATTATCATAAATAGCTGCATAACTTTTAGGATCGTCCCCAATACGATCTGTATATTGTTTTAAAGGTACAACTTCGCATTTATGGGATATAGTCTGGACATCATTTTCATCTATATGTGGCGATTCGAAGAGAGCTCCCTGGAAAATGAAACATTTATTTTCCATCAATTTATTTGTTCATTTTATGTGACTGGGGTGGCGGTAAACATAATCTCAAATCACATCGTAAATTTCAATATTTTTTAAGAATATAAGATATTTTATAGGTATGTTTTTTCTCCAAAATCACATATGCCATTCATTTAATTTTATTGTGAAATAATAAAATTATCTTTTGCATTAAAACCAAATAAAACTATCTTGTAAACTACAGTTTAACAACTTACAGGATACTGAAGGTTCTGTGGACAGCCGATGGTCTCCTCAGGATGATAGAACCATTTCACTTTAACTATCATTGTCCCAAATAATTCCCACATAGCTTCGATTTTCCCAATGTAAGGTCTATCTGGTCGACCAGTCGATAAAAATACTGCTGAATCGCCAACCTTTAAATACATTTAATAGTTATAACAAAACAAAACAGAAACAAATATTTACTAATATTTTCATAATATAATCATTATCCAGTAATCATGGTTATTGTTACAGTAGATATGTAATAAGGTGATCTTTGAATATTCCAACGTTAGATGAACTTGACCTATATGTTATCATGGAAGATTTTTTTCTTTTTTTAGTCGTTCTGTTCTCCAAGGACCGAAATGTCAACGGCTTTTACGCTTTGTGACAATGAAATCACCTTGGAAACGTTAAGTAAGGGCAGAAACGCAGATATAGATTTAATTTAAAAACATTAATATGAAAAAATCTTTTGAAATGAAATTTACTGAAACTAATAAACTTTATTTATTTAGTGAAATAGTTATTGAGGCATGTGAATTTACGATTAGAATTAACAAATTTTTTTGTCAAGGTGTTCAGATTATTAAGGAAACTCATGTTAAATAAGCAATAAAACAAAAATGGATATTTTAAACATTACCTTTAAATAACTCGAAAACTACTCACTCTATCGTATTGAGACAAGAGGATGATATTTACGTAGAAAGTGACGGATAATCAAAAAAACATGCAGAAACAATTCTTACGAAAGTGGCGTAAATTGTAGGGGGATAAAAGAAAGTATCCATCCCTACCGTACGCCTCTGGTAATCGAGAAAAAATCTTTTTCCTACGACCACCATCCAAAACACTATTTTTCACATTGGTTACAGTACACAAAATCAGCAATTTCTCATAGCAACAAAAGTTGTGGAAAAAGTGACATAAGGCATAGCCAAAGTAACATAAAGCATAGCCAAAGTGACATTAGGAATACCCAAAATAAATACCTGCAGCAAGTTGTCAATCTCGTTATCTGTAGTCTGTGGTATCTAAACGTTAAACCAGCAAAACAGTTCTACTGTAATATTTAATAAATCTTTAAATATGATCTTTAGTAATTTATTTAAATGAAATGCAGAAATTTTCACCGCCAAAAGCTATGCCATGTTAGAAAAAGTGCTCATAAAAAAGAATCGTGTGCAACACGATCGTTTGTTTGTTTTCTGGATGGTGGTCGTAATAAAAGTACAGTGTGCAACACGCGCGCAAAAGTGCTAATTTCTCACGAGTGTGAAAAGTTGCGGCACGAGACGAAGTCGAGTGCCGCTATTCACACGAGTGCAAAGTATATTGTGTAACAAGTGTGCAAACACGTGCGCACTTGTTGCACAAGCTAAGATTGCGGATTGACTTACCAAAAAAAAAATAAAAATCGATTAACCAATTTAAAAATTGAGTTATTAAAAATAGCACAGATACATAATATACAGTGAACGGCTAAATTATGGAATATTGTCATTATTTCGAGAATCGTCGAGTTTTGGGGGTAATCCCGAAACAGGACGATTTTTGTTATAAAATACCCATGTTATAACGTACATGGAGTAAGGATGACGTCACCGGTGTGGGTGTAGTGACGTAATCTTTAATTTTTGTAAATAGAAATCGGTATAATGCGACACCTCATTTGAAAGAGAATTTAATTCTCTACTTAACGACATTACATTTGTAACTAAAGGGTACAAAAAAATTTCTTTGTTATTTAAATTCAACCAAATTACAACCAATGATTTAATTCATAACGTACCTTAAAGTAACCAAATTATGCATAATAAATATTTTAAATTAAATGTTTGAAATGACCTCCATCGGTTTCTTGACAATGTGCGAAAGACTTCTGGAGTAATGAGACTCATTTCATGCCTAATTCTATCTTTTAAGTTCTGTAAATTTTGGGGTCTATTGACATAAACTTTTGATTTTATGTAACCCCACAGGAAAAAGTCTAGAGGTGTTAGATCTGGCGACCTTGCTGGCCACTCTATAAAACCTCGTCTTCCGATCCATCTCCTGGGAAAGCAATTATTTAAAAATTGACGTACTTCACGTGCGTAATGCGGAGGGGCTCCATCTGGTTGAAACCAGATATTGTCACTAGGTAAATTTGTATTATTGGCATTTGGATACATGTTAGCAAGGACAGGTATAAGTTGATTTATCAAAAAAGTTAAATAACGTTTTCCTGTTAGATTTTCTTTAAAGAAAAAAAGGGCCAATGATTCTGTCATCGATGATCCCTACCATACATTCACTTTCTGAGGATATTGCGTGTGTGCCTCAGTCATTCAATGTGGGTTTTCTTGACTCCAATACCTGCAATTTTGACGATTCACGGTACCATGTAAAAAAAATGTGGCTTTATCGGAAAAGAGGATTTGATTGATGAAACGTGGATTGCCGATACATAAATCCTGCATAATTTCAGAAAATTGAAGCCGGCGATCGGGATCGTCGTCGTTTAATTCCTGGTGTAGTTGAATTTTGTAGGGATGGTATTTTTCTTTTTTTTGAAATACGTAATACCGATCGTTGGGAAACTCCAGCATATTCACCCATTTGTATTGAACCACTGTGAGGATTGTCATGGACATTTAATAAAACATCAAGTTTCACATTGTCTTCAATTTTAGGACGCCCAGCGTTTGGAATATGTTTAACGTGTCCAGTTTCTCCAAATTTTCGGACTATTTTACTTAATGTTGATTGGCTGATGGGTCTGTCTGGATATTTTGCGTTGAATAAATTGCATACCTCGTTCTGTGTTCTTTTTTTATCTCCACATCCGCTAAGAATTAATATTTCTATGCGTTGTGTTTCATTTAGGTGAGCCATAATTTAGTATTCAAAAGTAAAAATTACAATTAACACCTGATGACAATTCACAAAATCAAAAAATATTTACGATAATAAATATTACAGTAACTATGCCAATATCACTTGCTTGATTTAACATTTGACAAAAAGTTTCAGTGTTTATGAGATAACTTTTTGTGTCCATTATTATTTTATTTTTGCTTTTTTAAGTATTTATTTCAGAAAGTCATGGCAGGAACCGATGGATGGCATTTGGAACATTTAATTTAAAATAATTATTATGCATAATTTGGTTACTTTAAAGGACGTTATGAATTAAATCATTAGTTGTAATTTGGTTGAATTTAAATAAAAAAAAATGTTTTTGTACCCTTAAAAAAATATTTTAGTTACAAATGTAATGTCGTTAAATAGAGAATTAAATTCTCCTTCCAATGAGGTGTCGCATTATACCGATTTCTATTTAAAAAAATTAACAATTTCGTCACTATACCCACACCGGTGACGTCATCCTTACTCCATGTACGTTATAACATGGGTATTTTATAACAAAAATCGACCTGTTTCGGGATTACCCTCAAAACTCGACGGTTCTCGAAATAATGACAATATTCCATAATTTAGCCGTCCACTGTATGTTAAATATGTAGTAGATAAAATGGCGGGAGAACGAGTTCGATTGCCGCCATACCATTCTCAGTACAGAATAGAACTCATATGAGCTCAAATAAAAATGAACTATGAAGGAACAACCAAACGACGCTCTTTGAGCTAGTAAAATTTGTATTTCGTTTCCAAAAAATCTAAGTATTTATAAAGTAATTTTAAGAATTAATTTCCAAGTTTGTGTGTGAGTGAAAATATTAGTACTTTCGTGTGATGTGGAAACTGTACAAATTTCTGCTACATTTTCGACATAGATTTTGGTTTATTATTAAACAAGATAAGAAGATCCAGTTTTTGCTCCTTTTTGTTTATTTACTTGTCCAACATGCCTCTATATCCTATTATTGTGGCACGAATTATAGCGTTCATACAAGATGGTAGAGGACAACGTGAAACCGCTAGAATTGTTGGTAAGAGCCTCTGTGCTGTTCAAAATATGTACCAACGTTACCAGAAGAATGGTCTTATAACCAGACGACCCGGATCTGGCCGAAAAAGAGCCACTAGTCAAAGAGATGATAGATTTTTGTTAATGCCAAGTTTGCGGAATAGAACAGCTTTTGCAGTTTCGCTACGTAATCAGCTTCAAGAGGTTAGAAACGTTAATGTTAGCGAGTGGACAGTCAGAAGAAGGCTTCGTGCTAGTGGGTTGTCTTGCAGAAGATTGGCTACAGGGCCAACATTGAACCGCCAGCATCGAATTTTGCTTGAAATCACTTGCTATGGAACGATGGCGACTGGAGCAAGGTACTCTTTACAGACGAGTCTCGTTTCTGTCTCAATGGACCAGACGGACGTCGATGAGTATGGAGAAGACCTGGAGAAAGATACGCTCTCACTTGTATTGACCATAGACGTAAATTGGGTGGTGGGTCTATTATGGTTTGGGGAGGTATTACTTCAGAAGCACGTACAGAGTTAGTTCTAATAGAGAATGGATCTGTAACAGCTCACAGATATGTAACAGAGATCCTGAAAGATCATGTTGTACCTTTTATGGCCACTATGGACGAGCGGTCATTAATGCAAGAGGGGGTAATAAACGTTATTAGTTATATTGTTATAATTTATTATTATCAATTTTTTAATAATGTTAAGTTTTATTCCTTTATTTCGTTCCCAATAACAATATTCGAAAATGAATTATGTTGTCTGATTCCATGTTTAAAAGCTACAAAAATTCAGAAAATACATTTACAATTTGCAAATATAAGGTGATACATTTAATTTTTTAAATAATTTAAAATGACCTAAATTTTTTGCACGGCTGTGTAATTTATATTTATTCATTAGACAAACAAAACAGGTTTCATTACTTAAAATTCAAGTTGTTGCTGCGGTAGTAAGCTAATAATAAACTTGAATTGTCTAATATACTATTAGCGAAAGTCATTTTAATATTATTTTGTTTCATTGTTCAAGTACCTATTTGTGTCTTAATTATAATCTGTATTTTCATTAGGTTCATGAAGGTAGTTTTTATTTTTATACAGCATCTAATACAAACTAAATTTTCAGGGACAAAATAAAATAAAAAAGTGTAATGCGTTCGTATACTCTTAACTTCAGCACTGTAAAGTGAATAACTGGACAAAAAACTGGTTATTAAAACGATAGTAGAAATAATTGCACCTTATTACATAAATAAACAAAATATGTTTTAAAATAAAAATGATAGGAAAAAATTGCATTAATCAAAGAATATCAGGAATAATTTATAATAATTATTAAAAAAAAGTCCTGAGTTAACCAAGTATTAAAATATATTATTAAAAAAAATTTACTGTTATTATTTCCTTTCCCCGTTGAATAGATTTGTAGAAGAATTTTCGAAATCTTCCTTTTGTTCTTAGACGTTTATATTCTTTTCCTGCCCATCCCCAAAGTTGCCTTGCAGGTAAAAATGCACTCATCTTGCTCCTACTTTCACATGAACCTTGACGATCTCGAATTTTATAAATCTAAAAATTAAAAATAGACCATCAGAAAAATGACTGGATGTGGTAAAATATTTTATCAAAATTTTATATTAAAGAATGTTGTACCTTTTTTGTAGACATTTCTAAATCTTTTATAACTAACTGACTTTCATCTCTTATACGGGTATTTTGAAAACCCTGATTATTAAATTCACCTTCAGTATTCAATTCAATACTACTCTTACTACTTTCAATACTTTGTAAATTCTCCACTTCATCTCTTGGTTTAATTCTTTTGTGGTGTTTTTTATGTTTCTTATGCTTTTTATGATGCTTTCGATAGTTAAATTTTTTATCGTAACATTTATGTTTCTTGCTCTTTCTTTTTTTCAAAGTCAAATTGTGATGTAATTTTTCTTGTTTTTCTTTCTTCGGGAATTTATTTTTTGGGCGCTTTTCCACATTAAGTGAATTTAATATATTGGTAGTTTCTTTGTCGTCATATGAAAGTTGAAGATTTGTCTCAGATTGATATTGCGAGATACTGTGCGCTTCTGATGGTACACAATCTTTAGATACTATATTCTTTGAAGGTTTCTTCTTTCTCTTCATAAGACTAAGCAATGGATTTAAATCGTATTCTGAAAAAACCAAATCAGATGATTAAAAAAATAGAGAGCCAAGAGTATATTATTTCGCGATTGGACCTTGTGGCTTTATCATCGAGAAATGATACAATATATTTGTAAAACTGTCGAACGAAAATCGTATTCATCGTCTCCCAAATACTAATCATCAAAAAAAAATCCAACCTGCCCTGCAGAGGATTTCCTTCCTATATCAGGGCTTAAAACATTAACACAATTTTCAGCAATCTCTTGGTCTTGGACTCTAGGTCCAACAAGTAAAAATATATCGTTAAGAAGAAGAGGAAGTAGAAAACTATTTTTTAAAGTTCATTGTTAACAAGGGACACGAAACAACATTGTGGTACCAATGATCCATGTCCACAGCGGAAAAACTATACGTTTCGGTAAAAATAGCGGACCTTAAGGATCTCCTAAAGGACAAGTAGCTGTTGTTGTCGAGAGTGGACGTGTTATATTTTGCTCCTGAAAATTCTATCTTATCAAAGTAGTAAGTTTATTCTTGTAATATTGATAAATCTAATACCAATACCAATTTTACATAGATCAGTTGAACAGAACACACCATTTCTGATTGAAAATTTGAAAACTTGTGTGGTAAAATATACACATAAATTTAAAAAAATATATATGTTATAAATGCTCTAGCTGGAAAATTGTTGAAAATGTATCTTAAATATCTAAAATAATATTGGATTTTCTATTGAATAGAAGAACAGTAATATGCTTTATGGTTCTTTATTCTCCTGTGCTATAAAATAGGGTGAAGAGTCCCCAATAAAACATAAATTTTATAACGTGAGGTTAACCGTCTTCAAATTAAATATTTACCAATAATACAGTATCTGCCAAAATAAACAGTACCGAAAATAAAAATAATTTTTTTTTTAATTTTTAATTTCTGTAATGTAAGTGTTCAAAATGTTCACCATTTCGACGCAAACAAGCTTCATATCGATTTTGTAAGTCAATAAACATATTTATAAAAAGTGGTTGATGGAACTGCCGAAAAATATTTTGTATTCTTTCCCATAGTTCAGCAATATTCGCCGGCAAATTTTCCGAATGAAATATTTTTTCCTTCATTATGCCCCAAATGTATGGGCCAGGTGGCGTCAGATCAGGTGAACGGGAAGGATATTCGAAGTCTGTTCCCCGAGAAATTATTCTATTATCGAAATGCTGACGGAGTAAGTCTAAGGTGCGCGCATCTGTATGGCTCGTTGCACCATCTTGTTGGAACCATTGTGTGCGAAACTGTAGATTTCTAGCACGGCAAAAGTTATTTAGATCTCTCACAAAATGTATAATAAGTTTCTCTCTATAACGTTCTTGGTTGATAGTAAGTGGATTTGATTATCATAAGGACCAATCATTCCATTACCAGATACCGCGCACCAAACGGTAACTCGAAGACTATGGAGTGGTTTCTCTACAATGACATCAGGACGTTCAAATCCAAGGAATCTGGTTGTTTGTCGATTAATATAGCCGCTAAGATGAACGTGACTCTCGTCTGAAAACCATATGTTTTTCAAAAATTCGGGATCTTCGTAAATTAAACTCAACATGCGACCACAGTAAATTTCTCTTGCACGTTTGTCCGCAGCATTTAGTCGTTGTCCAACTTGAATACGGTATGGATAACCACCAATTGATTTGAACATGCGACGTAAAGACGTTTCACTAATGTTGAGTTTACATGCAGTTCTTACAAGACTTCTTTGAGGTGATTGCACAACTTGGTTAAAAACACGTCTTTCATTTTCGTTAGTGCATACTGTTTTTCGACGACCTGAAGAACCTTTACGTTGACACAATACACTGCTTTATTAAATTTTTGTTGATATTTTATTGACACCTGTTCTAAGCTTGGACCATCATTACGATCTTTTCCGTATGAACGAAAATACTGCTCTACCAAAAGCACTTTTTCTTCCGTTGTTAGAACCATTTTTAAATCAAATTTAACTGCAGCGTACTATTAATATATCAACTAATGACAATTAAGTAATATTACATAAACAACTCCACAGCACTCTCTGTTTCGGTACCGTTTATTTTGGCGGATACCGTATTTAACCTTACCTAACCTAACCTAAATAATTTATTTTTTACTACAAATCAGAGAAATTACATATTCAAACTGTCGCCAACGAAAGTTACAGTATCGAAATAACATATTTTATTACAAATAAATTAAAACAATTGAAGTTCAACACATTTATTAAATGGTACTTACCAATCACTGGATAATCCGAAGGCAAAAATCGAATATCTTTCAAATTAATTCGACCGCTATCACCATCATCAAACTCAACCAAGACAAATTTGTCGTCCAGTTCTGGTTCCGGAGTAGATGATTCGGCGATACTACCAGGATAGAGACAACGGTATTGTTGGCTCCAATATGCACACACTCTTGTTCCAACTACAAGTTCATTCGTGTTTTGTGGCGCTATCTCCACAATCTAACAAAAAAAATGAAATCGTCGCTTGTGGTAAAACAATGAAATACAATGATATAAATTTCTAATTCCAGGCGATCCCATGCCAATAAAAGAACAAATGAATACAAATTTATTCAAATATTTAAAAATGGTAAGGATGTGGCCTGATACAGTAGCTCGTTTAGGGCGACAAATGACGTCACGTGACAGTATTTTAAATTTCCGCGTGTAACCAATCCCTAAATATGGACGAGAAGATGCTGAACGTTTGAGGGTAAAGGGAAAAGATAAATTATGCCTATGCACGTTTTGTTACCGCCAAGAAGGGTGTATGGTCCCGTATTGAAAAGGGAACCAGGTAGTCGAGTTAGTCGAATTGCGACAGTCTTATCGGCCGGTTTATCGTTATTAAAAAGTTTTTGTATCTATTATTAGTAAATATATTTTTATAATAAGAGTTGTTTTTATTGGTTTTCTTTCTCTTATATATTTGTTCCTGACTCTCTTCTATAATTCTTTGCATTCTTCAGCTGAAGAATAGATTCAGATATCCAAAAAAAATGCATTACACATATATTCATGCATGAAATTTCAGCACATTCTCAATACTATAGGAATTCTATGCAATGATGAATGAAATAGATGATATTGCCCTACCTGTACACTTTGCCAAAATAGATTTGAGATCCCATATACATCGGAATTTTTCAATTTCACATATGCAATTTATTTACGTAAGTGATTTATTGAATATGCACAGCTATGTAATATTTATATATGTATTATTTAATAAAAGTATATATAGAAATATGGTTTACAAAATGTATTACGTTTTCAACTTTCTTACATCAGTATTTTTATTTTTGAAATTGATACGCCACTGAAAAACCAGAAACTACTGACGCCATTTTTAAACACCATCTAGGACTATTGATGTTTATGTCTAACGCTCTTTCCTTCGTTTTTATATCCCAAGCCTTGATATAATTTTTATTTTTTTCGGTACGTCAATGGAAACGGAAATTAAAATTGACAATTGGCCGCCATATGCAAACTCCTTTCTGGCTCAAGGTCATTTTGCATAAACTACTTCCTGTATCTTTTTGTTCTAAGGGTGGAACCTATGACATACACTTGACAATTTTGACATTAAACTTCTACCTAACTTCGCTTCGAGCATCTGTGACGAAATTTGGCGCAATATTCAAAAAGTACAAAATAACATTTTTATTTTTGCTCATAAAAATTATGTATTAAATTAAAATTAAAAAAAACTAGTGTGTCGTTGTTTGTTCATATAATACTAAGTATTTATAAGGTTTTAATCTAAAAATTGGTTAAACACCCTATTGCACAATATGACTTATCCTTATAAGTTGGATAAATCAGTCCATTTGCAACTACACAGTTCAACTTTTGCGAATTGTACCAAAGAATACACCAACTAACAAGAAGCGAAAGTAAGGGCTTCTGTCAAATTATTTTTTGTAAGTGCATGTCTGAAGACGCCATGATTATAATAAGATAGTTGTCAATTCTGGCAGAAGATTTAATTTTTAAGTTGACTTTTGTATTAATACAGACAGAGGGTCTGTTGAACAATTCGGTAATCATCAAAATCACTCATGTTTACTGCAAGAGCTTTTACTGCAGCCTGCAATTAAACGGATTATTACGTGATTATGTCGGGACCATTGTAGGCATTCGTGTCTGACGTTATCAGATACCGAATACGGATCTAATATAGGGGCGGCCTAAGTTAACTACACACTGGGTTAATGAAAAATAATCGATAGTTCGGAGTTATTTACTTTACTACGGTCAGTAAAAGACTACTAATTCCTAGAGAAAATGAACGGGTGGCGACATCTCTCAGCCAACAACGTTTTGCAGCACAAAATCGCTTACGAGGTTGTTATATTTGTCACTCAACGGTGATATATATCACAGATCTGAATGCAAGCTAGTGACATCACATAACCCATTCCATGACATTTTGTCAAAATAGTGTTTTGAAATGCTGTTTGAATATAGAATTTTTAATTTGATATGTTTCAGCAAATATGCACCTGAATTGAAGAAAAGTATATTTAATCGGTTCTTTGAACTCTACTACATAATATAACATAGATTTTAAAAACCTGTCAATTAACCCATTTCATTAGCATGACTGAGAAAATACCTATTGTGGCTCTTAGAGTAAAATTAAAGTAATTCATTCTAACTGATTGATCGCCAATCGTTTGCAAGATTTATAGATAGTAGGCATTTTTATTATTTTGGGTTGGTTCGTGTTTATCGCTTTGTCGCCAGATTTTTCACAAGGCGGGAAATTTAAAATACTTTCACGTGATATAATTTCCCGCTCAAAACGAGCGACTAGCGGCTGCATCAGGCCGCGCCTTACGGAACGCTATTAATATTTGTTGCTATCTAACGAATACTAAGTGATGTACTACAGTTTATTTGGTCAATCGATGACAATTTACATAAATCATGGGATGCCTACTTAAACCTTATTTTCTTCTACAATCAAATACAGGAATTTGTGAACTTACCGCGTCTTTTAGTATTTCTTCTCTGGACATAATATGTGGTTTATTTCCCCTTTCTCCATCCAAAACAATTGAATAAACATCGGGTGGTTCAATGGCGTTTAAATGACCAGCATAAAATAAACCACCCATCGCAGTCAAGACCCTCAATTTATCTGCTTGCAATAAATCTGCAGTCAAAATGCATTGTTTATCTTCTAACATTCTTAAGTTTGTAGTGTTATCACTATTTTGATCGACTATTACAGGACACTAAAAAAACTTTCAATATAGTTGGATTGCGACAATCGGGGTAAAAAATATGTGAAAATATATAGACCAGATAATTAGTATTTAAAACTTTAATACCAAAATGTGCGGTATAGGTTTTCATGCGGATAGGTTGTTTTACAATTATTCCGTAGTATATAATTTAAAACCAATAATTGAAAGTAATATTGGTCAGATTAAAATTTCAATAAAAGGAGTATAAGGTATGTAGAGTGTGTTTCAACTTGTTTGTTCTAAAGGGTATACCAGTAGATTATTTTCTTCATATGATTTTCAACCAATTGGAACGTCCAATTGAGTTAACTTACCTTGTATAATTTCGATTATATTTGGATATACATAGAGTAACTTCACCAATCGGAAATTTAGAAATATTTGAATTTCCATAGTAACCAATTCATATCGCTACACTCAGTTAAAAATAAAACGTACTATACAGTACGTTTGAAAAATAAGCCGGAGTAAATTCTCAGAAAAAAAATTTGTTATGCATATTGTAGTACGTGTGCTTTTCGTACAACGTCAATATTTTAGCTTATTCTACATTGGGTTCTACTATTTAGATAGAAAATTTGCCATGTCATACGGACTATAGTAAAATTTAGTTATCTGCTATTGTTATAACAATAGGCTAGGAATTATTCAGCTGGTCATAGACGTACTTTAAGGGAATTACATTATTTGTTGGTGGATCATGTATCATTTAACGAAAAGAGTGTTATACTGAACGTCTACAATTATTTTAAGCAACAGAATCCATCCACTACTGTTGAAAGTATAGTTGAAATTTCGTCTAAAGTAATGGGATATGCAAAATCAACTGTATATAAAATTTTAAAAAAGGAGAAATCAGCTGGTATAACCCCACCCAAACCGAGAACAGGAAGAACAAAATTGTCAAAAGTGAATGTGGATGATTTTTTTAAAAATGCAATTCGTAGAATGGTCCACTCTATTTTTCTTAACAAGCAAATACCAACTTTAAATAAAGTTTTACAAGCCATTACCGATGATCCCGATTTACCCACAATAAGTAGAGACAAACTTTGGAAAGTATTGCATGAGTTAAACTTTAAGTATGAAAAAGTTGGCAGACAGTCAATGCTTATCGATTCCGAAGAAATTGTATGTTGGAGACGAAACTACCTCAGAAAGATAACAAAAAATGAGGACAGAAAATAAGAACATTTATTATTTATTTAGACGAAACGTGGGTTAATGAAGGGCATACTGTAGGGAGAGTTTGGAACGACAAAACTATAAAAACATCTCGACAAGCATTTCTGGAAGGATATTCAACTGGTTTCAAGAAACCAACAAGTAAGGGCCGACGATTAATTGTTACTCATATAGGTAGTATGAATGGATTTCTTAAGGAGGGTTTACTTAAATAAAATGTTTATAACTAATGTAGTTGACATAATTTTAGAAGCATTTGGTAGCGCACTTTAGCATTTTATTATGAGGATACTAATCCTTATGCAGAGGTCTAGTTTGAGCTAAGGAATAATGCAATATTTGAACAGGTCAGTATACATCCACTTTATCTTGTATTTTTTATATACTTATTCTAGTAAGCAGCTTAAATATGTTATGAGATCTTAAGAAAATTTTAAAAAAATGTCTACTTGCACCCTCTCAAGTTTGACCGTCTTCTAAGAAAAAAAAAGCGTTAAGACCAAGGTGTTGGGAGCCCCAAAAAATAAGAGCTTGGTGAAAAAAGGCCAACGTTACGTAGAAGCCAAACGCTCAGTAATTAAGCCCAATTTAAACTAGAGGCTAACAAACAAAAGGAATGTATTCCGTTAGCGCTGCAGGTGGAGTCAGCTCTTCCACGCAGAGACTTGGAAAGTGCACCTACTCAGATGAAGAAACCCAGGAAGGAAGCAATGTCCTTCACACTGTCTTCGATCAAGGTAGAGGTGCTAGACAAGGAATTACCCAAGGTGTCAGTGGCGTCTTCAAGGCTTAAGGCTGAGAAGGTATCCATTTTGAAAGCCTGTGAAAAAAATTCCAGAGGATGGGCCACAGGTAAGGCTAAACAAATGTACCCACAGACCAGGGTACTTGGCGTGCGCGGACCATAACTAAGGAAAGTCTTGAACCTTGGGAAGACCTTGGAGACAGAGAGGATACTTGCTCGAATAAGAATGGGTAACCGTAGGCTGAACACTCGTTGGTTGACAGTCTGGAGTGACCTCTTTATAAAAAGGGCAAATTTGGGCGTTCTCAATGGACAGAGAGTCTTCTGAGAAGCTCAAAAAACAAGATATGTGTCCCTACATAGCATATTTCTGACCAATTCCTGACCAAAGAAGAAGGCCAATCTATAAAGGAGGAGGAGGCTGATACCTCATGGACACAAGGTGTAATTGCAATGACCAAGCGGAAGATCAAAACCTGGGTCGCAAATTCCAGTGGAAGAATCTGCTGTCTCCGAGCACTGCTTCGGAAGTGCTAGTTCGGTCTGAAGCCAAAGAGCTGGAGGACCTCACCATATTCAACCCAATGAGAGGAAATATCAAGGCCCTGCCGGTCAATCTTCAACACGCTAAGGCTGCTTCGGCTGTGCTATGTAAAAGATTTGACGAGAAAGGCCTGGATTTAGCCCTGTTGCAGGAATCTTGGCTCCATAAGGGAGAGGTTGCGGGTCAAAAACCACAACAGGGTAAGGTATTATATAATGCAGTAGACATGAAGACGCGAACATGAAAAATATATGGAAGTAGGGTTAACTGGACACTAATTTCGGTGCCTTGCACTATCCACAGAGGGTAGACTATGACGACCTCGCTAGGCGAAACTACCATTGGAGCAAAGGTAGAAAAAGAAAATCCGCAGGAGGGGTTCTATCTCCGCTGCCATGGGCAAACTTGGTGAACGATCTACTCATCTGGCTATCCGGGAAAGGATTTCATTGTTCCGCTATATAATGTGCTACGGAACTGATTACCCGAAAGGTGGAGAACGAGTCTATCAAAATCCATTCTGTCAAGCGGCTCTCAAGGCTTGTATGGGGCTAAGGCTGATAAGTTGCCCTGGGAAGGTGCAAACACTCCATTGATAGTACCTGAACCCGTCTTTGTGATCGCAAATACACTTAAAAAAGCACTCGTCAGCGAATGGGCATGGGAAGGTACACCTAGACAGATACAGGCCAAACAGTTCATAAGGGCATTCGGCAAACTTTACGGCAGACCTACTCTCTACTACAAGGGCAGCTCAAAAGATCTGCGAAAGTCGCATTGTAACAGTGTACACTTGCTGGTAAAAATTACATTTCCAAGAGTAAACTTCAAATGGAAATGGGGTCAAAAATTACTTTTAAAGTTTGGATATTTACCAGCTGTAAACTATCGTTGACAATGAGCTTATTAAAGAAGAGTTTTAAATCGACATTCCTAATATCCGCATTTATGAAAGGTGAAGGATGTTCAAAATCTTAGTTTTTTCTATGCGTGTAATAGTGTATTCCTCTTCATACTCGACAAGAGTTGTAGGTCTTGCAATGCTGATTCACCTGACGATTCCATTAATTTACAAGTATGGTAAGAGAATTTTCAATCGAAAGTTAGGGAAACAAATTTTGGAAGATATGTTAGATAACACCTGTTGATGTGTCCAACTATGGTTAAGCTCTAAATATATAAGCTTTGTTAATAAAACGAACACCAAAAGTTGCCAACTGCAAATCGCATGTGAATTAATTATTTCCGAACTCCAAATAATCAACGCGCATGCGATTTGCAGTTGGAAACGGTTTGCTGATCGTTCTACGAACAAATTTATTGTTATCTACTGTAATAATCAAAAAAGCTTGTGATTTTCAGGGTTAAGCGTTTGATTAATAATACAACAAAAATTTAAATCATACCTCAAATATGTTTTAGGAAATAAGTAGAAAAATACTCTACCTTTCCTGCTTCTTCTTTAGTTTCAACAAACCCATCTTCTATATTTTCCATAGTCTCGCATTCTTCGGCAGATTTAAAAATAGGTTCAGCTTTCAGTTTGGGTTTTATTTTGGATTTTCGTTCACCAGAAGTGGAATGACTGTGTTTTGACTTCTTAGAATTTACTTTAATAACTCCTTCTTCATAGCTACAAAAGAACAACCTAAGATTAGCAGAATTCAATGAACGAGGAACAATGGCATGCCATTGTGAGGGTCTAACAAGACTTTGGTTTCTAGAACAAAAAAAGGCTATATGAAATGGGCAAAAAAACTTCATCAGAAGGCAACTGCTGGATGAAATACTGTAAAATCAAAGGTAAACACAATAGATCTGTAAAGAATGCAGTGCACCAGGCTGTTTTCATAAATTTTTTTTCATAAAAACGGGTCATTTTAGTTATTGTGTTAATTGTAAAAATACTGGTAGAAATAGTAAGTGCAAATTTTATACATTTCAAAGAGTTACTTGAAAATTGGAAAACGAAAAAAATGGTTGGAAAAATGGATATTTGTGTCTGTTCGTTGAGGTTTTAGCGTTCTCTATAGTTTCAGCTGTCTAAAAATTTCCACTTAAATATCGAGGCGTCACGAAAAAATTCCGGAATTTTATTTAGTTGCCATGGTAACTATACAAAATTAAGCCATCTTATTAGTTAAAGTTGAGGTGTGAAATTTTTTACTAAATACCACGCAAGCTTAAACTATTCCTGGTAATTTTATTTGGGGCACGAATATTTCATTTTGTTTAAATAATATACAGTGCGTCCATATAAAGAAACGCAATTCATTATTGGCTAAATGAACAATAAAATTAGAAATTCCCAAAACAGGTCGATGTTTGATTTCAATTTACTATTGTTTCAAATCATAAATAAATAAATAAATAAATAAATAAATACAGGGTGAACCACTTTCGGGTAATGACGTCATCACCATTTTTATCAAATGAACCCCCCCTTTTTTTCAATTTCCAAATTGCCTTTGCTGAGCTGATTCCAAAAATATAAAATATAAAAATGGAGTAAATCATCCATAGCTCAAATGTGACTACGATATAGAAATCAAAAGTCCAAGTCAATGTCACAAAGTTTAACACAAACTTTGTGACATTGACTTGGACTTTTGATTTCAATATAAAATATGTTGCTTCGAATTGCTACAGGGTGGGCAAAAATGCAAAAATTTACTTACAATGTAATGAAAATCACGAATAAACGAAATAAACATATTAAATGAAATTACGCTTTTCGTTTTTTTTACGTTTTTTCTGTTCTGCCAATAATGAATTTATGCGTTACTTTATGGACGCACTGTATATTTTTATTTCTTCTTACTCAAAAATTTGAGGTCTACTTCAAATATTGCTTGGGTTTGACACTTGCTAGTGATTAATATAAAATTTTTAATACAAGAATCTACTTTGCTTGATGAGTAAACATAACGACATTTTTTATGTTAATAGTTTAGTAAAAATCTAGATAGTGGTGCAATGATATTCATCGTAACACAAAAACCACAGTTCGTGTTTTCATAATATTGGTAAATAATAGAGATAACAAACTGATTCTTTATTATGCCGTAAAAATAACTAAAATTATTTTTTTTAAGAGAGTATTACTAGTGTTCTCGAGTTTCTCAGGGACGCAGCGGTGAGAGACGAAGGATACAATTTACAAGTAAGGGGTGTGTACATCTTACTACCGAATGAACCCCATTACTCGTATATTGTCGAAGAGGGTTTGTTTAAAATATTACAGCGGCTTGACCAAAGTATTTTATATTTCTATTTGGAATATAGGTGCATTCATTTTAGTGTGATTTGTTTTTGTTTTTAGTGTGTTGGTTGTGTATTGAATATTTTGCTAGTTATTTTTTGACTTTTGTGATTATGTCTCTGATTACTTTCGAATATATACATCAGGTAAATTTTTTTAACAAACAGATGAAAATGTGCTTAATATATTTTGCGATTCAGGTAATATCTGAAATGTCTCCAAAGAAAACCAATGAACCTGTTCACCGAAGAGGAAGTAAATCCCAATTAAGGCTATCGACAAGAAGGTATAAGAGAAAGGGTTTTCCAAAAAAAAGATCAGGTAAGTCAATTATTTACCGTAAAAATAAATATTTTACCTAGAGATAAGGATATAAAATAACATAATGGCTAGGTATTTTTATTTTTAGGCGAAATTTTACTTTGATAATTGATAAAATGACTTTTTTGAACAAACCTAAAGCTTTGTCTGAACTTCGAACATTGTTAAATGTGAAAATTATGAGATGTGGTTTATTTATTGATAGACATTTTCAGTTTTTAGGAGCAACTTCGGATGGTATTACCTCTAAAATGTCCATATTCAGAGAAGAAGAATTACGTTTTGGAACAAGACGGGTGAGATAAACAAAAAACACAAATGGTTTTACCAATTCCAAGGGCAACTTCATGTGACTAAGTCGGATGCCTGCATTTTTGCCGTTTTGACCCCTCTATTACCAGAACTAGTAGACAGTCGTAAAGCCAGAAATATGGAGATTCGTAATCCAGTTTATGTAACGGAAGCAATTATAAAAGAAATCTTTAAAGTCAAATGTTTTAGTCGTTTTATTTTTATTCTCCCTATTAACTTATTTAATGACTTACACCATACATAAATTATCTCAGGTGGTATTTATGAAAAAAGTAGAGAAAAAGATCAGTTTTTAAAGATCAAAACAAAAATGCAATTGTTACTGAACAACTGTCGAAAAAACAAAGAAAACATAGTGTGTTGTGAGCACAGTATAGTGTGGAAAAGCCAAAAAATATTTCGTAAATCGTTTTTCCAAAAAAAAAACATCATCCTTTTCGAACTGATTGTCAAGGTCGTTATGAATGTTCTTTGATGGTAGATGTGGTATATTAGCTCACGGTTATTTTCCCAAGGGAAATCAATGTGTTAAAATACACATGGATGTTTCAGATGATTGGAACAACAGAAAGGGTTGGTCAAAATAAAAGCATTAGACAAATTCTGGGAATTGCTAGCAATCATCGATATTCTCAATACGATGGACTTCACAAAGTAAAGTTTAGTACAATGAATTTCATCCATTTTCTCAGCTAATAAAATTCTAATAACATACCCTTGGTTTTAATTACAACCGTCTTCAAAAACCTGAATATTCCAATTAACAATTTCTAGCAAATTGTAATATCGATGTTGTTTGGTACTTTGGCTCTTGAACCTGTTTCTCTAAGACTATTTCTAACTGCTTGTAAGCTTATTTGAATATTGACAATTCAGACACAATCACCTTAACAAAATAAATTTCAATTTACGTTGTTTCCCCATGTTGATGAATCACAGATACAATAGAGAGGCTGAACCATCTCCTTGCCTTGGTTCTGTATTAATTTTAAATGGTTCTGAAACTTGCCATCAGAATTTTACACTTTTACAATTTTAAACCAAATCAATCTAAACTACTTATTTTAAAAATCATTAGTTATAAATAATTTGGTCAAGTTATTTCGATTACTGTACATATTTATACAAAATCCCTAAACACGTCAACATTTATATTTAAGATTAAAATGTTGCCAAGACGTTCGCGGTGAGCATTTTGAACATCTACGTTATGACATTCATATTTTATACGTTATGAACAATTAAATATTAGGTACATATCACACTTCCATTTAGAAAATTGGGGGTTATAACTGGGACTCAAAGGGGGTTGAAGGTAGGGATCACATTTTCACTTTAAAGAATGCCAATTTATAATTTAAATTTGAGATTTCGAGATTTTCGGTAAATATGTACAGTAATCGAAATAATGAATTTATTCCATTTGGCTTTTCCACACTATAAATACCTATATTAGTAACAATATTTTATTAATCAACAATACGTACGCTAACAAAATTTCCTTTCTTTCCTTTATGATAATAAGTATTTTATAAAATCATTAATACGCTAATGTGCCGCAATAAATCACTTATGGTTAAGCCCTTAAGCACTTAAAAATCAATCTCAACGAATTTTAAGCAAATTATTAATACTTTAATTTTTTATTAACTTAGTGTACAAACCCTAGCTTGTAGTTTGTCTAGTTGAATCTTTCCGTCTGGGTTTAAACAATTTTTTTAAACGCTTAACGTACTTTAGTAACAGTAACAATTTTATTTTATTTAATTAATTGATTCACCATTATATATTATATCAAATCGAACTCAATATCTATCATTCTTACATTCTTTCATATAAACGAAACATATAATATTTGCTAATTTCAGTGAAAGATCTATTTCCAGCAACTGGTATGGACACGCCTACTGGGTTGTATATAACATACAATTTTAGTTTCATGCAGTATCTATTCAAGCAAATATACATTTCTCTTAAAAATCCACGTTTTAAAATGGGTAATTACTCATTAATAAGTGTATTTTTTTTTATATGAGACCATAACATAATTAAATAATAAAATAAACTGAACTAATCTATAGAAGCAGAAATGCAAAAATAGTTAACTTTTCTTAATAAAAATTGATGTAAAAAATGTTTAAAATGGCAATTCTAAATACATACTCGTATTTAATGACATGTAGAGTTAAAATTGTCAAAATTTGATTCTATAGACAAGTACATATGTGTTTTATGTTCATTAAGAAGTAATAAGAGTTTGAAAAAATCTTAAGGTAAAAGTGTGAGGATCCACGCCCCAGACGGATTTTGGAGATCTTTAAGGCTAGCAGTAATACCCTCTTAAAATACGAGTAAAATAATATAAAATATATATAATAATACATAATTTACCTGGGAAGAATTTCGTCGCCATATGTATAATTCTGTAACCTGAATCTTTCCTTAGCTGCCAAAAAATATTCAATAAAATTACTTTTAGGTTTCTTTGCTACTATAGTTTCCGTGGTAACTTGTTCAGTAGAAAGGGGCATAAGCTTTTTCGGTCTTCCTACTTTACGTTTCTTAGATGCGGAATGTTTTTCAAAAGAATAAAACTCTTTTTGTTCAATTTTTTGCTTAAGTGTTTCCATTAGGTCAGCGGGTTTCAATAGGTTAAGATACTCTCTATTTGGTTTCAATGGTTCATCAAAGATCGGTGATATTGCGCTCCTGTCAAAATCTAGAGATTTTGATCTAAAGTGTTTCTTTAAATATTTCAGTTTTTTCGGTTTAATTTGAACCGATTCGACAGTTTTTTCATTTTTCTCTAGTTCTTGTGGATTTACATTTGTTTCCATATCCTTATTTATCAAATGTTTTTCTTCTTCTGAAACACATAAATTTGAGTAACAATTTAAATCATAAATATAATATGATATTCTAAATAAAAATAAAAGTTTGACATTTGAAAACATTAAAAATATTCTTAATAAATACAGTACCTTTTTTAGAAAACAGTCTACTGTTGTCAATAGACAATTTTGATTCTTTCAATGTCAGTAACTGGTTTTTGTTTATTTTATGTTTCTTCTTCTCCTCATGGTTATATTTACTGCTTTTTAATTTTTTACGTTTTGGTTCATCGGTGGAATGCCGTTTAGATTTCCTCTTATTTTTTTTGGATTTTTTTAAACGTTCAATGTGTTCAGCAGGTTTTTCGTTCTCTTCCAATATTCTTTGTTCGGCTAAAGCACATAATAAATCAAGACCTTCTAAAGGAGCAGTACTGGTTGGTTGTTCATCTCCTACATTTTTTTCCTTACTCTGCAACGATGACTCAAAATGATCTATACTATTTGAAAGCAATTCTAAACCCGTAAGGGAAAGCTTGGCAAGTTCTTTAGATTCAGGACCCATTGGCTAAAAGAAAAATTTCATGTAAATCATATATTAACATATTAGAAAGTGAGCATATTAGGTATATGAAGTGTCCAGTAGGAAAGATGCCGTATTTTATTTTTGGTTTCATTTGAATCAATTTCATGTGGAATAGACCACAAGTATTTTATTAAATCTCGGCTAAAAATGACTCTGATTTTCTTGCGTAAACGAATCTGTAGCTCCTGTGACGTCACTCCTGTCTGTCACTGGATTTGATTGTTCGCTACATACTTTGATCATTTCATAATTTTTGACTTATAAAATATTTTTTGAAGAACAGAATAAAAAAACCTGCGTATAAGTATAAAAAACTGACAATCAGGCCGCACCTTTAGTCATGAAAGCAACTAGACCTAGATGGTTGAAAGGAACTATCGCAGTATCACGACAACTCTCGCCCTGAAAACAGTTTTTACTATCGTGGTAGTAGTTTTTGATAGTTTGACAAAATAGCGGAATTGGAACGTAACGTTGTAAAGTTTCTTAAATATTATCAACAATTTCCGTGTCTGTGGAAGAAGAGTGACAAGAAATTTAAAAATAGAAATAAGCGATAGTCCAAGATCCGAAGCAAGATCGTACTGCACTGGGTCGTCAACCAGATGAAAATTATACATTAAATAAAATATGTTTCAAAACGTAATTTAATTAGGCAAAGCTTTAAGAAATGGGGATATTTATAATTAATAAAAATTTTGAAAAATTATTATTTTTGACAATTTGACCAGTGTATCTACCTCACATGAAAAAATAAAATAGATTCGGAACGTCGGCTTATTGTTTGTAACCCACATCAACCCCCACCATGTTTGCTTGTGTTTACTTCTTTGACATTTTGGTTCCGCACAGTGATTGAAGCGTTTGAATCGAAGCGGGATTTTAATGACATATTATTGGCTCAAATGAACTAGACAATAAGATTGTGGAACCGAAACGTCAAACATTGATATGAAAAGTAAAGCCATACAGCAACCATTAAACATTTTTTTTCCTAAGAAATAAATTATTTTTTTTATTTTGCACTTATAAAAATCTTTTTGTTTTAAATGGTTGGCGACATGAGTGAAGTATCTAATGACAAGACTATTGACAGTGACATTTGTGGCTAGAGATGATTCCAAAAGTATCGCGACAGCTCCGGTTTTCCCACCTATCTTTACCGTCGACTCGAACGCTAGCAATTACCCAGTTCGAGAAATACATTGAATTAATTTTAAAGATGGCCTATTTATGGTGTATTACGGTTTAAATAATAATAAATTTGAAATCAGTTAAACAGTTGCCCACGCCCGCATCTTTAATGTTTGCAGCATAAGCTATGTTATTGACAAATTGCCTATGTATTATACAGTACGGTTTTATTTGTTTTTTATTGCAG
The DNA here is from genome assembly GCA_035357415.1 of Ophraella communa. NCBI lineage: Eukaryota > Metazoa > Arthropoda > Insecta > Coleoptera > Chrysomelidae > Ophraella > Ophraella communa. Next base: position 7,010,528 of record CM068994.1, on the reverse strand, counting down.
CCTCTCTTTTTTACTTCACTTAGTTTGGAGCCCTCGATAGTAAATGTTTGTTTGGGATTAAAATCCCTTTTTAAAACATTTTTTTCCTTCTTTTCGGTAAGTTGTTGGAAATAATAAATAACATTCCATAAAATGAAAGATAAAATATAAAAATATTTATTTTTGAATCTCCAACAGTTTCTAATCAATCTTGATATTACTAATTTTAATTGTTTTTATGTTGAATTTAATATTCTAAAAGAATTTTTGTTAACGTTTTTCTGTTACGTTCGGATCAAAATGACCATACATTTATTTATTTTATATTTTATTTAGTAAATAGGGTGGTAAAAATCAAAATGTAGCAATACATTTTAAAAATGAGCCGTGTGAAAAATGTAATAAATATCTAATAAACATATATATAATAATCAAATATTTAGGTTGTTTTATTGTTGATTTATTGTTCTTTGTGTAAAATAAATTATTTTTTATAATTATGCTTAAAAATGTTTTTGGATTCGCTTTAGTTATACAAGAAAGCATACGTAAAAAAATACGCCAAGGATTCTACCTCTGTGGTGTGAAAATGTGTATGGCTTGTCCAGTATAAATATAATTGCAAGTCACAGCTGTCAGAACGGGACTATGTTGCCAAGCATTTAAAATAGTCTTGAATCTAATAAATGTCAACGAAGTTTCTCTAATATTCTTTTTTTATTTGACTACAATACTACACCATTTTTGAACGCGGCAAGAAGGGCGTTTTTATAACTTCGGTAGGTAAACGAAATTCACATTTAACATGTATATGCTATTCTAAAATCGACTGTACACAATATGCAACACCTCTCAGTAGCCTACCCTTTTCTGGTTCCTATTAATGGATGAGTTCTATACAAGGAAAAAGGTTAGTCCCATAAGGAAGCGGTTTTTCCAATACATTTTTGGTTTTTCTTATATATTTTTGGCCCCTTTACCACCCATGTTGTACCCGAAAAGTATGGAAGTCTTAATTTGGAGTATTTTACATCTTACAGTTGACGAAAAACTAAATGTCAGCTGTCAACACATAAACGTATCGTTAAGGTATTGGGGTGGTATTATTCATTATACAGCTTCGTTTGTTTGGCTTTGTTTGTGTTTCTGAGTTACTGATTTTTATTATTCTACTTTTATCTGTTAGTGATTTGTGTTACTCTGATCTGCTTTTATTATTGCAAATATCCTCGAGAAGAGTTAGACATTTTACAGCCTATCTAGTCTAGTATTAGATTTCAGTTGGACATGGATTCTATAGTGCTTTTACCGACAGATGTATATATATACAGTTTTTTAAAAACAAAATTTCCATTACGAAGAACATAATTTGCACATATAATTTTAACATTTTTCGGTGACAATATATAATAAATTAAATAAAATGAGGTGTGCTGTGTACGGAAGTGGTGTTGACAAACATTTTTCGAGTGATCTAGCTGCCCAAACAAGAAAGTGCAAGATATTTGGAAACATTTATGTAAGCGGGCTGACAATTTCAATGTTAAAGATGCCCGTATTTGCTCAAAGCATTTTAGGTCTGTAAATTACGATCGAAACCTTCAACCCGAGTTGCTTGGATACACACCAAAACAATACAGAACATTTAAAAAAGGGGAATGTTTTTTATAATGAGAGAGTTAAATCGTAATTTACATAATGCTGCCATTTATAGAAAATGAAAAATGTCAAAAATTAGAAAATGAATTGACCAAGCATGGACGTAATACTACATATCAATATTAAAGACTAGATGTTATTAGCCCTAAGGTATTATCCTGGATGTATTTCTCTCTTATTACTTCCATACTTGGTCTAGCCTTAACTACTTAATCAGCATCAGGTACCTAGCTACAAACAAACAAAATGTAACTTCAACATGTCAATCTGACGATGCTAGTTTTTAGCGAAACAACTGTCATTGACATTACTCCATTCACTTTTAGAACCGCGAAATACAAGAAGATTGACGAAAAACTAAATGTCAGCTGTCAACACATAAACGTTCGTTAAGGTATTGGGGTGGTATTATTCATTATACAGATTCGTTTGTTTGGCTTTGTTTGTGTTTCTGAGTTACTAATTTTTATTATTCTACTTTTATTTGTTAGTGATTTGTATTACTCTGATCTGCTTTTATTATTGCAAATATTCTCGAGAAGAGTCGAGCTGACCTAACAAAAACAACCCTCGTTCCAATTGAAAAAAAGATTTGCTTAACTTTTTGAGCTTTCTCTTTCTGTTAAAGAATATTTGTTTTTTTTTATATTGATTTGTGAATGTCAATTAATTTAGTAACAATTAGTTTTTATTAAATATTTTTTGTTGGAAATTTAATTTTTTTTTGTTTTATTTATTAAATAATTAAAGAGCAGTTTTTTATGTTTTTTGATTTCAAACTGTCGAAGTGGTCTATTCTGTAATTATTCCGTTAAATTTTAAAGGTCCGTTAAATAATAATATTGGAATATGTATTCTATAGGCACAATTTTAAGAGGACCGTTAAAAATATGGTATTTTAAAGGATGCCCTTAAAAATAGTGTACAGCATTTGGCAACATTGATATAAGTTAGCTTTGTCAATAAAAAAAAAGAAGAAATTCCAACATATAATAGTGAAATACAGTTAAATTTGTGGTTTTTTTTAATTGTTTTTTTGTGTTCAAACAATTAATTGAATTTGTCTAGAGCTAAAAGAATAACAAGAAAACAAAAAGTTTCCTAATAGAATGATGATGGGCAGCAAGATAAAACCTATGGATTTATTTAAATTAAATGAACTGTGGAGATGAGTTACAACGAAATTAAATAGTCTGTGTTCACCTAAAACAATAAAACAGTGGAAAGATGTAAGTACTTAAAAAAACTTCTGTTTTATAATACACTTAATCAAGGCATCATAATGAAATACTATATCATTATAAAAAATACTATTATAATATTTAGGACCATTTTATAGGTCAAATATTATTTTAGACTTTAAGTGCAGGGAGGCATTAAAAGACGGACATCAAATGTGGTCCCCAAGGCACAGGAGGAGGTGGTCCAGTTAAACCTTTGACAGGAGCAGATTTAGTGGAGGCTGGAATCTCTCAAAATTTAAATAATTCAGCTGAAGAAATACCAGACAGATTATATTTATAAATATTGAGTCTGATATACACCTTCATATAATGAAACTGGCAATGCACTTATATATAATGAGACTGTAAACATAGTAAGTACCTATTAAGAAATATTCATAGTATTTTTTAAACACTTTTTCAAAACTAATTAATATTTATTCATTTAATATTATTTTAAGGAATTCTCAACCAAGGAAGCACCTTAATTGGAAAAAGTAAACTTGCCTCTCCCCATTGGAAATGTATCAAGAGAAAAAAAAAATAACAAAGGAAGAGGGTTAAAACTAAAAAAGTTTGTGCTGAACATGCAATAAACTCACACAATAAGCAATTGCAAAATTTAGCAAATTTCAAATCTGCAATTGCCCGCTCTATTAGATGTTTGAAACCAATTGGCTAAAAACAAGTAGAAAAGAAACAAAAATAATGTTATTCATGTTGTTACTTTCAGATCAGTGCTTTAGTTTTTCTGCCTGGAATTTTATATTTGTTTATTTTAAAATTTAGTAACGTTTTTTAATAAATATTTTGTTAGAATAGGTTTTGTTATAATTATATAATCATTAAAATAAATAATCAAATATTTTATTCCAAAGATTCTTATAAACAACTGTTGTTTCTATGAATATTATTATACTCATTGTGATCTAAATCAACTGTTTCTTCTTCAGCACAATTATCTTTTAAAATTTCTCTAACAATACTACTATTATTATTATTATATATTATTATTATTATTATTATTATATCAAAATATGCCATTTTAACACTCCTTTATTTTTTAAAGCTTTGTTTTAACATGCCTCTAAATAATAGAATTTTAACGGAATCCTTTAAAATTTTAATGGAAATTAAATAATATCAACGCCCGTTAAAATCTTAACGCCCTCTAAAATTTAACGGAATGGTTACAGAATAGACCCCTGACTCATTTAACAGCTAAGTTTAAATGCATTTTTTTAGTTGATTTACCTTTACTTCTCTAACAGCTTCTTGTGGCTGGAGTTCTTTCTCACTAACAATTGGTGTGGGTATAGTATTTAATTCTTCAATTGGCGGCGACGATTTTTCTGGCAATGCGGAACTTAAAGGTGAGAGTATAATAGGATGATTGTCTTCGTTTCCTATCATCGCATCTGTCTGGTTACTGGCATCTTGTACAGCGGAAACCTTCGACTGATATTCCGGAGGAGGAGTCAAACACGTAACTGGAGAAGTTGCTTGAGATTTGCAAGTTGTTTGAGAGACTATATAAAGAATTTTTGTTTAGCATGTTTAGTTATTACATACAATGTATTTATATACAAACCCTGTTCTATTGTTGAACTTTGTGGTACAATAAAATTAGGATGCTGATATATAAGGTGCGTGGTAATTAAAGGTGTCACATCAGTGAAGACAGCTTCCGTGTTGGTTGCGGTAGAGCTTACTGGTTGCAGTGTTTCAACCTGATCTGCTTCAATTTTGATATAAGCTGTATTGGTTAACGGAATTTTTCGTTTGGTGTCAGATGTCACAGCCACTAACCTGGTACTATGCGCTTGAGATTGCTGGTG